>CM021103.1:589722958-590151373 GCA_007115665.2 Sequoiadendron giganteum | reverse complement strand
AATGAATAACAATCATGTTTCGAAAGATATAGCTTTATTCTCAATTCATTTGTGGATATGCAATAAGTACATCAAAATCGTAACAGTGGTCCCCGACTATGAACAACAAATACATATAAATAGTAGACCGATGTTGGTTAAGACTACCAACTCTCGGTAACTACTAACCAACTATAACAACCATCGGGGACTAACACGTAAATACAAAACATAACTATTTATTTATTTATTTATTTCCTAGCCAACTAAAACATATTCAATTAACTTTTGACCGACTACAATGTGAATGTGAGAGGCCATTAAAGCTATAGATGTAAGTTTTTCTTTGTTGCAAATTCATGTAGTTATTTTATTTGATGAAATTAAATTGAAATGAAATAAATAAATAAATTGATGTTAAGCTTTATGTAAGCTTTGTTAAGTGTTTGTGTGAGTTTGTGGATTTTTTAGGGGAGTTCCAACATCATGATTTCTCACAACTGATGTCTATAATTATCAAGCCTCCTCCAAGGAGAGACAAAGTGAGATCTTCAATTACAACTGATGCATAGGGGCTAAGACAAGCATAGATTATCACCCTTCTAACAAATAAAGCAAAATAGAAATGCAACCCTCAGACTACCAAGTGACCACAATTTCACTCAAAAAGCAAGCAATGGATGAAGTTCAAAAAGTATTAAGTCCTTTATTGATTTTATGATACAAAAGATTGACAAGGATAAGGTGATTAAGGAAAACTAAAAAAGAAAGTTTCACATCTCACCTCCTACATTGTAATGTCCCCCGCTTGGGAATGCCCTAAATTTCCCTAAACTCTTTAAGTTCCAATTGATAAATGAGTTAGCGAGTACTTTTCAACTAATTGAAACCTTGATTGAAGTCCTTCATTCCCAATCAATCTGGTCTTCACACTTAGAAGATATTATTACTATTGAAGGCAAGAATGACAAATATGCCAACCATGATAGATACTTCTCTTTATTTTATTTATCTTCATTTTCAGATTTATATCTGTAACGTATATACTCTGCTAGTGAATTCTTTTCCTAAAAAGCTTCCCTTTGTAATTCCAATATTTCTTCATCCCTCCTTCCTTCTTTCCATAGAATCCGATTTTATATTCCCCCCACTTGGAGAGGCTTGCGATTTCTTAGGAAAGGTCATATTCTTTTGTTAACTAGCATCTATACCTTTTCATAGGCATCGCTTCACTTTGGATTAGTTATGTTTATTTCCTAATGAATGCCTGCTCCTTACTTAAATTAATCGTTGCTGCTTTTCCTAACATGAATTTTCTTATGTTCATATATTTCTATTAATATATTATATATTTAGTATTTACCCATTATATTTATAAATTTAATTTGTGAGGATATTTATTTTTATATTATTTATTTCTATTTTGAAAATGATACTCAACAATTATAATTAGAATAATAATATTTCAGTTTGTCTTTTAATTATAATTATTTTATTTATTATTATTATTTTTAAGTTATTTGTATTCTAATATTTAGAATATAATAAAAATAATTTACCAATATATTATTATTATTTGATTAATTGACTTATATATTATTATAATAATAATAATATTATATTCATCTCTGACTATTATAATTGTAATGTTATCAATGATAATTATAATTATAATGATATTTTAAATTGCCTTCTTCTAAATCAGTATTCTATCTAATGTGCATATTACTAACATGTTATTGTATATCTAAAAATATAAATATATTAAGCGTATACTTATCTCAGATGCCCCTTTGTAATGGGGACATCACATACATCCACTATTTAGTTGGCCTTGTCAAGTCTACTACTATGCCAATCCTGCAGTTTGTCCAAGCAACAAAGAAAGATATCCACTATGTACTAGAATTGGGTAACATCATCAAGGCTACCAAAGTATGGAATAGATTTATTTTCATTGGGATTCAAGTTCATGGAGAAAATTTCTACCTTGTGTGGTAAGATCTTGAAGGAGATTGATTCTATAGCCATTGGAGGATGGATTGGACTCAAAGCTGTAAGTCATGAAGAATAACTATCTGCAAGTCATAAAAAAAGCCAAGGTTGACTTTCAAACCTTAGTAGATGAGGGCACTTTGGATGGATGGGAGCCCCGCTTGCATAAAAGATGGAATCAGGTATACAAATACAGGATGGGATTTTTTAAAATACTTTTCATGATATGCAAAATTTTGTGGAAAGAATTGGTTGCAAATTTTATGATAATCATTCTTTCGGTGCAAATATTCTAAAGGATTGTAATGTCCCCAGTCAAACATCCTTAGGAAATAAGCAATTTTCCTAATGTATACTATAAAATGCAAAATATAGATGCCAAACTCTAATGAACAAGATATTGATAAGCAGCAGTTAATTTAGAAAACCTTTATAAATTAAAATTTTCAACTATGAACAGTAAATCCAACATCCCACAATACTGATATGAATTTTAGAAACCCTCAAATGCCAACAAGGATCAATTAGGACAGCAGTTGTAAGTGTTGATAGCTGACATAAGATTGGAAACTCTCATATGATGAAAATATGCTAGCAGATCTGACATATAATAGCTGATAAAAAATAAATGAAAACCTCACGTACACTTCACAATTAATCATGAACAGCAGATCTAATAAATAAAACTGATAACCAATGGTTGCATCCAATAAATCAGCATTTAAATCATTTAATAGTAACAATAAATAGATCAACGATTATGGCACTAAATATATTTATTTATTTCAACAGATCCAATGCACAGACTATGCAGCTATAGTGATAGTATAGTGCAGTACTGCTGCAGCAGTACGGAAGTACTGTAGCAGAAGCAAAAACGCCTTCAAAACAATAGATCTGCACTCCGATTGGTATGGCAGCCTTCAAAGATGGTACAACACTGCTATAGGCAGCTGGTTATAGCAAATAATTTCTAAAATCTCTTCACCACACGCTGAATAAATGCTGATCAAACTTGTACAGCAGCTGGGAATAGTGTTGGCAGCAGTAATACGATTAAAACAGCAGATCAATGCTTCAAAAACCCTTAAACCAGCAGCTATATGACTAAAATAACAAATCAAGCCCTCCAAATTCTGACAAATATTTATCCAGTGATGATATCGGGTAGATTTGCTTGCAAATAATCAAATGACCCAATCCTTGAAAATCAAATCTTCAACAAATCAACACAATTGTGATCCCCAAACAAATCACCTCTCATGGACAAGAGGATTTTCATCCTCAAATCCAAACATGGAAACCAAGAGGTTTTTCAGCCTCCAAATCTCCTACACTAAGGGATTCCGTCCTCAAATCCAAATATGGAAACCAAGGGATTTTCATCTTCCAAATCTTCTATACCAAGGGTTTTTGTCCTTTAATGTTTGTAATGTCCCTTCTTGGGATCTTCCCGATTTCTACCCTAGAATAACAATTCCAGCTTTTCAATCCTAAACTTAATAAAAACCATAGATTACATACTCTCCGATTACTCTCCGAGTAGCCGAGTAATCTCCAAAAAATTTGCATGCCGAGTAATTTCTGCTTTTACTCTCGGGCAGTATGCAGATGGATTTTCTCCCGTCAAATTATCGAGTAATCGCCAGTAGCTCGCAAAAAACCCACAAACTTGGCAAGTTTGTGTGTGTATATGCATGCAAACTTGGCATCCTGCATATGTTTATAGATATGTATGTGTGCACAGTGCAATCTTGAGTATACACCAGTGTTACAAGACTCGCCCAAACTCAAGCGAAGGGGTTTCTGCTGGTGTCCCGGAGGGCGGACCCCGCAACGAAACCGACTTGCCGCCGTAGTATCGCTGACCAGCCGGATCGCTAGTAGACTGAAGACTCCACAGTCTCAGCCCCAAACCGTAGCCAATAGTCTTTGATTTCAAATTTTTCCAAATTGCATTTTCAAATTTTAAATAAAATGGAAAAGTTTCGCGAAGCTTTTGTGGCCTTTAGCTGGGTTCACGGCGTATGGGCCCGCCCTCGACCTTATCGCTGCGATGGATTGCGGTTTCGCCCTGATTCTCGCTTTTTCTTTACCCTCAATCCCGCGAAGCGCCGTCGACGCGACCGGGCGTTGTTCTTGACCCCTTTTGGGCTTTCCAAACCACTTCACAACCATATATATGGTCTGGGCTGTTATAGGCCAATGATGAATCATGATCATAAAACCCTACAAAATACATATCCCCTGTTGCGAATCTTTGCATCTTTCATAGTCAAAGCCATAATCAAGGATTATCTTGTTTCAAAATTCATACATTAGACAACAAAACATGCAGTCTTGAAGGCTTCAATAAAATTTTAATAATAAATCCCTCACTTGAATATACACACCAATCATTGAGACACAAGCAAATATCATGGCTACATCATCATCTAGGACCTAACTTAGACACTAGCGCATGCCTTGTCGTGATATTGGGATGAGTAATGCAAGCTCTTCTGAGCCATAGACTTATTTTTTTAGTTTTGATATTTGTTTTGATGCCATGGATTTCATATTCCATGAGTTTTGTATACATTTGACAATATTTATATATCTGAATGTATTATTTCCTTCAGCTAAAATTTCCGTTTATACTTATGTGATCGATATATGTTTGTGTATAGGATCATAGTAGTTTCTATTTCATGATGTTATTGTGTATTTGAGGTTTATTCACTAAAGGGTGCATGAAACAAGCTTTAAATCCTTAAAAATCTCTAAATTTCAAGGGTTTTTCTATTTGCCGAGTCTTTGCCGAGTCTTGGGCGAGTCTAGGCTCCGAGTCCGAGTCCGAGTCAAAAATCGGCTTGCCGAGTCCGAGGCAAGTCCGAGTCTTGTAACTATGGTATACACATACAGAAATATCCACACACATTTGCCGAGTATTTGCCGAGTATTTGTCAAGTATTTCCCAAGTTTTCCCCGAGTCAAAAATTTTGGGCTTGCCGTGTACTCCCCGATTCCGAGTATGTAAACTATGATAAAAACATTATCAAATGTCATACACGATTCAACATGATCTTAGTTTAGGTCCTACAATAATATTAATAATCACTAAGAAGTAAGAATATATGATAACATCTAAATTTACAAGTATTAACATTAAATATTAAGATTTCATGATAACATATAAATCCACATAAACACCATTCATATTTAAACCAAAATACATCAATAGCATTAATAATTATTCCAAGGCATATTCCTATGGTAACCATATTAGGAATTTCTTGGGAATGTTAACAAACCACAATCTCAAGCATGGTTGTCCTTGTATTGCGAGAGCATGGGTGGATCCCTATCCCTATGCATTTTTAAACAAGCAAAAACACAAAAGGTTGCAACAGAAATATTCAAAAAATAAAACAAAAAATATATAGAGAGAGAGAGGGTGGGACACTACAGTGGTATCAGAGCCGGTGATCTTGCTAGCCTGTTGGGAAGCTAACCCTTGTTAGAATTTCAATTGCATGTTAGTGATAAGCACTTGCATGTGTGTGTTGGTAATTGCTTCTGATTCAGTAGAAGCATTTCAGTTGAATATCTTGGTTCATTGGCTTGTTAAAGTGTGTTGTACCCAAACCGAAATTTTTGCTTCATTAAAGCATTTCGCTTAAAATGGTCTAAACCTTGTAAAAGTGGGGTCAAAACTCAATTTTCGGGCAAATAAAGTATGGGCTTTTAGTCACAGATGCCAGAGATACTTCAGGGCAAAATTTGAAAATTTTAGCAATCAGGGTTTTTGAAAATCTATTTTGTAGTCCAAAACCCTAAAAAAATTTGTCTTAATTGGACGAAATTAATTTTGATTTCATTTATTTCTACACTGTTAACCATGTTGAGTAGATGTACTTTAAAAGTCAGCCATATCGGTGGTAGTTTTCACTTTCTTTTTAGGGAGAGTTGGGATCTTCAATAATACGAAATAGCTGTATTCGTGTGCCAATATCTTAAGCCCTAAAAACTCAAAGTATAGGAACGCTTCATTTATTAAAAAAGATGTTGGAAATAATGTTTTTTGATGGAGGCGATTTTCAGATTGGCAAAAAAGTGCTAAATATTCTAAGTCTGGGAACTTTTCACTATGTAATGTAGTAGACACTTGCGCAATCAACGTGCAAATCAACTTTATAGTGTCCGTACATGTGAAAATGATGAAGTATAGTCATCCACACACCTCAGCAGTCACAACGCTTCGACATGGTCAACAGCAGGGATGGATACAGCGTTTGCAAAGCATAAAATGGTGAAAATCAATGAATTCAAAACAAATCCGCTCCCCTGTAGCCTAGGGGCGCCCTTCCATTTGAAGGTCAAGATTTGAGTGTTTTGGATTAAGAACACATTCATTATGTTCAGTTTTCAGTCGGTTTTCCGATTAGCCATGAAGCAAGATTATCCGAGTTACAGAACTCCGGCAAACGAAGACAGAAGCAGAGGTTACGAAGAGTGTTTTCATCAAGGAGGCAGTCTAGAGATGCAAATCCGCTCCCTTCTAGCCCAAGGGCGATTTTCTCTTTGAAGGCCCAGATCTAGATGCATGTGTGTTTTGATGGTTTCAGCCTTTGCAGAATTAGTTTAGCTTTTCAACGAGCTATCAAGCGAAAGCGTATCCAGTACAAAAATCCGGTTATCGGCGGTGGAACTGGAAATTGCAAGCAAGATACATGTCAGATGAAGTTTTGTAGAATGCAAATCCGCTCCCCTGTAGCCCAGGGGCGATCCTGAATAAGACCTGTTTGATGGATGAATTTGCAATTGAGGTCTTCGTGAGATCTCTTCCAGCTCAGTCCAGCTTTGCAGTGTATCCGTTCACAAGACGATCCGATATTCTGAGTAACTGTGACAGAGGTCCTACCGAGCATGTAAAACAGAGGATGGTGAAGCGTAGCTACACAAAGCTGCACAGCTGTAGGCTAGGGGCGATTCTCCTTTAGGCCCGCCAGACGGGGTTATTTGCAATTACAGTCTTCACAAGACTTGTGCAATTACCTAAGCTAGTATCCGAACTTAGGCCCAGCTTCATAAAATTGACGGCGAGTGCTCAGACGGTGGAGGTCAAGATGAAAAGTCAGAAAGAAAGAGCTAGTTGGATTGAAGCTGCAGTTTAAAAACGATTTCATAAGTATTACTTTGAAAAAGGATTTCTTTGTAGAGGCTCCTAAGCAATCACTAATGTGTCTCCAAGAACATCTCTTGCAAGTTGACCAAACTATACAGCAAGACAGACGGCACGCGTATCGGAACATTCCGGTTCCCGGTATCAAGGGTCAAAGTATGGTGTTCAGTTGAAAATCACACTTTTATCAAAATGGTGTTTGAGCTATCACAGAATAGGGGCGCTCATGCTTTTGGGGTTCTTAATACAATTTTCAGATCCTTCACATACAGTCATTGGATGCAGGATACTTCTAGTCATGCAATGAATCCATTATTCAGTCAGTGGAGTTCATCATTCACCGTCAACGGCAGTTTGAAGCATCAGAAGGCAGAACGAAGAAATGACTAAGTCTGGAGTCAAAACATCAATTTAATCAGAGGCGCCTAATTTTATAAGGTATCAGATGATGATTTTAGCAGTTGTTGTTCCCAGCAGACATTTCATCCTTGTCGTGCAGGCTTCGCAGTGGATATCTCAGCACAGTCGCAGGCTCAGTCAGTCAGCCAGAAATCAGAGCTGAACATGGTCAATTGTAACTTTGCAGTCAGCTACAAAATAGGAGATTCTTAAAAATCTAATAACTCTTGCAAATGGAAGCCTAAAAGATCAAAATTTGACTTTTTGGAATCAGGGAAGTGTGTTGAACACAGCAAGATGCTATTTTTGGCAAAAAATGAAAAAAAATATTTTTGCATGCAGAGCATTGAAAAGTGACGAATTTTTTCAAAGACAGATATTGGCGCCATTTTTAGTTTTTTTTGCATGTGTTAAAAATTAAAATATTATTTTTAGTCTGAAGACTCAGAGACAGTGGCAGTTCAACTGGAGAGAAGCCAATCGATTTTCCTTTTTCTAAATTAGGGTTACATTATGCATGCATGATGGTTCGAATTGTTTATTTAAACAAGCATGGCGCCTTTCATCATTCACATAGCTTTGAAAGTTCGAATTTCTTCGAAGAGATTGGCGAATTTTCATCAAAGGATCAAGTTCGAAGGTGGTAAAATATTCTTTTGCAGGTACAAGTTCAGATTCAGCATCAGATTCAAGGCAGAGTGGCGATTTTGACAGAAGAAGATAATAAATAAATAAAAAAATTAAAAAACATCTTTCTTCTTCTCTATATTTCTTCCATCTTCTCATCTTAAATTCTCTTGCATGTTCAAAGTGTTGGCAGATTTTGGCAAAACAAAATATCTGGGTTGATTCAGAAGAGCTTTCTCAGCAAAACCCATGTGCCAGAATTTTTCAGGAAAATTTGTTCCAGAACATCTGTTCTTGAAGCTTTAATTTTCTCAACCGAAATTCTTTTGCATGGCTGAGTAAAGGGTAAATTTTTGCATTTCTGACGTTCTGGGTTGTCTTAGAATCATTTTTTGGACAAAACCCATATCTCAGATTTTTTTCGTAAAAATTCTCATCCGACAAGCTATTTTTAGCCTTAGCAGGCTATTTTTGGCTTTCCAAAAAAGTTGTCAGAATATAGCCGTGTGCACAGTCAACAGGCAAGTTTTTCAGAATGCAGTTCACTCAGCTCGAATTCAAGACCAAATCGGTCTTAACCCATGACTTCATCGGAACAGTTGATACAGATCTACATAAGGTGTTGCCGGAGGTGGTTTTGGATCCACTCAAAATCAGGGATTCAGTTATCAAGAATATTCAGCAATCCGGGTTGCTTGAGGCCGCTTCCATACCTATTTCGGTGCATTGCGTGGAGTTTGTAATATCTTGCATCAAGCATTACAATTCCGCTACACGAGAGATACGGTCAATAGATGGACGTGTTATATGCAGTCTCAAACCTCTTGATATCGAGCGAAGTCTAGATATTCCTCAACATTCGGATGGGATGGTTATTTCCATGAGTCAAAGCGAGCAGGCATTCAATGCTGGACTGGATAAGTGTCAAAACAAGATGATAGAGAGATGGCTGAAACAAAAGAAGAGCAAGTTGCCAAACAACTTGGGTCGTGGCGAGTGTAAGGATGAATACAATATTTTGATTACACTGCTTAATCGTGTCTCAGGTCATGCAGATGCGAACAAATTTCACCCGTGGATGTATTATATCATTGGTAGAATCATCTCGGGGCAAGAGCATTATGACTGGGCATCCTTCATCACGATGTTATTCACGAGCAAATCACCGGTTTCCTAGCTGCGCATCAATTTCATATGTGTTCTTACCTGGTGTACTTGATTGCTTATCAGAATCAGTTTAATGGTTTGAATACGGTGGGCATACTCAGTGTACAGAAAGTCTATCGTTACTATGACCAGCTTGAGTTCACAAAGGCTGAAAGTCATTTTAAACGTGTACAAGAGGCTTTCTTAACTTATACAGTGAGAAACTTGGACCGAGAGTTGCATATTCGCATCTCGACAGTTGCCAGAGCAGCAATGAAGAATTGGGCAGATTGGTACATTTAGTTCCCTACATACACCTATATCCGTGTCTATGGATACACAGGAAAACCAGCTATGTTACCACGTTATCCTTCGGATAAAACAATATTCATGGAGTTCCTGAGGCAGCTATATGAAGTTCACAAACGTTTGCGCATCAAGCGTAAACCAGCTGCCGAGTTTCCTTTGCAATTCGGGATGTATTGGTGTAGGACGGCAGTTGATGCTAAGACCGCAGGTCAAGAGTTAGAAAATTGCAAACTCAAGTACCTGGTGGATACACGCACATATGATCTTTGGGGTCATTACGCAGCTCGCCTGGGTAATCTCTCTTATCACAAACCTACAATGGAAGATTATTGGGTGAATTGTGAGGATGATTTCGAAGTTCGCAGACGTAGCTATAGCAGGTTCTCTCTTCCACAAGTTTCTGTTTTCTTGGCAGAAGATGTAGAAGGATTGACAGAGGATGAGGGAGATACGCTTCCTCAATTTTACAGAGAGCAGGTTGATGGACAACCACTGCCGTTAGTAAACTGGTATGCCAAAGAGTTCGCATCAGTAAAGGAGAGATCGAGCAGGGTCATCCAAAATAGTATGCTTTATTTAGAAAGCAGAAGGTTGAGAAAGGCATCTATGCCTAGAGCAGAGCCGCCAACAGAAGGACTTGTATTGCCTTCTTCTTCAAAACCTAAGCAGAAGAAGAGGAGCAATCCTCCTAAAAAGAATCCAGCGCCTAGTAATTCAAAGGGAAAAGCATCTGTTGCGATTCCACATGTAGAGCCAGTCAGAGAAGTTATTCAGACTTCTCCGCAGCTTGAGGTTCAGCCCCGTATGCCGTCACCGACACCATTAGAGCAGCCTCCCATTCCAATTCACATTGATTTGGACGTAGATTCACCTCCTCGCAGCGATTCTTTTATACATTCACATTCATCAGATCCTCCTACGACTAGTACAGGTCTTTCCAGTGGGATTAGTCGGGATTCATCTTGGCTTGAGAGTCAGCTGGGAAGAAAAAGGAGGCAACCATCTTACATACTTGATCATTCAGATTTTGATCATGACCATCAAGATGTGCCTGAAAAGAGGATCAAGAAGCAGATACATATTGGGAGAAGTGCAGATAAGGAATTCATTGTTGAGACTGCTGTACCTCCAGAAGATAAGAGTCTAGACGAGATGGAAGCTCAAGACTTCGAGGTTATCACAGTTCATTTCGGTAAGAGTACTCGTCAGACAGATATTGATCTCCTACAGGTTGCTACAGATAGCGTCAAAGATAGGATGGTGAAAGATGGTGAAGATAAATCAGCTCTCAAGGCTGAAATACAGCAGCTTCGCCAGTACATTTCTAGCCTTGTACACAGGACAGGGGATGTTGTCACCGCGCTTCCACATATGTTAGAACCACCAGCAGAGCAGGTCAGATTGATCTCTTGGTTGCATATGGTAAGCGATTGGAGGAATGGGAAGAGGAGTTTGTTGCTAGAGGTCGCCTTATACTTACAGAATTGTATCAATTGCGGTATAATGCACGTGAGCTTCGTTTACGACTTCAAGATGAGGAACGTGATTTGGCTATTAGTAAACCCAGGGATGAGATTCTGATTGCCAACTTGGGAATGTCATTTGATTCAGTCACAGAGGCAGAGGATAAAGAAGAGGTCTACATTTGGAGAACACAGTTGATCTTCAAGGCAGAGATAGAAGGAAAGATCGTATCTGAGGTGGCTGAGAGCAGAGAGCATGTTACTAGTGCACTCCGCTATATAAGAAACTTTGTGTCTCAATTACCATGTGTATATCAGCGTGTGGGTGGTGACTATGTTGAGCTTGCTGACATCCAGTTAGAGCTCCAAGCACTTATTCACGGTATTTTCAGTGGTGAGACCATTGGCTGTAAGATGAATCAGCTTACAGCCATGTCAACATTGTTTGATGAGGCAATCAGGAGAAAGGGTGAGTTCCAGTGTCAGATGACTAATGGAGAAGACATGCTGCACAGACATAGGATTCTTCGCCAAAGCTTCAGTTCCCCAGATGGAGATGCAGTCAACGACCTCGTAGATGGGTTAATTTCTCAAGATCAGGGTCAGTAGACTTCAGTTAAAGGCGTCCCACCTTTTTCCAAGATAGACATTAGACACAGGAGTTAAACTCGAGGCTTCTTTCCGAGTTAACTGGTTGTTACACATTGCATGTCTTGTCTGTCTTGGAAGTATCTACAAACACTTGGAGTTTAGATTAGATCTTTCAGTCAACTGATGATAGCATTCCAGTTGATTTGCTTTCAATAAGGACGTGCATGTTGCACCTTGTCCATTTAGATTAGATGTTTCAGTTAACTGATGATAGTTTCCCAGTTAACTGTATAGTTTCATTCAATTAGGGTTTAGGAATAAGATCTTGCATGCATTGCAAGACTTTAGTTGACTCAAGGTGATTTTAGGGTTGCCTACACCTTGAAGTCTATAAATAAGAGCTTTAAGCTCATTTGTAAGGGAACTTTTGCTTGATAGCATACATGCTGCGCCTACCTTGCCTGTAGTATTGCTATTATTGTATCTGTTCAAAGAGTAATTGCTGTTATAATAAATTGCTGCGCCTACCTTGCCTTCATGTTATTGTCATAGTGTTTATTCGATCTTAGTTAAATGGGGTTGCTGGTTTGATCGTTATTGCATGCGTGTTGCGTCTATACAATCTACTGTCCCAATTGCTTACCTTTTTGTTTTGTTTATTATAAGCCTATTCAGAAGAGCAAATAGTTGCGCCTACCTTGCCTTCATGTTGCGAAACTGTACTTAAAGCTTATCGTTTGATGTGTGTGATAGTAGACTCATTCAGCCAAGCAAATAGTTGCGCCTACCTTGCCTTCATGTTGTGAAGCTGTACCAGGTTTACCGCTCATTTGTTTGTTTTAATAAACTTCTTCCCGGATTAGCAAATAGTTGCGCCTACCTTGCCTTCATGTTGTGAGTCCGCACCTGGAGTTTATCGTACAATACATTCCTGCTCCATTTCCTCATGCTCTGTTTCTTGAGGAAATTGGATAGATATTAAAGAAGTTAGCTTAGTTGTAGTTACATGATCTGCGAAACCAGAAAATACTTAGCTGCAACGCTCTAGGTTTTCTTAACCTTGTGCCTCTACCAGCTGAGAACAAAAAGATAGGACATTAGTTTAGTTTTCTATTTCATGCATTCCAGCATAACGAGGGAGCTTCCCCTCCTAATTTGAAGAGCACTCATTATGTAGTGTGCATAGCTGTCCGTACGAACTCACACTCCAGAGGTGTTAGTTTTTACGCCAACAAAGTGAAAACATGGATTGGCAACCTAAATTCCTACCCAAGGAAGAAGATCCTATCCCAAAGCTACTGATAAGAATACAGAATGAAAGAGTAAACTATGAAAGTGAAGCCACCAAAATTCTTGATGAGTATCAAGCATTTCTTGATGAGTTCAAAGACCAAGTTTCCCTTGATGATTTCTTGGACTTAATTGAAGTGGGGTACCCTAGCAAAAAATGGTTTGATTAACTACATAAGAAGATCAGGGAAGAAAGAAAATTCACGAGAAGTCTTTGCAAAAGAAGAGGAAGAGTCTAAGACAGAAAATGTGGTAAAGAGCTTGCTGATTTTGAAATGACAAGAACAGAAATTTCTAGAGTTGCCTGAATGTGAGGAAGACAAACTATTAGAACTTTCCTATGAAGAAGACTTCATTAATCAAGAGGCATGTATGACAAAGCCCCAAGATAACTCTTTAGGAGTGCATGCAACTACTATTGATGATATTGTGCATGAGGAAAATGACATAACAGCAGCCCTGAATGCACTTTTAGAGCTATCCAATGAAGTTGTTGACACTAGTACGAAGGTTGACAAAGTTGAGATAAGTAATATACCTTCAGATGATAGGATCGTTGAAGGCAAAAAGGATGAAGTTTTCAAAACAGCCAACATTGATGATTCTTTATCTCATTACAGTGATGGTGACATGGGTGGCTTCTAGTTTGACTACTAGACTAAGCTTGTGGAGAGAGATACTTATGTTGACATCAGTAGTAGTGAGTTGGACAGTGATTTATTCAGAGAGACAACATCACGGGAGGAGCACAATGAACAAAGCAATTAGCCTTTTAACACATGGGATCCGAGTTTGTTGACACCTAAGTATGATGGGGATCCTGCATGGGATGAATTCCTTTTTGATTGTGATGATGTTCTGATTTTAGAACACAATGCATGCATGGAGGATGGCATTAATGGTGTTGATTCATTTCTTGAGAACAAATCTGATTTATCAGCACATGAAGCTAACTTTGAGCAGAGGTTTAGTGACTTTGATGATTTGGATCCACAGATTACTGCTGAAAATGATAATGGGAAAAATCAGGTGATTGGGGAAACAACCACACAGGAGGTACACATTGAGCATACTCTTTCAGATAAAAAACATCAGCTCTTTGATCCATGGGATCCAAGTGTTTTGGCACCAAAATATGATGAAGAATAAGTTTGGGATGAAATTCCTTTTGATCAATGTGTTGTCCCAACCTTACATTATAAAGCATGCAAAGTGAATGTCAAGGAAACAGCTGAGTTTGAGAGGATGATTGAAGATCATTTTTGGAACGCACCACTTGAGAAGAGACAAAAAGGCATTGAAGGAAAACTTTCTCTTGCAGATTTGCAAGTGCTCAAAGAAGCTTTGATAGCAATGAAATCAAATTATTTACACCTTTCAAATAGCGATCATCTCTTCAAGCTTGTTGAAATATATTCTGATGCATTGAGAGGAAAACAAGAAGTTGATAAGTTTACCTTTGAGTTTAAGGTTACTAAGGATTCCTAGAAGAGTACTCAATTGGCCCTTCAAGAATCGGAAAATCAGGTTGACGAACTTTGTTTAGAGTTGAGTTTGACACATTGTCCATCAACCGAATCAGAAATTCAATCATCTATGGCAACCACATCCAAAGAACAACAATCCAACACAAAGATTATGGGGGTTAGGCAAATGGGAAAAGATTTGAATGAACTTCATAAAGATAAGGCATTGCAAGAAGATTCGAGCACTCATTATACCAAGATGATTCAATGTTTTGACAAGGATTGAGTAGTACATCAAGAATGTGAAGTCTTGAGATTAGAGGAGAAATGCCTACATGAAGATATAACTTGCAGCCATGGGATAACAAGTAATACAATTGGTATTCAGCTTCACACTGTAATTTCCCTTACCCAGCCTTACCCTAGACTTCTCTTGTTTATTAGGTTTAGGGTTTCCTTTTCCCAAATGAATGTCCTAATGCAATAACCCTTGATTGGAATCTGTATTCACCATATTAGCAAACATATAAGTTAGCATTAATATCTAGATATCCAAAATCTATTCATAATCATAAAGCATAATGAAGACATAAAAGGAGTGCCATAGGTGGATCCGCTCTGAAGCCCTCATGCCAAGCTCAAGAGGTTGTTCATCACAATCCTCCTTTCCTAGTGGCTTGGTACTTGCATACTCCACTCATGGCAACACCTCGGAAGACACTCGCCCTAGTAGAAGAAGGGAACCATAAAGTTCAAAGTGGCCAAAGGCCTACCACCCCTCCATCACCGCAGCGGAATCTTAGGAGGGACCCCCACCCCTCCATGGCCCAACCCTTGCCTTTGGGATTACCGGAACCTTGAGTGGACTTGCCATCCCTCCGTGGCACATCCCTGCACTGGGCTTGTGGGGCAAAATCTTAAGTGGGGTTTTTAGGCAATCCACTTCACTCATGTTTCGCCCTTCCTAATAGGGTTACAAGCACGGAGAAGACAATCTTTGTACGGCCACAAATAAATGCATTTATTATTGATTCATCTATATTCATCAATTATGCTTTGAGAGTCTTAACATGAGCATATAACCAAATGAACTATAGAATGAAGATGTATTAAAATGCAGAAGTAAATGTAGTCATATTAATATATCCATATCAGTTCTTATCATATGCTTTTCTATCAATGATAATGCATTCTATCAAATAAAGATCCAGCATCATTCTGTCATAACCCCGAAAAGAAAGAATTATAATATATCGCCCATTCTCACAAAAGTGATACATATGTAACAAATACAATATATATATATTTTTTAGAGTCATAAGTTATAAATATTGAAACATTTGAATTTATTATTAAAATATAATCGGTCCTTACCTTTGGCTTACCCATAGTATATGATGCTTCGATTAAAACACCTTTTAATCACGCCTTAGCTAATCATGCGATGAACCTCTTGGCAACGGGGCACGACTAAGAAAGAGGTCACGGCTGAGAGAAGCATATCCTTTCATCTCCTAGAAATAAGAAGGGAGACGAGAGGTCCAGACAAGGAGATAAGAAGAAGCGACAGTAGAAGAGAATTGCGGCATAAGGAATATAGGTGAGTTCCTTCTCACTTAGCATTGATGTTTAATCTGCCCAAGTCGTGACATAATAATAATTTCAGTATTCTGTGTGAGAATCTTCACTTAGCTCTAATTTATGATTTCCTCAAACTGTGCGTAATATGACTACAAGAAACTTTGTGCCACTACAGTTGTTTGTATGGAATGAAACATAAGAATTAAATCTGTTTATTTCATGCGTCCTAGGTAAAGCGAACTAGGGCATAGGCCCAGGGCAAATTGGTATTTGGCATTGAATCTATGGACTGTGTAGTCCTGGAACGAGTATAGGCTAAATTTGTATGCTACTTATATAATCTGCATCCTGGAGAATAAATGTCTGAATTATGCAAATCGAATTCATATTGGGACTATAGGCTGCATTAATAAGAATAGAGTAAAACATACGGGCATGCATATTAATTAGATGGATCCTACTCTCTCATGTTAGACGTTTTGATACTGTATTCATGTATGGTACTAAATTAAACCAATAATCTACTATATTGTAACAATTTGATGAAATATGAGGAATAATCTGTAAGCATAAGATTCCTGCTCCATTTACTCCTATGCTTCTTATATCATCAGACTGCATTGTATACTTCTGTTGCACTTTTCCATAGCATAATAAATGAAAATACAAGTGTATGGCTAAGGACTGTATACTTGGTAATTGTATAGAGTTGTTTGCATTTTGTGTGTAATCCTACTAGGAGAGGTGAGCCATACCTTAAGTGGTTCGTCTAAAAACCTCACCTAGGTTCCGCCCCACAAGCCCAAAGCAAGGGTTGGGCGGTCTGCCCCACAAGCCTATTGCAAGGGTCGGGTCATGGAGGGGTGAGGGTTCCACCTAGGCATTCCCTCTCATAGGCCCAAGATAAGGGTTGGGCATAGGAAGGTGGTAGACGGTAGACCCCTTAAGGGTTCCCCTCTCCTAATGGGTTGAGTGACTTCTTTTCCTATCTGAAATCTGCAAGTATTGTTATGCCTAATTCTTTGGATATTAGATATTAATGCTAACATGTAGGTATATGGATTTGAATGTAAAACGTGATGCAAGTATCATACCAAGTCTTTACTAGTGCAAAGGACCCAAGGGGTGGGAATAGAGCCTCCAAACCCTCATCCTCTTGTAGCCTTAAAACCAGCCAAGTAAGGGATCATTACAGTGGTATCAAAGCATCCCTCCTACCATCCCATGGGAAATCATGAAAACCTACCACCGAAGGGGCTCTAGGAATGATAACCTTGGAAACGACCTCATGGGTGACCCACTTAGAGATGAACTCAGAACCTTCATGGAGAATAGTGATAAGAAAACCCAAGCCTTAATAGAACAAAATGAAAAAACTAGTCAAGCTTTACTTCAAGCCCTCCAAAACCTGAGTAACAATCATGCAAATGAGGCAAACTCTAACCATTCTGAGAACAATCATGCCACACCTTCACAAGACACAAGTTCTAGGCCCACTTGACCCCATTTCTTGCCAAATGAAGAACCCATAAAAGGAAGTAGTGACAATAGTGCCCACATAGAGAGTGTTGATGAGATCTTGGCAGCCTATTGTAGGTTAGAACCGGAATTCAGGGAGCTTGTGTCATTTAAGGACTATTGTGAAGCCAAACAAAGAAACACCCATAGAAAGGAGAGAAATGACTCAACTGGTGGACAACTCAAGAATAGGATCAGCAAATTAACCATTCCCAACTTTGATGGAGAAGGCAAGACCACCACCCGATCACGGGTACAAAAGTTAGATACCTACCTATCCTTAAGCCCAATGACAAAAACAAATGCCATCAAGTTTTCCATTCTACACCTAACCGGGACGGCCCATGATTGGTGGCATCACGGTCTCATAACTCAAAGCCATCAACAAATTACCACCTATGATGAATTTACCCAAAGATTGATAAAAAGATTTGATCAAAGGCACCCAGAATGGTACTTTAGGGAACTCACACAATTAAGGCAACAAGGCACTATAGAAGAGTATGCCACTGAGTTTCAACAGTTAGCAATCATGGTTCCCGAAATTTCCCAAGAGAGGCTTACTTATTTGTTCATAGAAGGCCTAAGGGGTTCGGTCAGAAGCATGGTAGGTGCATTAGAACCCAACCGTCTAGACGAAGCTATCCAAAAGGCCATGAAATATGAAGATAATTGGCCAAAAGACAAGCCCAAGAAATTTAACTCATCTTCCAAGCCTCCCCATAAAGAAGAAAAAGACAAAAAGGGGGAAATAACTAGAACATGTCAGTGGTGTAAAGGAAAAAGGGACAAAGATCATGTGTAAAAGAATGGAAGAGCTGAACAGGAAGGGACTGTGTTTTAAATGTCAATGTAATGTTCCCAATTTTTCCCTATGCTCTTCTTTTGGATTTCACCTATTTCCGGAAATCCATAGGCTACTCGGATGTGCAAAATAGGGTTTCCTATTTTATAGGGGTTCTAAAGAAGGTTTGCATGAATGAGGATTGCGGATTCTTTCTGGGTTTTCAAAGAGCTTTGCAGTGATATAACATGCAAAATCATCGGGCAACTTTTCTGAATTTACTATTCTTAGTAAGTTTCATTTCTAGTAGTGCCATCTTGGGTAGTAGCATCAATAGTCAGCTCAGTTTCCATTTCGGGCAGTGCAGTTTGGAGCATATTTGGCCTTCAGCATTTTGAGGCTCATTTTGGGTTAAATGATTTATTCTAAGTCATTAACGTTTTAATTTCTTATTGGCCCCCTTGGTCTAGTATTAATGATTTTAAGTTGTTTTAAAAGGTGGTCTTTGAGGGTGGATGCCTGCAATGTCCCTTTTTAGGTTTACCATAATTCTTGCCCTAATTTTTTGAAGATATCCTTTATGATGGTTTAGTGTTCAAACTATATTCTTTTTCTCCTTTTCCTGACCAATCATAAGATAAAAACATTCATAAATCTATTCATTTTATATCAAATAATCACAATTACTTATAAAGTTTAATAATTGCAACAAGCATCATTAGTGTATAATTGTATAATACATATACATACATATATATATATATATATATAGATATATACATATATAATTATTCTTTTACTTATATCCATTAGTATTCATATATATATGTTTATATAATTACTCTTTTTGTTGTACCCAAACCAAATTTTTTGCTCCATTAAGGCATTTTGCTTATAATGGTCTACACCTTGTAAAAGTGGGGTCAAAACTCAGTTTTTGGGAAAATAAAGTATGGGCTTTTGATCAGTGTGATGCCAGGAAGATACTAGCAAAATTTGAAAATTTTGAAAATTAGGGTTTCTGAACTCTATTTTTAGCTCAAAAACCCTAAAAATAGGAACTTGTCAGAATTAGCTGAAATTAATTTTGATTAGCTTATTTCACACCACGATCACAGTGGTGAAGTTGGTTTCAATTAAAAGTCAGTTTAAGGCTGGTGGGCAGTTTTCACCTTTTCAGGAGAAAAGTTAGGACCTCTGAGGTCGTCAATGGCAGTTGGCCAGTACCAGGTATCAAAATCTAAGCTTGAAATTCAAAGTAGAACATCCTATGGTGAAAGATGCTGAAAAATATGCTTTTTGACGAAGGGGATTTTCAGATTGGCAAAAAGTGCTAAAATATTCTAAGTCTGGGAACTTTTTCACTATGTAACGTAGTAGACACTTGCGCAATCAACGTGTAAATCAACTTTACAGTGTCCGTACATGTGAAAATGATGAAGTATAGTCATATACACACCTTGGCAGTCACAACACTTCAACATGGTCAACCGCAGTGGTGAATACAGCATTTGCAAAGCACAAAATGGTGAAAAACATGGAATTCAAAGCAAATCTGCACCCCTATAGCCCAAGGGCACCTCTCTTTTTGAAGGTCAAGATTTGATTGTTTTGGATTGAGAATATATTCACTATTTTTTGTTTTCAGTCAGCTTTTCGACTAGCTATGGAGCAAGATCATCTGAGTTGCAAAATTCCGGCAAACGAAGGTAGAAGCAGAGGCTACAAAAGGATGTATTTCACATGGAGACAGTCTAGAAATACAGATCTGCGCCCCTGTAGCCCAGGGGCACCCTTCTTTTTGAAGTCCTAGATCTGGATGCATGTGTTTTCTGGTGGATTCAACCTTTGCAAAATCAGTCTAGCTTTTCAAGGAGCTATCAAGCGAAAGCATATCCAGTACTGAACTCCGGTTATCAGCGTCAGAAGTCGAAACTGCAGACAACATACATGTCAGCAAAGATTGCTAGTGCATGGTTTGAGCACCCCTATAGGCCAGGGGCGCTCTTCAATATGACTTATCAGATGGATGAGTTTGTAAATACAATCTTCCTGAAATCTTTTCTAGCTCAGTCCAGCTCCGCAGTGCACCCGTTCACAAGACGATCCGGCATTCTGAGTGACCGTCACAAAGGATCTACCAAACACGTAAAACAAAGGATGTTGAAGCGTAGCTACACAAAGTTGCACATCTGTAGGCTAGGGGCGCCCAGCCTTTAGGCCTACCAGATGGGGTTATTTGCAATTGCAGTCTTCACAAGACTTGTGTGCAATTACTCCAGCCATCCAACGAGTCTAGCCGATAGCCTCTGCGATTTGGCGAACGCTCGTACGTGCGAGGTCAAGGTGATGATGTTGTAAAGTGGAGGTGATTGAAGGCAGTTCAGAAAATGACTTAAGTACAAACTAGGATTTTCCTTCAAAAAGGTGATTTTCTTTTAGAGGCCTTAGAAGCAGTTTTTTGGCTTCGTCGTCTTCAAGAACATCTCTTGCAAGATGACCCAACTATATAGAGAGACAAACAGCACGTGAATCAGAGCACTCCAGCTCCCGATATCAGCAGTCAAAGTATGGTGTTCGAATGAAAATGACACTTTTGTCAGAATGGTGTTTTCATCTTCACCGGCCAGGGGCGCCCATCTTTTTGAGGTTCCTGTTTCAGTTTGCAGATACCTTACATACAGTCATTGGATGCAAAGTACTTCCAGTCACGCAATGAATCTTTTATCTAGTCAATGGGGCTCATCATTCACCGTCAGCAGCAGTTTGAAGCATCAAAGGGGAAAACAGAGAAATGGCTAAGTCTGGATTCAATGCATCAATTTAATCAAAGACGCCTAATTTTCTAAGGTGTCAGATGTTGATTTTGGCAATTGCAGCTTCTAGCAGACATTTCATCCTTGTCATGCAGGCTTCGCAGTGGATATCTCAGCACGGTCACAGGCTCATTCAGTCATCCGGAAATCAGAACTGAACATGGTCAGATGTAACTTTGCAGTCAGCTAAAAGATGAAGGAGATACTAAAAATCTCATAACTTTTGCAGATGGATGCATAGAAGGTCAAATTTAGACTTTCTAAAATCAGTAAAGTTTGGTGGGCACATCTAGATGCTATTTTTGGCAAAATGATTAAAAAAATATTTTTGCATGCAGAGCTTCAAAAAGTGACGAATTTCTTCAAGAGATAAATATTGGCACCACTTTTAGCAATTTGAAAGTCTTAAATTAACTGTTAGTTTTAGTCTAAGACTAAAAGTCAGTGACAATTCAGCTGGTGAAAGGCCAATCGGATTCTTTCTTCACAGTTAGGGTTTTCAGTTTGCATGCATGATGGTATGAATTTTTTCTATTTAACCAAGCATGGCGCCTTTTCTCATTCACATGGCTTAGAAATTTCAAATTTCTTCAAAGAGATTGGTGAATTTTCATCAGATTATCAAGTTCGAAGGCGATAGACAATATTATTTTGCAGGTACAACTCCAGATTCAACATTAGATTCAAGACAGAGTGGCGATTTTGGAAGAATAAGGCACAAAAATAATTAAAACAATAAAAACGTCTTTTTCTCTTCTATATTTCTTCCATTTTCTCGTCTTAAATTCTCTCGCATGTTCGAAGTGTTGGAAAATTTTGGTGAAACAAAGTGTCTGGATTGATTCAGAAAAGCTTTCTCAGCAAAACCCATGTGCCAGAATTTTTCAGGAAAATTTGTTCCAGAACATCTGTTCTCGAAGCTTTAATTTTCTCAACCAAAATTCCTACGCATGGCTGAGTAAAGGTCAAATTTTTACATTTCTGACGTTTTGGGTTGTCTTAGAATCACTTTCTAGACAAAACCCATATCTCAAATTTTTCCATAAAAATTCTCTTTCGACAAGCTATTTTTAGCCTCAGCAGGCTATTTTTAGCTTTCCAGAAAAATTGTCAGAATATAGCTGTGTTCACAATCAACAGGCGAGTTTTTCATAATGCAGTTCACTCAGCTAGAATTCAAGACCAAGTCGGTCTTAGCTCATAACTTCATTGGAACAGTTGATATAGATCTACACAAGGAATTGCCAGAAGCAGTTTTGGATCCGCTGAAGATCAGAGATTCGGTTATCAAGAACATTCAGCAATCCGGGTTACTTGAGGCCACTTCCATACCTATCTTAGTACATTGCGTGGAGTTTGTAATATCTTGCATCAAGCATTACAATTCCACTACACGTGAGATACAGTCAATAGATGGGCGTGTCATATGCAGTCTCAAACCCCTTGATATCGAACGAAGTCTGGGTATTCCTCAACATCCAGATGGGATGGTCATTTCCATGAGTCAGAGCGAGCAGGCATTCAATGTTGAACTGGATAAGTGTCAGAATAAGATGACGGAGAGGTGGCTAAAACAGAAGAAGAACAAGTTGCCAAACAACTTGGGTCGTGGCGAGTGCAAAGATGAATACAATATTCTGATTACACTGCTTAATTGTGTCTCAAGTCATGCAGATGCAAACAAATTTCACCCGTGGATGTATTATATCATTGGTAGAATCATCTCTGGGCAAGAGCATTATGATTGGGCAGCCTTCATCAGCGATGCTATTCACGAGCAGATCACCGATTTCCTAGCTCCACACCAGTTTCATATGTGTTCCTACCTTGTGTACTTGATCGCTTATCAAGGTCAATTTAACGGGTTGAACACGGTGGGCATGCTCAGTGTACAGAAAGTTTATCATTACTATGACCAGCTAGAGTTCACGAAAGCTAAGAGTCATTTTAAACGTGTACAAGAGGCTTTCTTGACATACACAGTGAGAAACTTGGACCCGGAGTTGCATATTCGCATCTCGACAATTGTCAGAGAAGTGACAGAGAATTGGGCAAACTAGTACATTCAGTTCCCTACATACACCTATATCCGTGTCTATGGATATACAGGAAAATCAGCCATGCTACCATGTTATCCTTTCGATAAGATAATATTCATGGAGTTCCTAAGGCAGTTGTATGAAGTTCACAAACGTTTGTGCCTCAACCGTAAATCAGTTGTCGAGTTTCCTTTGCAGTTCGAGATGTATTGGTGTAAAACAACAGTTGATGTTAAGGTTGCAGGTCGAGTTAGAAATTTGCAAACTCAAGTACCTAGCTGATACACAAACATATGATCCTTGGGGGCATTACGCAGCTCATCTTGGTAATCTCTCTTATCACAAACCTACATTAGAGGATTACTAGGTGAATTGCGAGGATGACTTCGAGGTTCACAGACACAACTATAGTAGGTTCTCTCTTCCGCAGGTTTTTGTCTTCTTGGCAGAAGAAGTGGAAGGTTTGTTGGAAGATGAGGGAGATGCACTTCCTCAGTTTTATAGAGAACAAATTGATGGACAACCACTGCCGTTAGTGAACTGGTACGCCAAGGAGTTCTCATCAGTGAAGGAGAGATTGAATAGGGTCATCCAGAATAGTATGCTTTATCTAGAAAGCAGAAGGATCAAGAGAGCATCCATGCCTAGAGAAGAGCCGCCACCAGAAGGACTTGTGTTGCCTTCTTCGTCAAAACCTAAGCAGAAGAAGAGGAGTAACCCTCCTAGAAAGAATCCAGTGCCTAGTAACTCAAAGGGAAAGGCACCTGTTGCGAGTCCACATGTAGAGCCAGTCAGAGAAGTTATTCAGACATCTCCACAACTTGAGGTTTAGCCCCGTATGTCGTCAACACCACCAAAACAGCCTCCAGTTCCAATTCATATTGATTTGGACGTGGATTCGCCACCTCGCAGTAATCCCTCTACATATTCACTTGCGTCGGATCCTCTGACAGCTAGTACAGATTCCAGTGGGATTAGTCGAGATTCATCTTGGCTTGAGAGTCAACTGGGAAGAAAAAGGAGGCAGCCATCTTATGTACTTGATCATTCAGATTTCGATCATGACCATCAAGATGTGCCTGACAAGAGGATCAAGAAGCAGGTCCACATTGAGAGGAATGCAGGGAAGGAGATTATTGTTGAGACTGCTACACCTCCTGAAGATAAGAGTCTGGACGAGATGGAAGCACAAGACTTCGAAGTGATCACAGTCAACTTCGGTAAGAGTACTCATCAAACAGATATTGATCTCTTGTAGGTTGCTACTGATAGCGCAAGAGATAGGATGGTGAAAGATGGAGAAGATAAATCAGCCCTCAAGGCTGAAATACGGCAGCTTCGTCAGTACATTTCTAGCCTTGTACACAGGACAAGGGATGCTGTCACCGCGCTTCCACATATGTTAGAACCATCAGCAGAGCAGGGTCAGATTGATCACTTGGTTGCATATGGGAAGCGATTGGAGGAATGGAGGAGGAGTCTATTGCCGAGGCCGCCTTGTACTTTCAGAGTTATATAAATTGCGGTATAATGCACGCGAGCTTCATTTACAACTTCAGGATAAGGAACGCAATTTAACCATCAGTAGACCCAGGGATGAGATTTTGATTGCTAACCTAGGGATGTCATTTGACTCAGTCACAAATGCAAAAGATAAAGAAGTTGTCTACGTTTGGAGAACACAGCTAATCTTCAAGGCGGAGATAGAAGGAAAGATAGCATATGAGGTGGCTGAGAGCAGAGAGCATGTTACTAGTGCACTCCGCTATGTAAGAAACTTTGTGTCTCAAATACCATGCATATATCAGCATGTGGGTGGTGACTATGTCGAGCTTGCTGATGTACAGTCAGAGCTCCAAGCACTTATTCACAGTATTTTTAATGGTGAGACCGTTGGCTGTAAGATGAATCAGCTTACAACCATGTCAACATTGTTTGATGAAGAAATTAGGAGAAAGGGTGAGTTCCAGTGTTAGATAACTAATAGAGAAGACATGTTGCATAGACATGGGATTCTCTGCCAGAGCTTCAATTCCCCAAAAGGTGATGCAATCAATAACCTTGTAGATGGGTTAATTCCTCGAGATCAGGGCCAGTAAACTTCAGTTCAATGCGTCCCACCTTTTCCAGGATAGACTTCATGCACGACAGTTAACTTGATGCTTCTTTCCAAGTTAACTTGTTGTTTCACAGCTCACACAGGTCTGTCTTGGAAATATCTACAAAACACTTGGAGTTCCGTTTTTAGATTTTTACGTTAACTGATGATAGTATTCCAGTTAACTTGCTTTCAATAAGGACGTGCATCCTTGCACATGGTCCATTTAGATTAGATGTTTCAGTTAACTGATGGTAGTTTGCCAGTTAACTGTATGGTTACCTTTTTTAGGGTTTAGAAATAAGATCTTGCATGTTCTGCAGGACTGTAGTTGACTTAAGATGATTTTAGGGTTTCCTACACCTTTGATGTCTATAAATAAGAGCTTTCAGCTCATTTGTAAATAACTTTTGCACGAGAGATAAATATATGATGTGCCTTTCTTGCCTCTAATATTGTCTTTTTGTATTTGTTCATGAGCATTTATCTTGATAATGAATTGTTATGCCACTCGGGTTCCATGCAATTATTATGATGAATGCTTGCCTTAGTTAAATATAGTGGCTAGTTTGATCGTAGATCGTACGCGTGTCTCGCCTATGCAATTTACTGTCCTAGTTGGCTATCATTTTTGTCTTGTGATCAATAAGCCTATTCGAATTGAGCAAATAGTTGTGCCCACCTTGCCTTCATGTTGAGTATTCGTACTTAAAGCTTATCGTATGATGTGTGTGATCAATAAGCCTATTCAGCCAAGCAAATAGTTGTGCCCACCTTGCCTTCATGTTGAGTATTCGTACTTAAAGCTTATCGTATGATGTGTGTGATCAATAAGCCTATTCAGCCAAGCAAATAGTTGTGCCCACCTTGCCTTCATGTTGTAAATTTGTACCCGACTTATCGTATAAAAACCATTCCCACTCTTTTTCCTCATGCTCTGTTTTCTTGAGGAAATTGGATAGATTAAAGTATTTAGTTTTAGTTGTAGTTAAGATTTGAAAAACCAGAGAAAATCCTTAGCTGCAGCGTCCTTGGTTTCCTTAACCTTGTGCCTCTCACAGCTGAGACGAAAAAGATAGGTTTAGATTACTTTACTTTTCAGAACGTATACCAACAAAAGAGGGAGCTTCCCCTCCTAATTTGAAGAGCACTCATCACGTAGTGTGCATAGTTGTCCGTACAAACTTACACTCCAGAGGTGTTAGTTCTTATGCCAACACTTTCCTTATTCATATATATATTATTTATTCATTGCATATTATTCATTATAAAATTTATCTATATCTATGCATATATACTTGTATGCCTATTAGATATTATATATATATTAAATGACTCTATATTCCAATGCATAACAATCATTGTTGCTGTTGTTCTAAATTGCAGATCGTATTTATCCATGTCTCTCCACTCCCCTTCCTTATTTTCCTTCCTTCTATTTATACCATTCAAGGTAGGTGACTCATGGGGGAAATGTATGGTTTGGTGAAAGAGGTGACTTTTCACAAAATATATCCCTTTGTTAGATTTAATTGTTGCCTTTAAAGGCTTATTATCACAATAATATCTATTTTGAAAATAATATATTATTACTAATAATTATGATATTCAGATTATATACTTTTTATTATTTTATTTTGATGTTTTATTGAACATATTTTAACATTAAAGTATAATAATAAAACCAATTTGCTAATATCTTATTATTATTTTATTCTAATGTATTACAATCTTTGATGTGCAATGATTATAATGTTTATTTATTATTATTATTTTTTGTTATTAAGTTATTTAATACTAGAATGTAATAACAATAATTTGCCTATATATTTATTATATTTGTTATTTCATATTTAAATATTTTTATATTGATATGGTACACATTTATTTTATATTTAATAGTTACAATATTAATTGATATTTATGTTTTATATTAATTATATATGCATATTTTTAATAATGTTTATAATATTTAAATTATTAACTTGTTTATATTATATTATATTTACAATATTATTATTTAATTGCTTTATATATTTTATATAATAATATTATATTTGATCTCTATATTGATATGTGTATTTTTTTAACATGTAATTGTATATCTAAAGATATAAATATATTAAGCGTATACTTATCTCAGATGCCCCTTTGTGATGGGGACATCACAAATTTCCCCCGCTTGACTTTGCTTGTCCTTAAGCAAAAAACACTTTAGTTTCTCCTAGGATCTCTTCCTCTCATCTATCATTAACTGCACACAGGTTAGTCACGGTTTTAAATGAGAAAGTTCTATAATGATTATTCTATTTGAAAAAGTATATCCATTAAAATATAAATATATTAAATATATACTTATCTTTGTTGTGGGGACATCACAAGTCTCCCCCGCTTCATATTGCTTGTCATCAAGAAATCCTTAATAGTTCTCCCCTTTCTGAATATCTGGAGTTCTTGTTGTAATCTTCATCCTGGGAAAGATTGTAACATTTTGTTACTTCTAATCTTTTCCCCGAGCCTTCTAGATTCCTTTCATAAGGATTTCCAGCCTTATACCATGTGAGAGGCACCTGTCTGTCCTTTCTCCATGGTTCTCTCTGGATACCTTATATGGGGATGTTCAGCTTCATACAATATAAGTGGCCCTTGTCCATCCTCCTTACATGTATTATCTTCAGGTCCCTTACATAAGGACTACCAACCTTATACCATGTGAGAGGCACCTGTCTGTCCTTTCTACATGGGTTTCTCTGGATACCTTATATAGGAATATCCCGCCTTATACAATGTAAGTGGCACCTGTCCGTCCTCCTTAAATGCATCTCTTGGGATTCCTTGTATAAGGATCTTCAACCTTTTACCATGTGAGAGGAACCTGTCCGTCCTTTCTACATGGGTTTCTTTGGATACCTTATATAGGAATATCCCGCCTTATACAATGTAAGTGGCACCTGTCCATCCTCCTTACATGCATCTCTCGGGATTCCTTGTATAAGGATTTTCAACCTTTTACCATGTGAGAGGCACCTATCAGTCCTCTCTCCATGGGTTTCTCTAGATACCCTATATAGGCATATCCAGCCTTATACAGTGTAAGTGGCACCTGTCTGTCCTCCTTACATGTATCTCTCTGGAGTCCTTACATAAGGATCTCCAGCCTCATACCATGTGAGAGGCCCATGTCCATCCTCTCTCCATGGATTTCTCTGGATACCCTATATGGGAATATCCAGCCTTATACAATGCAAGTGGCACTTGTCCGTCCTCCTTACATGTATTTCTCTTCCCCAATCAAGCCCAAGAGCACGAAGTGAGCACTTAAGTCATTCGGCCTCTTGGCCCCAGTTAGGGTTTGGCATACTTGATTGAGATGTAGGTCTTGAACTTTTGAATTCTTGCGAGAGTCGTGGCTTGATTTGTGCCTCATGGATACCCTTATTTGGGTATATCCACCTTAGTTCTTTGCATGCATAATAATGTTACACCTTATCCTGCAAGGAAATGACTTATTAGCTTATATTGAAAACAAAAAGAATTACATACAATAGTTAGTTTGTTTCTTGTTCTAGTCAAGAACTCTTAGGGGTTCGCCCTTCTTGACTTTGTTTATCTCTAAACGCTTTGATGGTTTCTTCTCTTTCCCATGTGGCAACTTCTTCAGGAAGTCCCTTCCACTTGATTAGAGATTTTGTAATGATCTTGTTCCTATATTTCCTTTCTCTGGTGTCTAGGATAAATTCTAGCTCTCAGATAAGTTGTACTTCATCGTCTAGGTAGCTCAAGCACACAAGTAGCTCAAGTGGGAAAACAAACAACTCAAGCACATAGGCACATGGCTTAAGCACATAGGCAAGTAGCTCAAGTAGACAAGCAAGTAAGCAAGTAGCTCAAGCATGCAAGCAAGTAGCTCCAGCAAGTATGCAACTAGCTCAAGTAGACAGGTAGGCAGCTCAAGAACGCAAGCAACAGCTCGGGCATGCAAGCAACCATCTTAAGCATGCAAGTAATCAGCTCAAGCATGCAAGTAATCAGCTCAAGCAAGAAGGTAAGTAGCTTAAATAAACAAGCAAGTAGTTCAAGCATACAAGCAAACAGCTCAAACAAGTAGGCAACCACCTCAAACAAGTAAGCAACCAACTCAAGCATGCAAGTAATCAGCTTAAGCAAGTAGACAAGTAGCTTAAGTAGACAAGCAAGTAACTCAAGCATACAAACAACCAGCTCAAGCAAGTAGGCAACCAGCTCAAGCATGTAAGCAAGTAGCTTAGGCAAGCAAGCAACTAGCTCAAGCAAGTAGGCAACTAACTCTAGCACACAAGCAACCAGCTCAAGTAAGTAGGCAACTAGCTCAAGCACACACAGGATCGCAGAAAAGACGCTCTGATACCACTGCAATGTCCCTTTTTAGGTTTACCATAATTCTTGCCCTGATTTTTTGAAGATATCCTTTATGATGGTTTAGTGTTCAAACTATATTCTTTTTCTCCTTTTCCTGACCAATCCTAAGATAAAAACATTCATAAATCTATTCATTTTATATCAAATAATCACAATTACTTATAAGGTTTAATAATTGCAACAAGCATCATTAGTGCATAATTGTATAATACATATACATACATATATAGATATATAGATATATACATATATAATTATTCTTTTACTTATATCCATTAGTATTCATATATATATGTTTATATAATTATTCTTTCCTTATTCATATATATATTCTTTATTCATTGCATATTATTCATTATAAAATTTATCTATATCTATACATATATACTTGTATGCCTATTAAATAATATATATATATTAAATGACTCTATATTCCAATGCATAACAATCATTATTGCTGCTGTTCTGAATTGCAGATCGTATTTATCCATGTCTCTCCACTCCCCTTCCTCATTTTCCTTCCTTCTATTTATACCATTCAAGGTAGGTGACTCATGGGGGGAATGTATTGTTTGGTGAAAGAGGTGACTTTTCACAAAATATATCCCTTTGTTAGATTTAATTGCTGCCTTTAAAGGCTTATTATCACAATAATATCTATTTTGAAAATAATATATTATTACTAATAATTATGATATTCAGATTATATACTTATTTTACTATTTTATTTTGATGTTTTATTGAACATATTTTAACATTAAAGTATAATAATAAAACCAATTTGCTAGTATCTTATTATTATTTTATTCTAATGTATTACAATCTTTGATGTGCAATGATTATAATATTTATTTATTATTATTATTTTTTGATATTAAGTTATTTAATATTAGAATGTAATAACAATAATTTGCCTATATATTTATTACATTTGTTATTTCATATTTAAATATTTTTATATTGATATGGTACACATTTATTTTATATTTAATAGTTACAATATTAATTGATGTTTATGTTTTATATTAATTATATATGCATATTTTTAATAATGATTATAATATTTAAATTATTAACTTGTTTATATTATATTATAATTACAATATTATTATTTAATTGCTCTATACATTTTATATAATAATATTATATTTGATCTCTATATTGATATGTGTATTTTTTTAACATGTTATTGTATATCTAAAGATATAAATATATTAGACGTATACTTATCTCAGATGCCCCTTTGTGATGGGTACATCACAATGCCTCATGTGAGATAATTCAATATTTCATAATGCTTATTAAATGTTTATGAGCCTTGGACGCCTAGAAGAGGGAAAATTAATTATATTTTTAAAAGCAAACATTTCAACATATTTGGGCGTCCCTTTTGGAGGAAAAAAACGGAAGCTGAAAAGCCAACAGTCACCTCAAAAGTTATAAAAGCAAGCCTTGCTCCAGCTTTTGAGGATCTTTTGGAAAATATTGTAAAGTTATGCTATTGGTTTGAAATCCAGAATCCGGCTAAGGGAAAGCTTAGCAAATTTACTCCATTCTTCGGGCCTGAAACTATGGTTCCCTAGATGTAGGATTGAGAGTGTGTTTCATTCAGAAGTGCACATTGAGCTTCAATGTTGAAGATTTAGATGTTATTTTCAGTTTCTATGTTGTCGGTGTTCATACAGCTGAAGTTGAATTTTGTTAGCATCTTTTTGAATAAATTTAATCTTGTTCTGGGTATCGATGCATTGTGATTCTAGACCAAGGGTGCCCCTTTCCACAGAAGACAGGAATTTAATTTGAAGTATTTTATTTATCTCGAAAAATCACCCTTTTCAACAAGTCGTACCATTTCAAGAGGTATTGGAGTTCATGCTAAATAATTGGTGGAGTTTTGATGCAATTTTTTCATTGCACATTGGGCGCCTATCCTCTAGGGAGTCATTGCAATTCGTTTCATTCAATTTGGAGGTATATTTGGAGAGTTTTGAGCATTTCATTGATTTTTTGTGTGTTGGTTGATTATTTTCAGTTTGTTGTGTTGAAAATGGTAGCTTCGGTCAGATATAGAAATGATGATCATATGTGTATTGTATAAATATTTATATCATCATTTATATACATATCGAAACTCATTTCCAGATTGGATATTATTTGTGCAAGATAAACTCAGATTGAACTTAGTAAGCATTTATGTTTATTAAGTAAACTAACCCCGATTAGTGATCAAGTGCTTAGTTGGACGAAAAGGCACAGATTCATTGGAAGTGTCTCCCCATTTGATATTTAATATAGATCCAATCCACAATTGAAGATATTGAAATCAATAAATGTTTTGCTCTTGTAGATCGAATACCATCAAGGAAAATTCAAACTGTTTTGCTCATGTTCATATCTGATCAATAACGTTAACATGGTATCAGAGCAGGTTTCAGAAAAGGTCTGATCAGTTATGTCCAAGAAATTCCTCCATCGATTGAGCATGCCTTGAAGCAGAATTGCATCTTTCCTGTCTGGTGGAGTGAGTAGTATATATTGCAAAAGACTCTGAATATATCTGAAGGATTTGATGTGTCAAGAAGGCCCGATAATAATCTTCTACAACTTTTGAAGTAATCGAAGCTTTTTTGTGGCTTATTCGATTACCACAATAAATAAAAAATTATTGTCAATGGTAGTCTCATTGACAGTGCGGAAGTAGATGATGAGTCGGATTGTTAAGGCAACGACTTTTCATATTTTCCTGCCTGCACGCACTCTAGACTGGAAGTCACATCGTCATTTCCGCGAGATCTATCTGGTGGTTATATGAGTAGAAGATCTTATGGCGCCTAAGTCTCGAGAGATTAGAGCTCTCACAAAAATCCTTAGAACACTGTGTCATCTCACCTCCAATTGGATTTCGCATTGCTGGAAGTTAATCGCATATTTAATTGGAAGGATAGGCGCATCAATTCTCAAGAACTCTGTTCGGACCATCCATTCGCAGAGAAAGATTTTGTTCACATCAATGCTACCAAAATCTTTGTTGGGGCTATCTAGCGACACCACCTTGGGCGGAGCTTGATGACATCGCTATATCATATTTTTTCGTGTTTACCATCCTTGCCATGGATTGTTTACCATTATGGGCAAGTAAGTCGAAGGTAAATTATTTAGAAGGTGATCGTGATTTGTTTGGGTGAAATTCTTCATCCTCAGGGTGTTGCCACGGGAATGTCTATTGGTGCTAAAGTCAATAGAGATAGTTGAATGAGTATGGCAAAGTTCACTTGCAGTTATTGATTCTTCTTTACCGTCTCTTATCACTCCTTGAGAAGCATGGGAAATGAATCGGGCTCCCTTGTGCTCTAGGCTTTGTATTATGAACATAGTTGATACTTGGAGGCATGAAAAGTGGTGTATGAATATATTGAGGCAATGTGAACCTTCATTCAGAAGAATCGATTCACAAATGTTAGAAGGCAGAGATTGAAGCATTCATGGCTCCTCATTAGCAATTGGTGCAGCTATTCTAAGTAGTGTGGATATATTCGAAGGAATCTATCAACATTGGCTTTGCTGGTTCATTAGCAATTGCTGCAACAAGTGAAGACTGGCGTCTAACTATCGTTGTAGATTTGTCTTGCTATCATCTCCAACAACAGCGATTACTATTTCCAAGTGTGAAGATTTCTAAGTATGACTCAGAAATGAAAGGAGAGACTGCAATTTCAACTGTGATTGGATGGTCACATCGAAAGAAAAATATATCATAATTCAATAAAGATAAGTTCTTTATCCCTTCATTCTGATCTTTTGATATTTTGCTACATATTTCACTTATAGGTTGTTGTCTTAATTCATGATATAACATTGGATAAGTGAATCTTGTATGCTTCTAGCATTTGTATTTCTCTTCGAAATAGTGAGTTATATGAACTATTAAGTAATATTTTCTTAATGTGCATTAGGATGGACCAAGAGATTGCTTTCAAGAGAAGAAGAGACTAGAGTCACAGCTTCCAGCCATGGGGCTGAGTTGGTGACTGAAGACATCTCTCGAAAAGGAAGAACCCCTTCAGGTTGTCATTGTGATCAATTTTTCGAAGAAGAAAAAATTAACCTTTAGAGGGAGTTATGTGAATCACGGAGAATAAGTTGGAAGGCCTGATGCTTGAAGACCTCTTCAACTGTTGAGATCAGAATTGCACAACATAGACATCTGGATTTGACATTGGTAGCTCCGCAAACCTATTTAGAATAGGGTGATCTAGGATGAGGTCAAGGAGGACAATCCTAGACTCGAGCAAATCAATAGTGTCGGAACTGTGCATTGGAAACCATTTCTCTAAAGCAAGTGTTGCAGGCAATCTTGGACGATGAGGTCAGGAGGTTAATGCAAGTGCCTGAAGATTCAGAGGGAGCCTACTGAACCTAAAGAAGATGATCGAAACAGTACCTCTGGATATTGGTTAAGGTTGAGTTCTGCGATGATATCCAGGTGTAGCAGGAAACAATCTTTTGTGGCACTAAGTACAAACAGAAGCCAAATATATTGCAGCCTCTATGGGAGCAAGAGAAGCAGTATGGATCCGGAAATTGCTTGTGGGATTATTTGGTGAGCCCCTGAATCCTACTATTATCAGAGTTGTATTAAGCTTTAAGTGAATCCAATATTCCATGATGGATCAAAGCATATAGAGATTCCCTACCACTATGTGAGAGACATGGTAGAAAGGAATATGATCCAGTTGGAGTATATTAGTACAAGCAACCAAACAGAAAACATTTTCACCAAACCTCTCTCTAGAGTTAAAGTTGAACACTTCAGGAAGAAACTTGGTATGGTTGAAATGTAAGTTATTGTTGAGATTGAGACTCAAATTATTTATTTTGTACTAATATATTTAAAAGATGTTTAATGTGTAAACTCTTTTGTCATGTGTGTGACTCCATGACTTTATCTCCATAACTTTATGTCATGTCCCCGAAATAACAAAACCATAAAGACCAAGTGTTAAAATACAAATCAATTAATAAATAAAATAAATAGCAATATTAATATTAAATATAAAATAAATGTGTATCATAGCAATATAAAAATATATAAATATGAAATAACAAATATAATAATAATATATAGGCAAATTATTGTTATTACATTCTAGTATTAAATAACTTAGTATCAAAAATAATAATAAATAAATATTATAATCATTACACATCAAAGATTGTAATACATTAGAATAAAATAATAATAAGATATTAGCAAATTGCTTTTATTAGTGTACTTTAATGTTAAAATATGTTCAATAAAACATCAAAATAAAATAATAAAATAACTATAAATCTGAAATATCATAATTATTAGTAATAATATATTATTTTAAAAATAGATATTATTGTGATAATAAGGGCAGCAATTAAATCTAACAAAGGGATATATTTTATGAAAAGTCACCTCTTTCACCAAACAATGCATTCCCCCCATGAGTCACCTACCTTGAATGGTATAAATAGAAGGAATGAAAATAAGGAAGGGAGAAAAACATGGAGAAATAGGATTTGCAATTTAGAACAGCAGCAACAATTATTGTTATGCATTGGAATATAGAGCCATTTAATAAATATTTATTATTTAATAGGCATGCAAGTATATATGCATAGATATAGATAAATTTTATAATGAATAATATGCAATGAATAAAGAATATATATGAATAAGGAAAGAATAATTATATAAACATATATATATGAATACTAATGATGATACTTATAAGTAATGATGACTCTTTAATATAAACATAAGTAGATTATGTATATTTATGAATTGTCCTCATCATATGATCAATTTAGTATAAGGTTGAAGGAGGCAAGTAAGGAAACATGGAGAGATATAGCAACTCAGGTGATGTACTCACTTAGCAATAATATTTAGCCTATTTTGAATATAAGAAATGGATATTGCTAATTTGGTTATTGGTGTAATGCTCTCTTCAATATTATCATGATGATAATGATGTTGATATTGACTTAAAGAATCAATAATAAATGCAAATGTATTTGATTGCTAAAAAATTGTCTTCTTTGTGTTTGTAAGCCTACTAGGGTGGAAGGGCCTGAGACAGGTGGTGCCTAAAAACCCCACTTAACAATCCGCTACGGCCATGGAGGGGTGGGGGTCTCGCTTAACAATCCGTTGCGGCCATGGAGGGGTGGTAGGCCCGGAACCACTTGTAAGCTTTGTTGGCTTCCCCCAGCAGGTTGAGTGTCTTCCGAGGTGATGGCACAAGTAGAGAAAGTAGGTACAAGTGTTTCCTCTAAGCACGCCACTCCGAGACGTTCATATCGCTCGGGGCCAAGGGGTGGGTTGTCCTGATAGGATGCTTGTGTTGTTGGGCTTAGATGGATAGCTTTGGGCGGCTCTACCCATGCCACTCCTCATATGTCTTTATTATTGATTTGTGATTATATTTATATTTGGATATCTAGATATTAATGCTAACAGATATATGTACATGTGGAAATATTAAATGCAGACTTCAATCCAAGATTACTTAGTCAAAGAGAACATTCATTTGAAAAAGAAGAAACCCTAAACCTAATCAACAAGTGAATTCTAGGGCAAAGTCAAGTAAGGGACATTACACTTTATGGGCCCCACTTGCGTACATTATTGAAAGGTGACGATCTTTCTAATGGACACTTGTGTTTGACATTGTAAGGTGACGACTTTACAATGACTAGTTTTATCATGATGGATATCATGTGACTTGATATCTGTGGATATGTCATGATAGTATCTCTTGGACATTTTGATAGATATCATGAGACTTGATATCTGTTGAAGATCATTATGATCCGTATGAGATAATCATGGTGGATAAATGTATCCTTGGATATGCCATGATTTATTATGGTAGACATCATGAGACTTGATGTCAATGCACATACCATAATGAAGATGTGTTATGAAGAATGTCATGTGACTTGACACTCTTAGAAGCATACCATATCTTTTGATATCACAAGTAAGGTGATATCACTATATACTTGGTTAGTGTTATCTTCCCTAGCTAAGAGGGAGTGTTGAAAATGGTAGTTTTGGTCAGATATAGAAATGATGATCATATGTGTATTGTACAAATATTTATATCATCATTTATATACATATCAAAACTCATTTCCAAATTGGATATTATTTGTGCAAGATAAACTCAGATCGAACTTAGTAAACATTTATGTTTATTAAGTAAACTAACCCCGATTAGTGATCGGGTGGTTAGTTGGACGAAAGGCACAGATTCATGGGACGTGTCTCCCCATTTGATATTTAATATAGATCCGATCCACAATTGAAGATATTGAAATCAATAAATGTTTTGCTCTTGTAGATCGAATACCATCAAGGAAAGTTCAGACTGTTTTGCTCATGTTCATATCTGATCAATAACGTTAACATGCTGGTTTGAGAAATCAGATTGCTTTAAGTTCAGATTTTGGTTGGGTTTTCAATAATTCAGAAGGGTATCATTAAGAGAGATCATCTTCTATCAATTGTGCTTTGAATTCTATTGAAATCACTTGTAATTTGCAGTAGTTTCTTACATTGTAAGACTGTTAACAATAGTACTAATTCAGTCATTCTTTATTGCTTTACTTGTGCATAATTCCTCACATATGTAACCCTTGGATGGTTTACTACCAATGTGGAAAAAGAACTCAATTTATCTCTCTCATTTTGTACCCACTGAAAAGTGGTGAATTCCCACTTACGAGTGGACGCCTGCCGCAGCGGATGAATTGTTTGATTTGTAATTTCATTCCACCCACTGATTAAGTTAAAGTGTGGAAATCTCTCATGGCTGGTTCATTGCCTAAGTTTATTTCAATTTTGTAATATGCACTCCGCCATATGCTATCACCTCGCCTTCCAAGGATCTTGGTGAACATTCTTGGCGTTGAGTTTTATCTTTTCACTTTCAATTGTAATCAATTTCAGTTATTGAGCTACTCAGCTCCTAGGGATCCTCTGATCATATGCCCGCCCCTCCTCCCTCATCGAGTCTTAGGGCTCATTCTTGGTTAGAGTTACTATTCCGCATCGTTTTGGTTTTGGAGCTAACCTTAACGGGTGCGTCTTGCATTGTAATTGAGATTGAAATCAAGGAAAAAATTGAGTGGGTATTTTTTAGTCAACAACCATAGGAGCAAGACCATAGATGTAATGGCAAAGCTCACCAACTCGAGGCATACCCAAATGAGGAATATCCAAATAAGAAAGCTAGATTTGAAGGTGAGAGTCAAGCAATGTTAGCCACCATTTCCCAAGCCTCTAAACATAGCCCTTTCCGCATCAAAAGTGAACTCTTGGGACAAACAGTTATCACCTTGGTAGACAGTGGGGCCTCTCATAACTTCATTGACCAAAAAATAGTAAAACAAAGGATGTTAAGAACCCAAAAATTTGAAGGTTTTGAGGCAGCAACAGCCACCGGTGCTAGGGTGCAATGTACTACTCTAGTACCCCAATTGAATGTCCTTCTAGGGGATCATCTCATCACCGAAGACTTCTATGCAGTTCCCTTAGACACTAACATCATCTTGGGAAACCCATAGATTTATTCATTGGGCTGCTTTATGTTTGATCTGCCCAACCAAATCATTCATTTCCAACACCAAGGACGAGAAGTCACCCTAAAGGGCATACCTGACAGATCTCCAAAAGTGGTCTCATGTAAAAGAATGGAAAGGATTCTTAGGTAAGGACAGGGAGAATTAGCCACCCAATGTATGATATTAGACAAAAATACCACACAAGGGAAAGCCATCCACATTGAAATTCAACCTATTATCAACAAATATGGGAACGTATTCGAAGAAATCCCACCAAGATTGCCACCTAAAAGAGGGTTTGAACATACCATAGAATTGGAAGAAGGGGCAAAACCAGTCATAACCACTCCTTACCATCATCCCCATAAGTACAAAGAGGAGATAGAAAAAACCATTAAGGAATTACTAGAGATGGGGCATATTCAACCCAACTCTAACCCTTTTGCATCATCAGTGGTCCTTGTTAAAAAGAAAGATGGCACTTTCAGGATGTGTATAGATTATCGAGCTCTAAACAAAAAGACCATCAAAAACTGCTACCCCATCCCTAGAATCAATGAGCTCGCTGACGAGCTCCATGGGGCAACGTACTTTTCAAAAATTGATCTTCGGTCAGGATATCATCAAATAAGAATGAAAAAAGAAGATGTGCCAAAAACAGCTTTCCGATGCCATTATGGGCATTTTGAGTTCCTAGTCATGCCTTTTGGGCTCACAAATGCCCTAGCTACTTTTCAATCATGCATGAATCACACTTTCCGCAAGCAACTTATAAGGTTCCTCCTAATCTTCTTTGACAACATTCTTATATACAGTAAAACTTGGGAAGAGCACCTTCAGCACATTGAGGAGACCCTCAAAATCTTAGAGCAAGAGTCACTATACGCCAAAGCATCAAAATGTGGATTTGGCTTAAAAGAGATATTGTATTTAGGCCATAAAATCAATGCCCAGGGGGTGAGTGTGGATGAAGAGAAGATAACCGCCTTCAAGGAATGGCCTAGACCCAAAAACCTCACACAATTAAGGGGCTTTGTAGGGTTGTGCATCTGTTATAGGCGTTTTGTAAAAAGGTTCTCCAAGATTGCAGCCCCCCTCACAGACCTAACCAAGAAAGGAGCTTTTTCATGGAATGAATTAGCCCAACAAGCCTTTGAGAAACTAAAAGATGCCATGAGCTCCTGTCCAATTTTAGCCATTCCCGATTTCACATAACCTTTTGAACTACAATGTGATGCATCAAGAGAAGGGATTGGCACAGTTCTAATGCAATATAAGCACCCTATAGCTTTTGAAAGTCGCAAGTTGACTCAAGCAGAACGGCCACTCCCATTTATGACAAAGAAATGTTGGCTGTAATGCATGCCTTGGCAAAATTCCACCAATATTTAGTTTGCACAAAATTCAATGTGAAAACCGATCATAATAGCCTAAGATACTTTGTGCAACAAAGGGACTTAACGATCGTTAGAAAAAATGGGTTAGCCGCATACAAGCCTATGACTTTGGTATCGAGTATGTAAAGGGGGCCAACAATGTGGTAGCAGACGCCCTATCAAGACAACCGTGCTTGAAGACAATAACCAGTATAGCAGCAAGCTGGAAGTACGACATCATTTCAGAATATGCCAAAGATTCCCAAGCAAACGAAATCTTGGAAGGACACTTCCCCAATGAAGAATATGAGGTAATTGAAGAAATCATCCTCTATAAAGGCAGAATCTTCCTAGTACCCAACTCCAAGGTTAAAGAGAAGATCCTTAAGGAGTATCATGACAATCCACTAGCGGGGCACTAAGGATACTACAAGACATATAAGCAAGTGAGGGAAAATTTCTCGTGGAAAGGGCCAAAGAAGGATGTGTTCAAATATGTGCAAGAAGTATGAATCGCCAAAGAAATAAAATAGAACAAAACCACCCTGCCGAACTCCTGCAGCCCTTACCCATTCCCAATCAAAAGTGCGAGAGTATTTCGATGGACTTCATTACTGGGTTGCCCAAAACTCAAGGGAAAGACTGTATAAATGTGGTGGTCGATAGACTCACCAAATATGCCCACTTCTTCGCCATATCCATGGATTATAAGGCACCCTAGGTGGCAGACATATTTTTCAAAGAGATCTTTAGACTCCATGGCCTCCCAAGAAACATTGTCAGTCATCGGGATAACCGGTTCATGAGCCAATTCTGGCAAGAACTCTTTCGTTTGTCAGGAACTACCCTTACACCAAATACCAGTTATCATCCCCAGACGGATGGTCAAACCGAGATTGTCAATAAATAGATACAAGGCTATCTAAGGAATTATGTCACTGGACAACAGAATGCATGGATCAAATGGCTACATTTGGGGGAATATTGTTACAATACAATGTATCACATATCCATCCAAATGAGTCCCTTCAAAGCATTGTACAGATATGAACCCACCACTTTTGGAAGCTTGATCACTCAAGAAATCCAGGTGCCCCGAGCTAAGGACTTTGTGCAAGAGAGCATGGGCATCCAAAACATCTTGAAGGACAATCTACACCAAGCCCAGAACCAGCAAAAGTTGTATGCAGATCAGAATCGCATTGAAAGGGCTTTTGAAGTAGGAGACCTAGTCTTCCTACGACTACACCATATAAGCAATCATCTCTCAAGTCTAATGGAATAGAGAAGTTAAGACCCTGGTTCTACGGGCCCTACAAGATTACCCAAAGGATTGGAGAAGTGGCCTATGAACTTGAACTACCAAAAGGCAACTGCAAACATAATATTTTCCATGTATCCAGATTAAAGAAAGTGTTGGGCCAACAAGTGGTCCCTTGAGTAGAATTACCACCAATGGATGATGAAGGAAAGCTAATCCTCGAGCCCGAAGCATTCCTGAATATGAGGGAAAAAAGATTAAGGAATAAGACTATTCCGGAGTTCTTGATCAAATGGAAGAACTTACTTGAAGAAGATGCTACATGGGAGAAGGAGGAGATCTTCAACCATCCAAATCTCTGGTTGCTTGTGGGAAAGCAATGAAGGAGGGGAGGACTATCATAACCCCGAAAAGAAAGAATTATAATATATTGCCCATTCTCACAAAAGTGATATATATGTAACAAATACAATGTATATATTTTTAATTTTTTAAGTCATAATTTATAAATATTGAAAAATTTGAATTTATTATCAAAATATAATCAATCCTTACCTTTGGCTTACCCATAGTATATGATGCTTCGATTAAAACACCTTCTAATCACGCCTTAGCTAATCATGCGATGAACCTCTTGGCAATGAGACGCGACTGAGGAAGAGGTCACGGCTGAGAGAAGCATATTCTTTCATCTCCTAGAAATAAGAAGGGAGACGAGAGGTCCAGATGAGGAGATAAGAAGAAGCGAAAGCAGAAGAGAATCGCGGCAGAAGGAATACAGGTGAGTTCCTTCTCACTTAGCATTGATGTTTAATCTGCCCAAGTCGTGACATAATAATACTTTCAGTATTTTGTGTGAGAATCTTCACTTAGCTCTAATTTATGATTTCCTCAAACTGTGTGTAATATGGCTGCAAGAAACTTTGTGCCACTATAGTTGTTTGTGTGGAATGGAACATAAGAATTAAATTTGTTTATTCCATGCGTCCTAGGTAAAGCGAACTAGGGCATAGGCCCAAGGTGAATTGGTATCTGGCATTGAATCTATGGACTATGTAGTCCTGGAACGAGTATAGGCTAAATTTGTATGCTACCTGTATAATTTGCATCCTGGAGAATAAATGTCTGAATTATGCAAATCGAATTCATATTGGGACTGTAGGCTGCATTAATAAGAATAGAGTAAAACATACAGGCATGCATATTAATTAAATGGATCTTGCTCTCTCATGTTAGACGTTATGATATTGTATTCATGTATGGTACTAAATTAAATCAGTAATCTGTTGTATTGTAACAATTTGATGATATGAGGAATAATCTGTAGACATAAGATTTCTGCTCCATTTACTCCTATACTTGTTATATCATCAGACTGCATTGTATACCTCTTTTGCACTTTTCCATCGCATAATAGATGAAAATACAAGTGTATGGCTAAGGACTGTATACTTGGTAATTGTATAGAGTTGTTTGCATTTTGTATGTAATCCTACCAGGAGAGGTGAGCCATACCTTAAGTGGTTCGTCTAAAAACCTCACCCAGGTTCTGCCCCACAAGCCCAAAGCAAGGGTTGGTCAGTCTTCCCCACAAGCCTATTGCAAGGGTTGGGTCATGGATGGGTGAGGGTTCCACCTAGGCATTCCACCTCACAGGCCCGAGATAAGGGTTGGGCATAGGAAGTTGGTAGACCGTAGGCCCCTTAAGGGTTCCCCTCTCCTGATGGGATGAGTGACTTTTTTTCCTGTCTGAAATCTGCAAGTATTGTTATGCCTAATTCTTTGGATATCAGATATTAATGCTAACATGTAGGTATATGGATTTGAATGTGAAATGTGATGTAGGTATCATACCAAGTCTTTACCAATGCAAAGGACCCAAGGGGTGGGAATAGAGCCTCCAAACCCTCATCTTCTTGTAGCCTTAGAACCAACCAGGTAAGGGATCATTACACATTCAAATCTAAATGCAATCATAGTCCTTATTGAATTCCTTAAACTACCATTAATGTCTATTCCCATAACATTTATGCAAGAGACCAATCCCAATTTGTTAACTTGTACTGATCTTTCCTAAGAAATTTAAGAAATAATATATTACAGGGCTTCCACCTTGGCCGATCTAAGGCTATGGTGTTCTCTAACTTCTATTCAAATATGCAACGTATGAAGTTTCAAAATATAACTATATTTGCAGCAGTCACAGATAGTTAACATATATATAAGATTTCAGGAGATAAGTGTATACTTGACATGTAGCATTGTATTTGTCATTAAGGAGTATCTATTTCGAGGATATCTACAAAAGATAGTTTGAATGCTTATTTATCCAAGTATTGGAAAGCAGACCTCAATCGAACATTTTGGAAGTACCAGATAATTATTGCTAAGTGAGAATCTCTCACCTGGTTTTTGTGATCTTCCACGTTGGCTACTTTCTATCCCTCTACTTGTTCCCTCCCTTCCTATTATCGTTATACCTCCAAATGGAAATGACGTGACACGTCCCTTTGAAGAGGAATGTCTATCCTCAAAATTTGTCACCTAGTGAATGATTATTTTAGACTAATTGTTACCCTTAACTGTCTAATAGATAACCGATGTTTTATTAACTTAATATTCATCACTGATTCTCCTTAAGCAAAGATCGCGTATCATCAGTCAGTTCCTTTTAATGGTAATTTTTTGGCTTAAATACTTTAGCTACTTAATCCGAATTGATTTGTGTTTCCGTTGGGCAATCGTATTATTACGATTTTATTCAACCCTTCACCCCATGAATATCATATTGATTGATGTTAATTTGTCTCATATGCGATGGACCCTCATCAGTGACGATGAAGGAATTCGTCCTCTATGCAATTGATATTGATCATCAATCATATGATCAATGAATAGCGGCTCCAAGGCATCCTCTTGACACTAAAGTCAATTCAAGTATGAGAGGAATTCGACACAAACCTTAGGTAGAGGATATTAGCAGCTCATATAGTATACTCCCGGATTAACATAGTCGGTTAGCGAAAGGATTCTATCGATCACTTCCTGTCTTTATTCATAGCATTCTATAACGGTTGGGTTCTTTGGCGTATCGACTACATAGTCAGAGAATCCTATGGGTGGTGGTGGTTCAAGATTCCATTCATTTGTGCTGCCATATGAGGGTCGTCAGCTGGTTCTCGGATCTCTTTCAATAAATCGCTCTACCGCTGGTGTTGGCAAAAAATCAATAGCCATCGAATATGGTCGTTCGCTGTAAAGTCTTGTGTAATTTTACATTAGAATTGTTATAATGATCATCGATTAATATTTATGATTTTATATTCCTTTCAGTTCAAGATATGATCATGGTAATGAATGCCGGTGAGAATATCTTTCGGTTTATAATTCCCACAGAAATATCGATGCTTGAGAGAGGTTTTTACCATTGTGTATTTGGAAGATAATAAAATGGTCGAGACTCAATGATACGCGATATTGCAATGTCGCCTATATTATATTTCACTTTAGAATTTTATGCTCTATAGTTATAATACTGATTTATGCCTAAGTTTCATATTATTGTTTATATACTTTAATAATCATTATATTATAATGATTATAATATTATTTCAATATTTATGATGTTATTTATACTCTTTATAATTATAATATTGTTTTCAACAATTATAATTATAACGATATCCAAATGGTTAATAACTTTTTAAATACGTTTTTTTATTATTTAAATGTCACGATTTTGGGGACATGACAGACACACTTCTTGGACCAGCACTTCATGATGAGCATCCAACAATGAAGGAAGGACTACTTGAGGCCCTAAAAGACACTACAAAAAGGTATGAGGCAAATTCTGATTTTTTTATTTGGAACAGCAGTCTTTTACCTTTACATAAACTTGAAGTGGCAGCCATATCACATGAGGATGATAGTTGTAAGAGACCTTGCCTTGTTGACACTCAAGAGTTGGTGGTTAAGCATGAGTTAATGGTTGTGGATCCAAGCCACACGCAATCTGATTTTGTGCATCATGGTCTAGAGGATGTAAAGAGGACTCAAAGCATGTGTGATGAGTGGCTAAGGACAGCTAGAGAAGCCAAGTTGTTTCCTGCCCAAGCAAAAAAGCACCTACAGAAGGTTGAGAAGCAATGCAGTCATATAGATAATGGGAGGCAGCAGAGAGAGACATTTCTTTGATCCCTATGTCTTCCAAGGGAAGAAGCTATGGAGGTTGAGCATGTGCAGGATGAACCTCTTATCGTAGTAGAACACAAGGAGCAATCAGCTTTGCATGGATTTGATGAGAGGTATGATTTAGAAAATTCATTTTTTCAAATAATCTTCCTCATAAGGGACATGAGTCACACCATTTGGAGAGCCCATTGAAGGCTCAAGGCATGATTAAGGGGGAGGTAGTTATGCATACACATTGTAGATCAGCACATAATGATATTTATGCATGTGTAGAAGGAAAGAATTGTGATTCAGATTTGGTAGGGAGTCCAACCATTGTTGGAGAGTTCATTGAGTCTACTTGTGTTTTGACACCACACCATCATGATAATGATTCTTTAATGGAGAATAAGGTTATCCTAATTTTAGGACTTGAGGGATGTGAAGTTGATGTCATGAAGGTATCTGATTTTGACTGGCATGTGCTTGTAGATGTTGGGTTTCAATTGGACTATAGTCTAAGGCATGGAGATGAGCATGAGAGCAAGAAATTTCCAGCCCTAATCCATTGGTTTCTAGTTGACAAATTGTTGGTTGATGGCTGTTCTACTTTGTTGATCATGGATTTTCCAAATTATACATCGATGTTTGCAGTTGTTTGGGCAGATTGGAGTGTTTGGGTCTGCACTACAACGTTGAGAACTTGCAGGATGATGAGGTCCTAGCATCCTATGACAGAAGAGGTACTCTTGACACCATCATAGGTATTGGTGTGGCTGGTACATTTCTTCATAGGGATCTAGGTGAGTTGTTTCAAAACCCTTGGTTGAGTGATGTTTATATCAGAGTGGAGCAGTGGAAGGTTTGGTGCAGGTGGTTGTACTTTGGAGATCATAACAAATATAACTTGTTGCTATACAGGAAGATTGCAGGGAGGAGTAGAATTTCATAATTTGGGGAATGGAGCTGAATTGAGTTCGAGTGTGTATGGCTAGTTTTGTCTAATTGTTGGCCATCAAATTACCTTGCATACCATTTTTCATTGTCACTATGGGAGATACAGCCACAGGTTGAGGAGTAAGGTGATCATGAAGAATTTGATAGGATGGAGAGATTTGCCTATAGAGGATGCTGTATGGGAGTTTGCAACTACAATTATGACTTTGCATTACACCTTGAAGAGGTATATTGAGGAGTATGGTTTTGGGTTGAGAAAATATTTCTTCCAATTGCCTAGGACCATGTTAGATACAGGTATGCTTCAGCGGGAAACGTTTCATGGTTTAGGTTTCAGGCCTTACAAGTGTCTCAGCTTAGGATTTGATAATGATTACCCCTAGTTTCCAAGAGAGGAGAGTGTTTTTGTTGCGCTCTGTTATTACAGTTTTTATCAGAGTGGTGCAACATCAACATGGTAGTTTCATTCTGAGATTGACTTGGGACCTTGGAATCATTTTTGGTTTCAATTGGATCAGTCTGTTGATTGTAGGGGTTGTATTGGCATTGCTTGAGGACAAGCAATCTTTGGGGAGGGCAAACTGTCATGTCCCCATTTTCGGCTTCCCTTGTAGTGCAGTTGGCATTGATCTTGTGGATGTGTGTCAATGAATCAAAGGAGTTATTTGATGATTCCAATGAGCTCAAGAGGTCTAGAGGACTCATATGCCACTTTTCGAGGTTATTTCTGGATTTCGGTGTGCTCTCCAAGATTCTTGGAGAGGATGTCTATTTATAGTAAGTCACCTAGTTGGCTTTGTTTATCATTATTCTTCATCGGGATCACTCCAATGCAATTAGTTTTTGATTCCAATATTTTCCAACAGTTTCCGTAGAATGGGTGTATTAATGGCTTTATTTTAATTATTTTACTAAGGTCACCAAATATTAACTAAAATATTTAAATGCACCATAGTGTTATAGCTTGTCGAAACCGAGATGAAATGTTTTAAATCTTGGATGTAAAAAACAGGGACCTTGCATGTCAAAATATTATTATCATTCAAAAAGGTCTTTTGGAGCCAAAAAGGAGTTATTTTATTTAAAAGTGAGTTTTTAAATATAACTTCTCAAAATTTTGGTGGAAAAGTATAGGAGGTTAGGAGAGCTCATTTGGATATGCTTGAATATTATTTTGTATATGACTTTTGCTGGTTTGTGACTGATTCCCATTGCTTTTTGAGGACAAAAACCCTCAAAAGGAATAGTAGCTACAGGAGGGAAAGATCTCCCAAGGTTGCTTGTTGAAGATCTTCATTCAGAGGTCTTGTCGGAGCTTGTTATCGCAAATTTTCAAAGTTTGTTTGTTTCCAGATTAGAGGTTTGTTTCAGTGATCTACGCACAGGGAATATATTGCAGATTGGTGTTGTTTGTAAATGCCTTTATTGTTGGTTATTGGTCGTACCATTCCTTCAACCAAGCTGTACCACCTTTGCAGTGTTTTGGGAAGAGTTTAGATACCATTGACATTGCTATTTGGCTCTTGCAATTCGAGTGTGTTTGTCGAAGGAAAAGGAGGACTTCATTTGCTATTATAAATTGGAGATAACACTCCAACCACCATATTCCATTCATTTCTAGCTGTACTAGCCAAGGAGGGAGGCATGGGAATTCTAGAGCAAAACGTCCCATTCTAGGAGTTGGGTATTGTTTAATTTGAGGCGCCTTATTGTTTGTTGTTACAGTCTATCATTTGGAAAGTGGTTGAACATTGTATTGACTCCATTTTGGAGCTATTTGTGGCATCTAACTAACCGTATTATTTTATATCAAACCTGCAATTTATGAATAGCGAAATGGGTATGTTTTTATTGTGATTTTAATGATTAATCTACATCTAGGTATTTGTCATTTTTTTTTTTAGCAACTGGGTATTTGGTTTATGGTTATTTTTGCTTGATTTATGCATTTTTAAACAAGCAACAACACAAAAGGTTACAACAACAGTATTTAGAAAATAAAACAAAAAAAATATATACAAAAAGAGGGTGGGACATTACAGACCCGAAGCTACACTTGAGGGAGCTAGCACAACTCAAGCAAGTTGGGACAGTGGATGCTTATATTCAGCATTCCAGAGGCTCTCAGTTATGGTGACCGTTGTTTCAGAGAACATATTAGCAGTCCTTTTTATTGAAGGATTGTCCAAGCCACTTCATGGTTGGATTAAGTCCTTCAGACCAAAGTCTCTATAGGATGCCTGTAAAAGCCCTTGCAAAATCTGCTCTAAATTTTCAGTTTTGAACTCTCAGGAATTTCGTCAAACAGTTTACTTGCAAGCTCCTTAATGCTGATAAATTTTGTATGTTTGATGTTTCCCTTTTGTACATTGATGAAGTGCATGAAAAGATCTTCCCAAACTTATTCAAATATGCCACTAATAGAGAATGACAGAAATATACAAATGCAAGGCAATTATCTGATTTCTAATGACTGGAACTCATGAAATTTGAAGCTACAACAACTCGGACATTTTGACAAACATATCAAGTGCAAACTCAAACTCTATAGTATAGCAGCTAAATAACTCAATTGAGTACAATGCTTGTTTCTTCTTCAGAAGACATGACTTTCAATATCAATTTTAATGCAAATAATGACTCATCCATACTTAAAATGCAATATCATGGACTATTGAAGAAGCGGTGCTACAATGCATATAGAGACGCATCTTTAAATGAAGTGTATACAAAGTGACTTAATCCTATAGACCAGCGACTAGATAAAAGATGCACTAAATTACAAATAGCTATTATGCATAAAGAACTTCATCTAATGTCTTTGGAATAGCTGATATCAAACTTGGAGAATTTATTGACAGAATCGTCCCAGCTGTGATTAGGAGGCAGTGCCAATAGTTTCTAAACAAACAACAATTTCATCTCAACTGATATTTATTTTTTCCTTCATCACAAAAGACGTCATTCCACAATAATATTGATTCTCTCCCAAGGGCGGCAAAAGTAATTCCTTTTGAAGACTTGGCGGAAGATACTTTATTAACCAACTCTCCAATTTTTATCGACTTGCTCTTTTTAAAATCCCGTCTCTATCATTTCTGCTTTTGGCATTTCTTTCAAAATAAATCAAAAGCTCCCAAGATGATATTTGATTTGGATCTATCTATAATTTGTCTTTTCTTCCCACCATCTTCATCCCATCAAACTAAACCACCTGCTTCATCCCATCAACCAAATGACAGGAAAAATTAGAAGCTTTCCAGGTAAGCCACGTGTACTAGGAAGGGAACAACAAGGCAAATGAGTTGGCAAAATCGGCAGCAAAAGGACCACATAATCAAACCGAGGGATAGACCAAAATATTCCCGGATGACGAGACATTTTAACACAAGTAGGATGAATGACACAGCCGATGATCTGGACAAATCAGCGGCAGATAAGGCACGTACCATAGTAATGACAGGACCCGAGATGGGAAGGACGAATGAGTTAGCATTCATAAATAGTAGGAAAGGCGCAAGGCACAGAAACAAATTCCAAGGCAAGGGAAATGACGGGAAACGTACGATCATAAGATGGCAATCAAATTCGGATCCTTTAGCCAGCCTGTGGATGTGATGGCATGATTCAAACGTCACGGCCACCGAGATCAGCATTATGACAAGGCAAGCTCATTTTTCTTTAAAAGCTAAAGGTGGTAGCTGCATAAGCAATGACAAGTTTGAGTTAATGGTCAGCGTGTAAAAAAAAGGATACCCCACTATTTTTTAACATGACAAAGCAGCAGCAATCCTTTCATGGAGAGATAAAGGACAAAAGGCTAAAGGGGATTATGGTCTCCTCCCACCCAATGATCCTGTGGGCGACCAAGAAGATTCTAGGGAGGGAATTTATGCTAGCATATCAAAGATTCAGGGAAAATGCGAACATTTCAGCCATGTTCTTGGCAATGTTGTTGTACATGGGTGTGTCCAAGGCAAAGAGCAAGAAATTATGCCAAATGGTTTTCATTCATGGCATGCTCGGAGAGATTGACGAAGCCCTAGATAATGTGGATGGCAATTTGAACTATTATATGTCACACGGGAATGGAGCAAAGGTGAAGAAATTCCCTGTGGTAAGGTCTCTCAACCTGTCAAGGCTGGCAAAGTTGTGGGATGAAAAAGAGCGAAGCATCTTGTTTCTACTCAGGGCAGCAAAAATGTTGAAACCCCCACCCCAAGGATGCGTGCAAAAATATCTGAAGGAAGAAGGGTTGGCTGGCAAAGTGGTAGCGGGCGACAACGAAGACTGGGAGCTTGGCACGAGCGAGGAATGGGTGGCAAACGATAGCAAAGATTCAGAAGAAAAGGCGAACAGCCTAGCGCACCTAGCTTGCAACGCGGACTGCCCAATGATAGCGGACTACCTGGTGTACAAGAAGCGGGAGAAATCAAAGGATGATGAAGACTGAGCGAGGATGGGCTCTATAAAACCCTTTTTTGTGTATTTTAACAAGCCTTTTTGACCATTTCTTCAAAATGCCTAAGTGTAGCAAAATTTTAATTTGGGGTACAACATTTGGCTCTGTCTGGGGACAATGTCGGATACTTACAACATAGGAGAACTAAGGAATCTTTGGATTTTTAAGCTTAGACCAATGCCTTATCCATTGGGTATCGGAGTCAACAACACTTCCTAATCACCTATTGCAAAACTTTCCCTAAGTCACCTAGGACTGGACTTCCTAGAATCACCTAATAGTTGGGACTTCCCTAAAAATCACCTAAAACAACACACCTAATCACCTAGAACACAAAAAAACTGTCACAGAAAGGGGAAACACGACATAACGAACACATCACGAAAAGGGGAAACACATCACGAAAACAGAAAGAAAAATTACTGAAAGGAAATTACTCCACCCTCAAAGGGATGAAGTGTTGTATGTCGTTTTTGCCTGAAAGGCTTTACTTCTCTTCTCACGGGTATCGTAGGAGACAAATCTTTCGGGATGAAGATTCTCATATCTTCATACATCTAGGTAGAGGCACCTTGACAAAAGTCAGAATACGGCACAAGGAAGGAAGCAAGCACCACTGAGTCACCAACTTTGTTGTCGTTCATCTTCAGGATGTCTCGGTTGTCGAACTCTTCAAACCAATCGATCGCATTCCAAACCCGATTTCTATAATGTCGTAGATGATCCTTTCTGACTTGGAAATATCCTCTGAATGTCTCATCAATCAACTCGACATCCCCTTTAACACGTAGGGGTTCAATTCCCATGTCTTCGGCATTTTTGAGGCCTAATGAAAGTGCCTCTTTTTCAGCTTCAATGAATTCCAATTGTAGCAATCCTTTAGGGGAGATGATCATTTTCCCTTCTTCTGAACCTACAGCTGAACAACCCCCATCTAAATGCATTGTCCATAACTTTGTATCATCTGTCAGTCTCCTTTCAGAACAAGCAATGTTTTGGTCTTTAAGTCCTATTTCTGACAACGTTACACAATTACCAAGACCCATTTCTTGATATAGAATTTGGGGTGGGGGGTTTGGGATTTTCACCACCATGAACTGGGATTTGGGCTTAAGTTTTATCTCGATTTTTCCCTCCTTTATAGGAATGGTTGTGGATGACCAATCTAACTGCATTGCACCACCTAGATCTCTGTAGAAACTTCAGCTCAACAACATCCCATAGCTGGCTAGAATCCCATAGCTGGCTGGAATGTCAGCCACTAGGATGGTCATCTTTATCTTTTTCTCTAAGCAAGCTACCAACCTTACTTGAGCGTCCTCCAATTGTCCAACCAATGACACCGACTTAGACTCGAGTGAATAACACTCACCCTGTGTCTCAGTGCACGAAAGTCCCAATGCTTTTACTTGTAGAGGCATGACATTGTCTGAGGTTCCTGAATCAATGATATAATTTCTCAATTTAAATCCTCCTATATACAAAGATATATAGAAAGGTTTAGGCTTTTCTTCAATTGGAACAGATGACTCGGGCAATGTAGGCTGAATTGGAGCTTCTTTCTTTACATGTATTATTCTGTCCAAATGCTCAAGATGATCACGACGGTACTCCAACTATTAAATCTTAACCTTGGTCTTCATCATGGAGTCTACAATGTCAAAATTTGCTATAAGTGGGTCTTGAGCAACCGCTTCTTTAACTTTCTCTTTAGTTCTCGGCCTCTCTTCTTCTTCCTTTTGTACTTTCAAGTGCAGAGCACGTGTGAACACAAGCATTAAAGGTCTTCCGTGATCTACTGCAAAAGAGTAGTGGCGAAGGTCTTCTTTTTCTTCAATAACGGGTTCAAAGTATCCTGTAACAGAGTCACCATCAAACTTGTTTGTTTGTGGTAAGACAACATTTGAACTTGATGTAGGGACAATACTGGAACTGGGTGCAACGTCAGCTTATCTCATGATCTGATTCATTCTTATATTTTCGGGACATGTAGAGCGGATATGTGCATCGATGTCATGGAAAGAACAAAATACCGCATATTTTGCAGCTTCAATCGTTGGTCTTGGTGGAGGTGCTAGCAACCGTGGCTGAAAATTATTTCTCTTTGACTGGTATGGTTGCTGAGCTAGAGATCTAATAGAATCCATTTTCATCAAGCCGGAAGTAATCATATTATCCTCCAACTCAATGGCGTGTTCTTGCGCATCCATCCATTTTGTATGTCTTGTCGTCTTGAGGAAGAAGGCTATCTCTGATGGGAGAGCATTTATGAAACAGCTCATCAAAATCTTTGATGATGGATTAAGTGTAGAAGAAAATTGTGTAACAAGACAATTAAATCTTGCTACAAACTCCATCATGGGCTCGTTGTACTCCATCTTTGAATTTGCAAGTTGGGCAAACAACCAATGACTGTCTTCAGCAGGCTTGAATCTCGCCAAGAATTTCTCGCTCATAGTTGCCCAGCTTGTAATAATGCCCGACTCTAGGTAAGTGAACCAATGAGCAACATTCCCAACAAGAGTCTCCACAAAGAGACATACAACAATGTCTTCATGTGCCACGTGCAAAACGGCGCAAGTCGTTGAGAAGGCAGAAATATGATCATCAGGATGTTAAGTTCCATTGTCGTGAAACCGAGGAAAGTGCTTCCTTGACCCTTTAGGTAGTTCATGATGTTCCCGCAAAGCCAAAGGTCCAATGTTGTTACCCCAAGGTAATGGGGGTGGACGTCTCAGATTCTTGCCAGCATTATTGTTGTTATCACCCATTGCTTCTGGTTGGATCACACAATAGGGTGTCAGATGGTCATTCCCGTGTCATAAAGCGTAAGCTTTCTTGAAGTTTTATGCCTTGTGCCCCACGGTGGGCACTAGGAAACTATTGGCATTTCAATTCACACCTCCGGTATGTGAATTAGAAACGGACAGCTATGCACAGATAAACTACTCTTCGAATTAGGAGGGGAAGCTCCCTCTTTGCTGATGTTGCTTAAAGAAAGTAAATTAAACTAATTTGCCAATCTTTTTTTTCAACTAAGAGCACAAGGTTATAAAACTCAAGCACTATAGCTGAGAATTTCTCTTTTAGAAGTTCAACTACTACTAAGCCTACTCTAATGATGTAAAAAACTACTCAAGTAAACACAGAGCTTGAGAATTAGAAATGAAGAAGGAATGATTTTTCAACACAAATACTTAAACAAACTTTCTTCCAACACACGTCTATTGTACTTTCAATGCAAGCTAAAATAGAGATCATATAAACATAACATATAAAACGGAAATCTGAGACATTATATCAGGGCAGCAAAGCAGGCACAAGACTTTATTTTCTCAAATCTCAAATAACAAAGATTACACTTCTAGGACAGCGGGATTGTAGCAAAATAGGCTTACAGCTTTGCGATCAACCAGAACATATTGACACAAGTAACACATAGACTGAACAATAACTTGCAGCTAAAAGAGATTTGCAAGGTGTTGTACCCCAAATTAAAATTTTCGCTACACTTAGGCATTTTGAAGAAATTAGTCAAAATACTGTTAAATCTATCAAAAAGATCAAAATTGAGGTTTGAATGTCTTGCATGAGGGTCAAAAACTTAGAAATTTCAAAATCAGGCAATCTGGCAATCTGGGTCGATTCAAAACGATCAAACCAACAATACCCAGATTTCAGTTTTTCATCCCTAAATTTTAGGAAAATTTCTATTTTTAGCAGTTTTCTAAAAATATAAACTTTTTTTGGGTTTTTCTAAGTTTCTTAAGAAACAGATACTTGTAAAATTTTCTCTAAAAATAGAAAGTTTGGCTTTTAGAGTTAAGACTGATTTTGATTGGCTTAAAATACTTCCTCATCAGGCTAGTGCAGTCAGAATCACAAAAAGATCAGTTTTACCCTATTGGGTCTATTCTGCTTTTTCAGAAGCTTTTTCAGAGATCCAAGGTCATCAACAGAGGTCAATCAGCTACCAGGTATCAGAATTAGACGTTGGAGCATCAAACAGAGGTTGTCAACGAGTAACGTGCACGAACAACGAGGAACAGACACAAGAAGCTGAAAAAGTTGGAAAATACAAAAATTTGGCTAACACTAGTGAATCCAGGCGCCTCCAGTCAAGAAGGGCGCCCATACTTCAATGCCTTAGAATATTTTTGTTTCCGGCAATCAAAGACAAGGAAGGCACGTTAAACAAGATGAAAATTTGAAAATTACATACAAATGGTTAACTCTGCCAGCCATGGGTGCCCCTGAAGGAGAAAGGCGCCCAACTTTTCAAGAGGTTAAAATTCAGAATTAGGGTTTCTGCCTCCAAGTCAACATTGCTCAGAATCTTCCCGGCTCCGCTAGGAATTAGTCAGCACGAACATCCAATCAACCAGTCAACCAGAATCCCAGATCAAACAGAGGTCACGGAGAGAGGTGTTTTAGAACTCTGAAGACGAAAGACAGTAAAATGGCTAAGTCTGGAAGAAATGGGCGCCCCTGAAGGAGAAAGGCGCCCAAGCTTTTGAGGTGTTACATAATGAAATTTGCAGAAGGTACCTCCAACATAACTTCGTCAGACTGAGTCAAGCTATCCAACGCATTCATCAGCTTGTCCTTCGAAGTTAGCAGTCATTAGATATCGCAAGCCGAACAGAGGAGAAAAAAGGTATAAAACGACAGAAGTCGGAAGCAACAATGAAAAATACAAAATAAAAACTAAGTCTGGAAGAGATGGGCGCCCCTGAAGGAGATGGGCGCCTAGGGTTTAGAGCCATCAGAAGTTAGTTTCCGGAAATCAGGTATCCAGAAGACCCCTTCTAGAATCTTATTAGCTATCTAGTGAATCTGTCAACCAGTAAGTCCGATTAGTACAACGCTCAGAATCGTCAAATCATCTGAAGGTCAGAAGACAAGCAAGGTTTTGAAAATCATGAAAATGGCTAACACTGGAGAAAATAGGTGCCCCTGTTAGAGATAGGCACCTGATAATTGAAAGGGTCAAATGAAGTTTTTGACAGAAGACGTCTCCAGAACAATGTCATCAAATTCGATCAGGCTCCGTGATGCAAAGTTCAGCTTATCCGCCAGATCAATCTAGAAGTCAGGAGACAGAGTCGAATCAGGGTTGAAAATTGAACAGAAGGTGAAAACGGTTTAAAATTGGTTAAGTCTGGAGAGACTAGGCGCCATACCTCAAAAAGGGCGCCCAACTTCTCATGCCTTAGTGAATTTTTTGGAAATTTCAAAAAAAATTCAAAGAAGGAAAAAATGCCTTAGTTCAATGCATGAGCTAAATTTAGGGTTTTCAGAAATAGGGTTTGAGAAGCTATTTCTCAAAGCAAAAACTTATTTAAGGACATCTCTATGTATTATTTTTCATATTTTCTTGCAAGTGTCTTCAAGGAGAAACAGAGCAGCAACTTCAAACCTATGTTTTTCAAATTCAAGAACCTTAGCTTGCTGGTTTTTCATAAAATTTTCAGATCAGCACTCAAAGAAGGCTTGCCTTTTCATATTTCTTCATCAAGAATATCAAATTTGTGAAGAAGAAGGCCATTACTTTCGATTTCAGCAAGCTGGTTCATATTTGTTCCATCTTTTGGACAAATTGTTGAGGATTTTCTCAAGGTTGCAGCAATTGCTTTTATTTTGCATGTCAGAGAAAACTTCAAATTCTTTCATTTCTAATCTTCTGGGTCTATACTAAACCTTCTTCTAGACAAAACCCATATCACAGCTTTTTCAGAGAAACTTAAAGTGGTTGTTTTTTCAGTCAAAAGCCAGAGTTTGCAAAATCTGATCAACTGGGCTCATCCAGAATATAGTCATGAACAATACCCAGATGCTAGCTTTTCCAGCTTTTTTTAGAGAAAATTAGGGTTTGCTGTTTTTTCAGTCTTCACTTCAAATTTTCAAAAAACGGACAATTTGGGTTGGCTTGTAACGAAATTCTTATCAAAACCCATATCTTAGAAAAAATTTCATCCGTTTGAAGAAGAAAAATCAGCAAACTAAAATTAGAAAGTTTGTCAAAAACTTGTCAGAACCTAGGCGTGTTTATTGTCAATCTTCAAGTTTTGCAGAATGGAGTACATTCCTACAGAGTTCAAGACCAAATCAGCACTGTACCATGATTTCATAGAGACAGCCGAGACTGACTTACACCATATGAAGCCAATATTCAATCTACTTCCTTTGGAAGATGCAGGCATCTTGGCCATTCAGGTCTTCTCGCAGCAGCATCCATACCTTTCTCAGTACAGAGCTTAGAATTCATAATCGCTTGTATCAAGCATTATAATCTAGCCACAAGGGAAATCCAATCAGTTGATGGAAGAATCATATGTAGCTTAAAACCAGACATGATCGAGAAATGCTTCTCCATCCCACCATGGCCTGGAAGTGTCACCATCAACATAGAAGAATGTGAAAGGATATGGGAAGAGCATCAAGAAAAGTATAGCAAGAAGATTGCACACAGGTGGCTGAAAGATAAATATAGTACATTGCCAAAGAACGTCGGGAGAGGAGAGTTCAAGGATGAGTTTGCTATAATAATCACCTTACTCAACCGGATTACTGGTCAAGCGGATGCAACGAAGTTTCAGCCTTGGATATTCTACGTGATACCTCACATAATGAAGAAGACAGAGTTCTATGACTGGCCTACATTGATCAGTGATTGCTTGCATCATCAAATAACTGAATATTTTAATAGACATGCATTCCACATGGTCTCCTACCTAATCTACTTGGTTGCCTATCAGGGTAAATTCAAATGGTTAAACACGGAGGGTTCTTTAAATGTTCAACATGTCTACAATTACTACACTCAGTTGGAGTTCATTGCGGCATCACATCATTACAAAAGAGTGAATGAAGCATTCTTAATCTACACAGTGCGTGACCTGGACAATGAACTACATGTTCGCATCTCATCTATTGCCAGGGCAGCAATGTTAGAACGGGCTGATTGGTTTATCCAGTTTGCCACTTTCACTTACCTAAGGGTCTACAGCTATTCAGGAGCTCCTCTTATGTTACCAAGGTATCCATCAGATGAAGTGGTGTGTATGGAATTTCTTAGACAGGTATCAGATGTTCACACTCGCCTGCACAACAAAAAGAAACTAGCCTTCAACTTTCCTTTTTCTTTAGGTATTTACACATGCAGATCATCCGCAAACGCTAAAATAATGGGTAATGAGTTAGATAAACTTGGTCTCAAGCCTTTCAGCGAGAGACGATCATATGATCCCCATGGTGTCTATGCAAATCGACTTGGTCAAAACTATGCTCATGTTCCCACACTTGAAGACTTTCGGGCTAACTGCAAAGACGAGTACAAGGTGCGGAAGCAAAGTAATAGTAGGCTCACCCTTCACCAAATGAAAGATTGTTTATCCGAAGACATTGAAGGGTTATCAAATGATGACGGGGATGTAATTCTCCCAACCTATACTAGAAATCAGGTTGAACAGCAACCTCTTCCACAGGTCAACTGGGCTAACAAAGAATGCATTACAGTGGAAGAAAGGACACGACAAGTGGTCGAGTACAGCAAGACTTTCCTAATCCTCAAAAGGAGGGAGTCCATTCCGGTAGCAGAGCCGCCAAAGAAACATTCATTTCTTCCCTCTTCTTCAAAAGTTCAAATGAAGATGAAAGGAAAAGTTCAGTCTCAAGAGGTTACAAAGGGCAGTAGATCAGCAAAGAATGTATAAAGGAGGTTGGACTACACAGGATTTGTCATACAGGAGCAGCCTACAGTTGAAACAGAAGTTCCTCCACCTGAGCCCATACTTCAAGAAGAAGTACAAGATGAGCCTTTGATACAAAACCTTTTACCATCGCCTAGGTCTTCGCCGATTCAAATTGATTTGGAAGACGAGGAGATAGAGGCCGATGTTGCCATTATTCCTCCCTTGGATGTTAGTAGAGATACCACATCTTGGCTTGAGAGCTCCTTGGGAAGGATGAGAAGGCCTTCATATCAGGTGAATGTTGATGACCTTAGTATATATCAGGAAGCACCCAAAAAGAAGGCCAATAAACAAATACATTTTGAGAGGAATCTTGAGGGTGAAATGCTCATGGAGACAGCTATGCCTCTTGAAGATAAAATCAGGGATGAAGTAGATGTTGATGATTTCATAATGGTCAAAGAAAACCTTGGTAAAAGTACCCGACATGCTGATATGAGTTTATTTAAGATGGTAACCGAAAATATTCAAGAAAGAGTGCAGAAGGATGGAGAAGACAAGGCAGCCCTCAAGGCTGAAAATCGTCAGCTCCGGTTGTATATATCAAATCTTATTCAAGGCACCTCACAAACAACACAATTGTTGCCACAAGTTTTAGAAACACCAGCTAATCAGCAGCAGTTGGGGCAGTTGGTTATTTGTGGAAAACAAACTCAGGAATGGATTGAAGAGTTCATCGTCAAAGGAAAAGAAATTTTAACACAGGTCTTCCAGTTGAGATACAAAGCTCATGACTTACCTCAAGGTATCCAGGATTTTGAGCAGTTGATAGACGAGTTCAAGCCTATGCACGAAATCATAATTGCAGATTTAGAGATGGTTTATGGCTCTACAATGGCAAGAGAACACAAAAGACAGGTCCTGGAGTGGAAAGAAGGTCACCTTTTCAAGGTAAATACATATGTTAGAATATCTGAGGAGTTTGCAGTGTATAGGCAAAGAGTCATTGATACTCTTAAGTTCATCAGAGAATTTTTTGCAACAATTCCTTGTCAGTATTGCCTTGAAGATGGTTCATACATTGGGCTTGACGTAGTCCAAGCAGAGTTTCAGAGTATCTTGCATGGCAGCAATGGCAGTGTTGGAAGAATGAAGATGATTTCTATGATGTCAGCACAGTTCGAGAAAGCGGCCAATGAGAGTGAAGATTTTTTGAGATCTATTGAGGATGGCGAAGAAATCTTGGAAAAGCGGCATTTTGCTATTAATAGTATCAACACTCCCACCAAAGATGAAGTTGCCCGCTTTTTAGCGGATGTGATCGAAATTTGAATCAGCTTTCTTCTAGAAACTTCTTCCACGCTTTCTTTCTATTCTTGTCTCAATTCTTATCCATTCTTTGAGGATACAAAGAAAATAGTTGTAACAAATTGTAACGAGTTGGCACTTTCCGTTTCTTATATGCTTTCTTAGGGTTTAGATATTTATCTTTTCTAGAATTAAAAATAAAGTCTGCATGTTGGCAAGCAGTAGTTGTAAAAGCAAGGAGATTTTAGGGTTCCCTACTCCTCTTCTTAGTTATAAATAAGAGCAATGTTTGCTCATTTTTCTTTAACCGTGCTTGTGATAATAGAATCGCTGAGCTTATGCCTTCAAGTTTGTTACCGTTTAGTGTCAGTTCACTTTGTGTAAAGAGCAAGTTTGCATGCCTCCTTAGCTGCAAATCCCTGTTTAGTGCATGTGTTATATGTCAATTATAATCAGGTTGATCGCATGTTGCAAGTATTTTGCTACAACTTGTTGTCCCGAAATTGTAATCTTTGTGTCAGAAGTTTGAGTAAATAAAATCCTAAGCGTGCTTTTCTGCCTCGATATAAATATCTCAGATTTCCGTTTATTGTTTTGTGCCAGAAATGTGAGGAAATAAAATATTGAAGCTTGTTTTTCTGCCCTTGATATAAAGTCTCATATTTTTGTAATACTTTTATGATCTCCTTTTTCAGCCTGCATTGAAATTTAGTAGATGTATGTTGAGGAAAGTTTATTCAAGTATCTTTGCCAGAAAATCAACCTCATTCATTTCTAGACTCTCTTTCTCTGCGTTTACTCGAGAGGATAGAAACGTTTTAGCGTAAGTTAAGTTGTAGTTGTCAAGTTTCATTAAAGGGAAAACCTCAGCTGCAACATCTAGTGTTCTCGCAGCTGAACCAAAAAGATAGGCAAAATTAAGTTTAGTTTACTTTTTTTATGCAACTCAACAAAAGAGGGAGCTTCCCCTCCTAATTCGAAGAGCAATTTACTGCACATAGCTGTCCATTTCCAAAATGCATTCCAGAGGTGTGATTTGAAACGCCAACACAAGGTTGCTCTAACACTAAGTGAACTGACATTGAATAACACTTTGCAAACAACAAGTAGGCTCAGTAATTTGTTATCACAAGCACAGTTAAAGAAAAATGGGCAAGGCTACCCTTATTTATACACAAGATGAGGAGTAGGGAACCCTAAAATCTCCTTGCTTTTACAACTAAGACTTGCCAACATGCAAGCTTTATTTCTAAAATTAAAACAAGATAAGCATCTAACAACCTATGAAAACCTAAAAACAAGGAAAGTGCCAACTATTACATTTTGATTTCCTTCTTCAAAGAATGGATAAGAATTGAGACAAGAATAGAAAGAAAGTTGAGAGAAATTTGTTGCTTTAAATCTCAACCACATATTTCAAAACACTGGAAATTGTATCTCTATCAGGAGCATCAATACTATCAATAGCAAAATTCCACTTTTCTAGGATCTCTTTTCTTTCTGCAATTGAACTTAGGAAATCTTTTGACACCTTCATCTTCTTTATCAAATCTTGCTAATTTTTGCTGCTCTGCAACTAGAGTGATTACTTTTTATAAATATATCCTCTTGCTTCAGCATATCTTTCGCAGCCTTTACGCTTCTGGCACTTCTCTTGATTTTTCAATGGAAATTGTACAACTCTTTTCCAATATTTGTCCTTTTTCTCAAAGCACTTCTCAACATTGTCCGACCTGAGGCTGCAATCAACCAAAAATGACCAAGATATCTAACTACAACATTTCATGCGTCTTCCAAAGCACACAAATTGAACACTAGTTTGATATGATGCAAGTCAGTCTCAGCAATTTTGATGAAATCATGATATAGCACTGATTTGGTCTTGAATTCGATGGGAGAGTACTCCATACTGAAAAACTTGAAGATTGATTGTAATCTTGACTATGTTTGGACAAGATTTGCACAAACCCTAAATTTAGGTTGCTGATTTTTCTTTTTCAAATAAAAAAATCTGAGATATGGGTTTTGTAGAAAATCTCATTGAAAGAGGACCCAAATCGATCTTTTTTGAAAATTTTGATGGCTGGTTGGAAAAGCAGCAAACCCTAATTTCTGAAATTTTTGACAAAAAAGGTTGAGAGTTGGGTTTGTGCAGAATCACGTTTGAGAGGAACCCAGATGATCAGACGTTGAATATACTGAAAATTTCTTGGACATGCATGAATATCCAAAGCTTAGAGCTATTTTAAAGAAAGAGCATTCCTCGTCAATTGCAGAAAAGATGAAGGCACAAAAGAAACAAAGAATTGAAGATGATGTATCTAAATTCACATTTGTTATGTCTTCCTCTTCTAATCTATCCAAGGCCATAGGGGTATCGAAAGAAAGTGGAACATTCAAATTTTTTTGGAAACCATCAAAGAAGCAACAAGTGGATGATGCATTAGCTAATTTTTTTTATTCAAGTGCTATTCCATTCAATGTAGCTAGAAATCTTGTAATGCAATTCAAAAAGTTGCAGAGATTGGCAAAGGGTACACACCTCCCTCTTCAGAGGCTTTTAGGACAACTATTTTGCAAAGGTCAAAAGATAGAGTGACTAAGAAATTAGCTAAAGATAAAGCATCTTGGAAGGCATCAGGTTGCACTATATTGAGTGAGGGATGGTCAGATATATGTCAAAGGCCATTGATTAATGTTTTGGTGGCTTGTCCTGAAGGTGTAGTGTTCTTGAAGGTGATTGACACCATGAACCAAAAGAAAACCTTAGATTATATTTTTCAAAAATTAGAGAAATCCATTCTTGAAGTAGGGGTGCAAAATGTGGTTCAAGTGGTAACTAATAATGCAAAAAATTGTGTGGGAGTTGGGAAGTTGATTGTGGAGAAGTACCCACAAATATATTGGAGCCCATGTGCAGCCCATTGTTTGGATTTTTTGCTTCATGACTTGGCTAAATTCCCATGGGTACATGAACCAATTCATAGAGGGAAAGCGATTGCAAATTTCATACAAAATCATCATCTCACATTGAGTTTTTATAGGCAACATGCATCCGGGGAGTTGTTGAGGTCTTGTGACACAAGATTTGCTTCATTTTATATCACTTTGAAAAGAATGGTTGAAAAGAAAGTAGCTTTGAGGTCTATTATTTGTTCCAATGAGTGGGAAAACCCAGTGCTTTCTAAAGGTCCCAAGGGGAAGCATATAGAGCAAATCATTTTAAACAACAATTTCTGGGAAAGTGGAGCAAAGGTTTTGAGTGTATGTGAACCAATTGTTGACGTGCTTCATATGGTTTATGGTGACACTCCTTGCTTGGCATGCTTTATGAAAGCATGGACTGTTGTAAGGAAGCTTTTCAAAAAGCACTAAATAATGTAGAAGCAAAATATATGGAGATATGGAAGACAATTGATTGCAGATGGAAAATGATGCACACAACTTTACATACAGCAACTTGCTTTTTGGAGCCTAAGTTATTTTCTATTGATAGATGAGGTGATTTTGAAATTATGGTAGGTCTTTTAGAAGCCATTGAAAAGTCTGAATCAAATCAAGCAATTACAACACTAATCAGAGATCAATGTTGGATATACAAGAGAGAGAAGGGATGTTTGCAATGTCGGCAGCCAAATATGACATGGCACAAATTGATGTACCTGGGTATAGATGTTGGGTGACCTATGGAGCACAAACTCCTGAGATACAAGACTTTTCTATTCAAATATTGAGTCAAGGAGCAAGTTCATCAGCTTGTGAGAGGAATTGGAGTTGCTTTGACCACATCCATTCCAAAAAAAGGAATAAATTGTTGTCTAGAAAGTTGGGAGATCTTGTCTATGTTCGCAGCAATTTAAAATTGTTCATGAAAAAATCAGTAAAGGACTCTTCTTCACAACAACAAATTCTTGAAGACATAGCAATGTCAGTTGCAAATGAGCCTGAATTTTTAGATGATGTATTGAGTAGTGATACATATGATGATGATGTAGCATCTCAACCAAGTGCTCTTGATGACTTGGAGCTATTTTTAAGTTCTAAAGTCTTGACTCTTATTGTACCTTTTTGACAAAAGAACATCTTTGCAATCGTGATTTCACATGTTCCTTATGGTTTATATTTTATAAATGTGTCATCTTTTTATAATGATTTCAAATCTATTTATCAATGTTAAACTATTTTGACAATTTTATGGATATATTATTTATATTTTTAAAAAAGTAAAATTTACATAAGGCGAGTTTAATGAAGAATTTTTTCCTTGCCGAACTTCATCCGAATTTCAATGTTGTCAAACTCAAACTCGAATTTGAACCTTGTGACTTAGGTCTAAACCTATCAATATCTAAAAGCAACTCATTTGAGAGGAGGAGAAAACTATTTTCAGATTAATACAATTCATTTTTGCTCCTATTCTCTTTCTCTTCTCTATTTTCTTTGGCTTTTCCAATCACTAGGTGTGTAATCTTGCACTTTATGCATTTAATTCATCAATATTCAATGAATTTGAAATGTATTTCACATCACTATTATCTTGTTAATAATGGGATGCTTTGTGTGGTAGGACTAAGCACATACGTGTAGTTTAAAAATTAAGTAATTATCATGCACATTGGTCATGAGAGTTTTTTCTTCAGCCTGTTCCTAAAATAGGGTGGTGCTTGTTACAATTTTCATAGATAGTTTTAATTCCTTTGAAGATTGCACCATCTTGTGTATTGGCTGCAAATTTTTGGCCCAATGTAGATTGTTTTTTACCAAGTTTGTCTATTGCTCGAATGGTGCATGAAGTTCAAGATTAGTAGGCTAAATTTTCTTTACTTTTCTTTCCTCCCAATTCTTTTGCAATTTTTAATCTCATAGTTAGATTGGGATCAGATTGCTTCAATCTTCATTTTAATTTTCTGATTTTAATGTTAGGATTTCAAATAAACAAAATGATGAATCTTGTTCCATTTGAGGCTGAAAAAATTGAAGTGGCTATGTTACTTTCCATGAATCTCAATTTTGGTTTGTGAATTAATTTGCTGTTATAAATTTCAGAATTACACAATCACTTGAATTTAGTGCTGAAATAAACTATTTTGGGAGTAAAATCTGCAATGTACATTTTCAGTTTGGGCTTAAATACAACTATGCAAACTTTTGGACTACACATTGCATCTTATTACAACCATACATTCCTAGTCTTTGTTTACTAACTCTTTGTATTCCACTGGGCCCCTTGAATGGGACTGCCAAAATGCTTTTGTTCTTTGCTATTCAAGTGTCTTTTAAACTTGTAATTTTACATAGAAGATTCTCTTGGGTTTTGAACCTTTCAAGTAGGGGAACATTTGATGTTCCAACTTGTTGGTATGTCAAAACAGACATTAACAGTAATAAAATCTATCATTTTGTTAATTGCTGCCCAACTTAAAGTATACATTTTGTACTGAAAAATACATCTTGTTATTCACTAGTTGGGAAATAAATATGTAAAAGGTTCACAAAGTTCATGTTCAGTTGGAACCCATCCCTAACAGTTTGAACCTGAGGTAACTGCAACATATCTTACAATTCCAAACACCTATTAAACAATCCATTTATCATAAATGGACAAGAAGGGAAGCCAGATTACACTAAAGGAGAAAAACATCCATATTTTCAGAGGTGCCCACTTGCACAGCTGCAGAGCAGACAGGATGAGCAGCCTACACTTATTTTTTCGACACCAATGTCATCCAGCCACAAAGCAAACTACAGATTCCAAAACATTAAAAGTTAAAAGTTAATATTTAATCCTTTGATGCCACAGCCACCTACAAAATCCTAGATGGCTGCTGCAAACCCTAATATTTTTTGTCTTAAACCGTATAATTGCAAAAAAAAACGAACATGTTATAGATTTCAAACAATTTTTTTAGTTGTTTTGTTAAGTTTGTTGGATTTCAAAAAAATTTAGTGAAATGCAGTGAACCCTGTGACAGCCTATAATTATTTTGACATTTCCTTGAACAAGAACACATTATACAAACAGAAATTTTGATTTTGTTCAACACATATCATGATATTTTAGTAAGTGCTCACTTTTTAGTATTTACTGATACCTTAGAATCCTAATTGTTCATGTTGTTCACAAAAAAGACTGATCATGTATTCTGGATTATAGGTAGAGACATTCTCACATTCATAATACAAGCATATGGCGCTTTTTTCCGTGTGTGATGACACTCATCAAATATAATAAGTCTAACTGTCTTAAACTGGAAATGACAGTGTCGTAAATTGTCCAAAAATATTTGAGGAGTCATCACAAACACCTGTAACCAAAAACAATAGATATCTGATTAGGCTAATTTTGAAGTAGTTTGTCAAAACAATATCAAGAAAGAAAGATCCAAAGAACAAATGCACTAAAACATAGTGTTTCAATACATGGGTCAACAAGACATTAAAATATTATAAAGCATATGCAACTCATGTGGAGATTATTTAGAACCTAATTAATGTGAATGAAAATTGTAAGCCGACGTATGGCCTTAGCGTAGTCGCCTTAGTGTAGTCGGCCGGTTGCTTTGGTAATAAAACCTTAGTCATAGCGGGAATAAGTAAGTATGATTAATGGCATGTAACTAAGTCCTGATTAGTGAGCAGTTTTGGTTATGAAGCGGCACGACAGTTGGTTACTCAACCACCGCCGAGCGCTATATGTACTGGGATCATGTAGTTCGGATGGTGATATGTGAAATTAATGATACTATGACAGTCAGATTGTATATGTTGATATTTGCTGGAAATGAATAGAAGTGTTTCATGATTCAATCGTATTATGTTATTCTATCTATGTGTTGCATATAGTTCAGTTTACTTCCTGTGTACGTAGTACGTTGATATATACCCAGAGAGGTAAACAAAAATGAATTCAACCAATTTCTTCTTCTCACAAGCTACCAAAGAAAATTTTGAAAATTTGAGAGGCTAAGCAACATAAATTTTTAAGAGTTGGGAAGCTAAGCCCATGTCCAATTAAAGAATTCCAAACTTCTACTTATTTTTGAAGAAAAACTCTTAGACACATTTAAATTTAGATTTTTTTTAAATAATTACATGACAGATTTGATGAGGTTCATCAAATCTGTAATTTTGTTGCTGATAAAAATTTACAATAATGGCTGTCAGCAGTGCTATTGCTTCAAAATCTGAAATCTGTGTTATAAAATGACCAAAAACTCCAAGTTAGACATAGATAGCAAAGGTGGGGAATAAAAACACCTTTTCTTGTCTTTCTTCAACCACCTAAGGTTTCTTCTTTTTTCAATTAATCCAGAAACTCTCAAATTGTGATAGAATAGACAAATTAGAAATTTAATTATTACTGTTCTACTTGATTTATCAAATAACAGCTTTTAAGAGGGATGAATGTTGCTGAAAATTAGAACAACAATATGTTGGAAATGAAAGAATCCAACACAATACACTCAAAAACATTACCTTGGAAGGGAAAACTAGCTTTGGTGATGGCAATTGCACTTCTATGATAATATTATAAGATTAAGCAGGTACAATGAGTTTTTGTGGATGCAATCTGCCCCTTGCTCCACTTCAATGCATACACAATTGTTAATCGTTGAATTACAACAATAAACCAACTCAATTCTCAATTCTCTTGATCAATACAACATTCTAATTTTTCTCCCATGCTTAAAATTTAAAAATGTAATTCCCACCTTTATTCTTAATTGTTGGTAGCATTGGAGCATCCCTCTTCGGCCTAAGAAGGTTCCTCCTAAAGTTGGAAGTAGAGAAGTCACCTTTCCATTCCAAATTCCAATTTGCACAGTCAAAGGTCAATCCTGTAAGTGCAGGTTTTACCCTACATGTGAAAGATTTGTACCCAGTGGAATTTGACTCTATAATGCAGGTTTGTCCCCTACCATCACTGACCTTGATCTTTTTCCCAAATTCATCTTACTGTTCATATTTTCCATCTCTCATGATCATTATGTGTTAGGATTAGGTATGCTATTCACCTCATACATCCTAAGTTCCAATATAACTTAATTATTCATAGCTGGTTAATTATGTCTGCATCTCTAGAGTTCATGGCGTGGGCAAAATGTGACACCCATGTGAGGGTAGGGACATATGTAATTTTTTTATTATTCTCCAAAGATTTAGAAATATTATTTTATTGATACATTGATGAGGGGGTTACATAGTGGACTTGTAAGAGCATCTTCCGTTATTAGTGAGTGTAAGATGTAATGTGTGTTTCATGCGGGAGTGCTTGCAAGTTATATATGCCAACTTGAGTGGTGGAAGTCAAAGATGCTTGTGGAAGAGTTACATTCTATTTTGGAGACCACTCTTTTGTTGGATCATGAGAATTCTTACCATGGCATTTTGGCCGCCTTATTTGAGCCTAGGTATTGTTGTTTGGTGGTTTTCTAGACCTCCTTAGGTGTATATATTAAGGGCTTAAGATGGGGTATTGAGGATTGTTTATTGCAAGGTTATGCTACTGATTTTCCTCCAAGATTGAAGAGTGATGATCTCCCCTTTCTACTGAAAGAGCATTGGATTTTGAGAGTTTATTGTAACCATTGATTGTTGTTGTATAATACATCAATCATGCTTTTGAAGGTAGGTTTCCTAGAATAGGTTTTCCTGAAAGGGCTTTTCCATGGTATATATGTGTCACTCTTATTCTTGTGATTGCTTCTACTGTTCGTCTCTCATTCGTTCCTTTCTAGTGTTGCTTATGTGCCAAAATCTTGTTGAAACTTCTATTGATTGGTTTCTTTAATATTCTCCTCATAGGATCAATGTGGAAATACCTGCATGTTTAGTACTTGAGATTAGTTTTGAATTTAATTGATTAGAGGTTTGCAGATATATTCCCTTACATTTGGTATTAGAGCCGAGGTGGTCCATGAGTTGCATGTGCTTGCATGTTATTGCATGTGATAGATCTGTGGTAATTTGATCTGTAGGTATTCCTCCATTTCTGGTTTTTAGCCTCACAAGCCTGTGAGAGGTTGTAGGAAGGTATTAGTTGATTATTGATCCACATTTAATTGGGGTTTAGCAATAGATCCGGTTTGATTTTTTAGGAAACAATATGGAAAGCAATGGTATAATGGTGGAGAGGTTCAATAGAACAAACATTGGATATTAGATGCTCAAGGTGGAAGATCTTCGAGTTAGTCATGTGTTTGCATGTTGTAACGTTATGACTTGGAGCTCTTGTTTGGCAGCATGGGTCTACCCTCTACCATGTTGCTTTTGTTCCTCTATCCTATGGTCATATGCAGGAGAAAAGTGTTCCTATTGGGTGCTTGTTTTTTGCTCCCTAGTGACATGGGGAACCACTAGCTACCTTGACTACCATCTAGAGTGCTTAGATTGGGTCTTTGATTTAAGTCTTTAGTTACATGGAAGCACTAGATGATTAGCCCCTAGTTGCATGCAAGTTGTCGATTTGGTATTTTGGTGACCTAGAAGATCCTAGACAACCTAAAGTTGTCATCATGAAAAATTTAACTAATGGTTTCAAAATGTCTTCAAAATATCTACCATGATCAAAACAACAAAAAGCCTTCATCAAAATCATCCAAAGCCATGGAGTTTATTTTTGCTCACACTATTTTAGCAATAACCATTTTTGAAGAAAAAAGCATATTCTAGAATTCACTATTTTTATCCAGTGCTATTTATAGTACATGTTATTTGTAGCTCTCTATTTTTAGTCCACTGAGTTCTTTGCGGAGGCTATTTTCAGATCATCTAATTTTAGATCTCTTTCCATACAAGAGCTGCTACTTCTAAGTTTTAGTTTTGTCGGTGTTTAAATTTGCACCTTTGGAGTGCATATTGGAAACAGGCAGCTATGCGCAAATGGATTGCTCTTCAAATTAGAAGGGGAAGCTCCCTGTTTTGCTGTTTCAAATAAAAAGTAAAGTAATCTGTATTCCTATCTTTTTTACTCAGCTGATAGAAGCACAAGGTTATAAAACCGAATACATAGCAGCTAAGGTTTTCTCTGGTTTCTGCAGATCTTAACTACAACTAGGCTAAAGCTATAACTATCCTATCTCCTCAAGTAAAATCAGAGCAAAAGGAGTTAGGAGCAATTGGGAATGATTGACGATAAACTCTATCTCAAGATTCCCAAGGAGGAGAAGCGCTCTATCCGAGGTGTAGGCTGAAATAAAGGTTATTGGAAACAAACATAAAACGGCAAGCTACTTCTCAAGATTCCCAAGGAGGTGAAACACTCTATCTGAGGTGTACGGTGAAAAGAAGATTACTGGAAACAACATGAAATGGCAAGATAGATCTCAAGATTCCCAAGGAGGTGAAACACTCTATTCGAGGTGTAAGCTGAAATATAGATTACTAGAAACAACATTAAATGATAATCCACATCTCTAAATTCCTAAGGAGGTGCAACACTCTATCTGAGGTGTAAGTCAAAACAAAGATTAAGAAACAACAAACATGAAAGACTTTGAGAATTTTGGATCAAACGCACATTGCTCTCCTGACTTTATTATCTCAACTTCAATCAAAGATTACACTAGCACATCTGGGACAGCAAATCGCATGATGAAACAAACACACAATAGACAATCGAACGAGCTTTATAGCATGACATTGAACAATAAACTGAACATGCATTTGCATGATGAAACAAACATACAATCTTGTTGAAACACAATGTGAACCAGTACTGAAAAGCAATATGGCAGGCAAGGTGGCACAACAATTTGTTATCACAAGCAAAAGTTAAAATACAATGAGCAAAGTGCTCTTATTTATAGAATCTCAAAGAAGTAGGGAACCCTAAAATCTCCTTGAGTTAACATCAGTCTTGCCAACATACAAGAATTATTACTATTTTCAAACAAAGATAACCTAACAATTAACTGGAAAAATTACCTCAGTTAACTGGTCTAAAACTAAAACTAATTGGACTTTCCAAACTACAAGTCTTATTGATATGAGAGAACCGATAACCAACATCAGTTAACTGAAACCTAACTGAAAGTTCCACCTCCACCAAAAGATATTCCCGAGGAAGAGATAAATATGCATGAAATCGACAATCTGAACTCAAGAGTGACATTGAGTTGACTGCTGCCTTTGACTCTATCCTCGGAGAAAATCATGGCATCTAACTAGCTATCTACTCCAAGCCATATAGAGCAATCATCTCCTCCAGGAAATTGTTAACTGTATCTTCTTCAAGCATTTTGATACTATCCAAAATAATGGACTATTTGTTCAACATCTTCTCTCAATCTGTGATCAACTTCAGACATTCTTTAACCTCCTTAACTGTCTTGTCAAAACTTGTTGACATCACGGAAAAATCATTCAACTTGGATGCCACAGGATCACCATTAAAACCATCATGAACAAACTCTAGAATTCCGCTTGTACGACATCGAGATCAATGTAGGTACCATCCTCATGAAGGTAATGGCACAGGATCTATGTGATGAATCCACTTATAAGCTTGAGAGCACCGGCAATATTTTGTTTGATTTCAGCTATCTTTGTAGACACTCTTTCATAAGTTTCTACTTTTAAGAGGTGTTGTTCTCTCCAAGCAAAAAGCTCCCTTTTGTCTTCATCTGCTACAACGGCATCATGTGCAATCGCCAAATGAGAAATGATGATCTCATCTCTTGGTTTGTTCTTTACGATGCTCAACTCAAGCTACTAAACTCCTTGACGAAGATCGTGAGCATTGTACCTTAATTGGTAAATCTATGCAAGAAGGTATCTACCCTTGATAACAAAATCTTCGATCCAGTTTTCCAAAAGCTTTCCATGATTGACCAACTGACCCATCTTTTGTTGATCTGCAGACGATTCTGGAAGCTATGGAAGAATAGCCGCAACATTTGAAGTCACATGAAGATGATCTGAGATATATCGTCGCAGCTGCTTATTTTCAGCCTTGAGGGTTGCATTGTCTTCTCCGTCCTTCATCACCCGCTCCTGAAGATTACCTACAGCTACCTTAAAGAGGCTCATGTCCATGTGTTGAGTGCTTCTACCAAGATTGGCTTTGACAAAGGTGAAATCACCAACCTCAACCTCATCCAATTTCTTGCCCTCTTGCAGTGTAGCAACCTCAATGACAATCTCTACATCAGGATTTTGTTCTATGTGTACCCGTTTCTTGATCTTTTTGTTTGACATGTCTTGATAAACACTGCCAAACTCTGAAAGATCCAACTGATAGGAAGGATTTTGCCTCCTTCTACCCAAAGTTTTCTCAAGTCAAGATGAATGATCTACATTAACTTCTCTACGAGAAACAGTTGCAGCTATGTCAACTCCTGGTGAATAAACTAGCATTGAGACTTCACGAACTAGCAATTCTGGTTTTGAATCTATCTGAATGGGAGGAGGCTAAGGGGATAGTGGCGGACCAGGAGATGAGGACCTGGGCTTCAACTTGTACCACTAGATCCACTAGAATTTCTAGCACCTTTCCTAGTTGTTCTTGTTGACTTGAGTTTCCTTTCAAATTCTTCGTTCTTTCGCTAACCCTGGCACGTTCGGATGGATTACTCCACGTCTTTTGTCTGGGTTTTGATCTTGATGTGGAAGGTAGTGAAGAATGTACAACTAGCGGGTCTGCAACTGTGACTACCTTCCGCCTCCTCTTGTCGTCCAAGAAAAGCATACTGGTCTTGACAACTCGGCTTGATAGATCCTCAAATGAAATGCTCTCTTTGGCATACCAATCTGGTTGTTGAAGCGGCTAGCAAGCAACTTGATCTTTGATGAATGAGGTAAGAAAAACTTCTCAGACATGATCTGACAAACCTTCAACATCTTCTGATAAGAAATCAGCAACTTGAGGAAGAGTGAGTCTGCAATTATCGTGCCTCTGTACTTCGAATTCATCCTCACAATTGACCCACAAGTCTTCAAGTGTTGGCTTGTGTGAATGATTCCGCTCCAAACGAGCTGCAAAGAGGCCTAAAGGATCATACGAGCGCTTTTCATTGAGGTACTTGAGATGAAGTTTTGACAATTCGTTGCTCATCAACTTGCAATCGACTGCTGATTTGAATTTGTTTATGCCCAATCCACATGGAAAAGTGAACGTTGTCTTGTGCCAATTGCGTAGAAAAGAATGAACCTCATGAACTTGTCTCAAGAACTCCATGAACAAAATATTGTCAGATGGGTATCTTGGTACCATCAAAGGTTATGCTAAGAAACCATACACTCTAATGTAGGTGAATGTGGTAAATTGGATAAACCAATCCGCCCAATTCTCCATTGCTGATTTGGCATCCACTGAGATCCTTATGTGCATCTCGTTGTCAAGATCTCTCACTGTCTTCATTAGAAAATGATCGTTCACCTGCTTGAAATCCTGTTCAGCTCGCAAGGACTCCAACTGTGGGAAGTATTCATGCACACGTTGAACACCAAGAGTTCCAACAATTTTCAAGACTCTAAAATTGCCTTGGAATGCAATTAGATAGATGAGGTATGAAACCATATGAAACTCATGGAACTTAAGAAATCCCGTGATCTGCTAATGAAGAACTTCACTGATCAACAGTGCCCAATCAAAATGTTCTTTATTATTGATGATTTTAGAGATGACAAAACATCCATGGCCGAAATCTATTAGCTTCTTCTTGACCTGTGATCTGGTTGAACAAGGTAATTAGGACAGCAATCTCATCTTTGAAATCTCCACGCCCAAACCTCTTTGGAAAATTGGTTTGTTTCTCTTTCAACCACCTTTGAGCGACCTTCTTTTGGGATCTATCCTTATCTGCCTGCCATATCTTATCACATTCATCCATGACAATGATGAGATTATTTGTACGGGGTGGAATGGCGAAACACTTTCAACATCTCTCGGCTTGAGGCTACAAACAACTCACCCATCTACTAATTGAATTTGTCGTGTAGAAGGGTTGTAATGCATGATACATGCAATGACAAACTCAAGATCTGACACTGTAATGGGAATAGAAGCTGCCTCAAACAACTCGAAGCGATCAAGATGCTTGATTGTAATATTGTCTACACCTTCAAAAGTGCTCAATTTAATCATTGAATCAACATGACACAAGTTAGTGTCAAAAGTTTTCAAGAAGTCATGAATCAAGACCGATTTGATCTTGTATTCAATTGGATTGACTTGCATTATAAAAAACTACACTTTTGACTATAAACTTGGATATGTTCGAACGAACTTCTAAAAAGGCTAAAAATAGCTTCTGATGAGGCTAAAAATAGCCTATCAAGGGCAATCTTTACGAAGTTATCTGAGACGTAGGTTTTGTTAAGAATGTATTTCTAAGCCGACCCAAATCATCAAAAATTCGAAAAAATGACTTTTCCTCAAGCATGCAATGACTTTTCAAAAACAGAAGCTACAAGGGCTATAGGCAAGGGCTATTTTTTTCGAAAAAATTTGGCATATGGGTTTTGTAGCCGCCAATGTGCTGATCAAACCCACTTTCTCCGTTTTGAAATGTTGACTTTTTTCAAAAACCCTAAAAATAGAGGGCGACGGGGCAACTTTCCCAAAAAAAAATCGAACATGGGTTTTGTCGCCAACGTTGTGCTCAACGAACACAGATGACCAAATCTGTAAAAAAATGTCGTTTACTTGGACATGCAATTGAAAACCTAAGACAAGGATAGAAGAAATGTGAGGGGGAGAAGATAGAAATTATATTTTGCCTCTATAAAATGACGTTTATGCCTTGAATCCAATTTGAGGAAGTTTGACAAGCATGTGCTGAAAATATGGAGTCTGGAAAATTATCCCTTTGAGCAATCTAGATTTGGAACTGTGAAGAACACTGAAAAATCCCTCTTCTAGCGCCTCCAAATCTTTTTTGTATGAGAAAATATGAGCTCGCCCTCAACCTATGATGGAGAAAATAGACGCCCAAATGCTTTAATAAATAATTTTCATGAATGGAGGCATCACATGCAAGTTAAATCCTAAATTTAGGATGAAGCGATGTCATTGGACCTCAATTAGTCAACAAAATGAAGACTAATCCTTAAAATAGGCGCCAAAAATCATGCAAAGAGGAAGGACGCAACATGCAAGAAAAATATAATAATTTGCAGTTCAGTTTGGAGGTGGAACTGAAGACTCATCATTAGTTCGAGTTTAGTTGAAAATTCCCAAAATTTTAGGGCGGCCAAAGCATGCACTTCACTTCAAAAATTTCTCCAAGTCAAAGTTTGACTTTGGGCACCAACTTTCCCAGACTTGGTAATGGCACGAGATCTGTGTGGTGAATCCGCTTACAAGCTTGAGAGCACCGGCAATATTCTGTTTGATTTCAGCCATCTTTGTAGACACTCTTTCATAAGTTTCTACTTTGAAGAGGTGTTGTTCTCTCCAAGCAAAAAGCTTCCTTTTGTCTTCATCTGCTATAACGGTATCATGTGTAATCACCAAATGAGAAATGATGATCTCATCTCTTGGTTTGTTCTCTGCGATGCTCAACTCAAGCTGTTGAATTGCTTGACGAAGATCGTGGGCATTGTACCTTAATCGGTACATCTATGCAAAAAGGTATCTGCCCCTGATAACAAAATCTTCGATCCAGTTTTCCAAAAGCTTTCCATGATTGACCAACTGACCCAGCTTTTGCTGATCTGCAGGCGATTCTAGAAGCTATGGAAGAATAGCGGCAACATTTGATGTCCCATTAAGAACATCTGAGATATATCGTCGCAGCTGCTTATTTTCAGCCTTGAGGGCTGCTTTGTCTTTTTCGTCCTTCATCACCCGCTCCTGAAGATTACCTACAGCAACCTTAAAGAGGCTCATGTCCATGTGCTGAGTGCTTCTACCAAGATTGGCTTTGACAAGGTGAAATCACCAACCTCAACCTTATCCAATTTCTTGCCCTCTGGCGGTGTAGCAACCTCGATGACAATTTTTGCATCAAGATTCTGTTATGTGTACCTGTTTCTTGATCTTTATATTTGACGTGTCGTGATAGACACTACCAAACTCTGAAAGATCCATTTGATAGGAAGGCTTTTGCATCCTTCTACCTAAATTTTTCTCAAGCCAAGATGAACGATCTACATTAACTTCTCTGGGAGAAATGGCTACAGCTATGTCAACTCCTAGTGACTTAACTGGCACTGAGACTTCACGAACTAACGATTCTGGTTCTGAATCTATCTGAATGGGAGGAGGCTGAGGGGATAGTGCCGAACCAGGAGATGAGTACCCGGCTTCAGCTTGTACCGCTGGCTTGACTAGAATTTTTGGAACCTTTTCTAGTTGTTCTCACTGAATTGAGTTTCCTTTCAAATTCTTCGTTGTTCAACTAACACTGGCACCTTTAGTTGGATTGCTTGAAGTCTTTTGTTTGGGTTTTGATCTTGATGTGAAAGGTAGTGAAGAATGTACAACGGCGGCTCTGCAACAGGGACTACCTTCCGCCTCCTCTTGTCGTCCAAGAAAAGCATATTGGTCTTGACAACTCAGCTTGATAGATCCTCAATTGAAGTGCTCTCTTTGGCATACCAATCTAGTTGTCGAAGCGGTTGGCGAGCAACTTGATCTTTGACGAATGAAGTAAAACTTCTTTGTCATCATCTAACAAACCTTCAACATCTTCTGATAAGAAATCAGCAAGTTGAGGAAGAGTGAATCTGCAATAATGGCGCCTACGTACTTCAAATTCATCCTCACCATTGACCCAAAATTCTTCAGGTGTTGGCTTGTGCGAATGATTCCACTCCAAACAAGCTGCAAAGAGGCCTGAAGGATCATACGAGCGCTTTTCATTGAGGTACTTGAGATGAAGTTTTGACAATTTGTTGCTCATCAACTTGCAATTGGCTGTTGATTTTCAATTGTATATGCCCAATCCACACATAAAAGTGAACATTGTCTTGTGCTGATTGCGTAGAAAAGAATGAACCTCATGAACTTGTCTCAAGAACTCCATGAATAAGACTTTGTCAAATGTGTATCTTGCTAGCATCAAAGGTTCTCCTAAGTAACCATACACTCTAATGTAGGTGAATGTGGGAAATTGGATAAGCAATCCACCCAATTCTCCATTGCTGATTTGGCATCCACTGAGATCCTTATGTGCATCTCGTTGTCAAGATCTCTCACTGTCTTCATTAGAAAATTATCGTTCACCTGCTTGAAATCCTGTTCAACTCGCGAGGACTCCAACTGTGGGAATTATTCATGAATAGGTTGAACACCAAGAGTTCCAATGGCTTTCAAGAGTCTAAAATTGCCTTGGAATGCAATTAGATACACGAGGTATGAAACCATATGAAACTCAGAGAACTTAAGAAATCTCGTGATCTGTTGATGAAGAACTTCACTTATCAACAATGCCCAATCAAAATGTTCTTTATTATTGACAATTTGAGAGATGACATAAAACATCCTTGGCCGAAATCTATCAGCTTCCTCTTTATCCGTGATCCGGTTGAGCAAGGTAATTAGGACAGCATTCTCATCTTTGAAATCTCCACACCCAAACCTCTTTGGAAAATTGGTTCGTTGCTCTTTCAACCACCTTTGAGTGACCTTCTTCTAGGATCTATCCTTATTTTTCTGCCATATCTTATCACATTCATCCATGACAATGATGAAATTATTTGTACGGGGTGGAATGGCGAAACACTTTTCAATATCTCTAAGCTTGAGGCTGCAAACAACTCGCCCATATGCTGATTGAATTTGTTGTGTAGAAGGGTTGTAATGCTTGATGCATGCAATGACAAACTCGAGATCTGACATTGTAATGGGAATAGAAGCTACCTCCAACAACCCGAAGCGATCAAGATCCTTGATTGTAGTACTGTCTACGCCTTCCAAAGTGCTCAATTTAATCATCAGATGAACATGGCACTAGTGTCAAAATTTTTCAAGAAGTCATAAATCAAGACCAATTTGGTCTTGTATTCAATTGGATTGAATTGCATTATGAAAAACTAGACTTTTGACTGTAAACTTGGCTATGTTCGAACGAACTTCTGAAAAGGATAAAAATAGCCTGTCAAGGGGCAATCTCTACGAAATTTTCTGAGACATAGGTTTTGTTAAGAATTTATTTGTAAGCCGACCCAGATCATCAGAAATTCAAAAAAATGACTTTTCCTCGGGCATGCAATGACTCTTCAGAAACAGAAGCTACAAGGGCTGGAGGGGCTAAATTTTTCGAAAAAATCTGGCATATGGGTTTTGTAGCCGCCAATGTGCTGATCAAACCCAATTTCTCCATTTTTTGAAATGTTGACTTTTTCCAAAAACCCTAAAAATAGGGGTCAGCGGAGCAATTTTCCCAAAAAATTCTGGAACATGAGTTTTGTCACCAACGTTGTGCTCACTGAACCCAAATGACTAGATTTGTGAAAAATTGTCATTTACTTGGACATGCAAGAGAAAACCTAAGACAAGGATAGAAAAAATGTGAGGGGGAGAAGATAGAAATTTTATTCTACCTCTATAAAATTACGCCTATGCCTTGAATCCAATTCGATGAAGTCTAATAAGCATGTGCTGAAAAGATGGAGTTCGGAAAATTATCCCTCTAAGCAATCTGGATCTAGAACTGCAAAGAACACCAAAAAATCCCTCTTGTAGCACCTCCAAATCTTGTTTGTATGAGAAAATATGAGCTCGCCCTCAACCTATGATGGAGAAAATGGACGAACGCCCAAGTGCTTTAATAAATAATTTTCATGAATAGAGGCATCACATGCAAGTTAAATCCTAAATTTAGGATGAAGAGATGTCATTTGACCTCAATTAGTCAATAGAATGAAGACTAATCCTTAAAATAGGTGCCAAAAATCATGCAAAGAGAAAGGACGCAGCATGCAAAAAAAATAGAGCAATTTGCAGTTCAATTTGAAGGTGGAACTGAAGACTCATTATCAATTCGAGTTCAGTTGAAAATCCCTAAATTTTAGGGCAGCCAAAGCATGCACTTCACTTCAATAATTTCTCCAAGTCAAAGTTTGACTTTGGGCGCCAACTTTCCTAGAGTTAGAAACTTTTTTTGAAATTTTCCATTTTTAGCCTTTGCAAATGTCACCAAAGCCTATGTTTGATCATTGTTTCTGAGTGACTGATAGATCCAATAGACTGGCTAACAGTCTCGTTGAAGAGCAGGATCAAAACTAAAAAGGAACTTCTTGAGGTTGCAAACCCTAATTTTGACTTTTGGGTCATCAAGACTCTGGGCGCCCCTAGCCACTAGGGGTGCTTTTGCTCATCAAACTTAGGAAATTTTCAAAGATTTTCATCATCTCAAACTTGATTTTCGCCTCCCTTCAGCCTGCATTTCTCGGCCTTGACAAAACTCCCGAGTTGGTTGACAGGTTCACTGCAAAGTTTATCAAAACTAAACATGATCTAGAGGGCCTAAACCCCAAAAACTACATCTGGCATGTTAAAATCTTGGGCGCCCCTGGCTAGTAGGGGCACTTTATTGCCAGACAACCATTTTTACAACTTGCCCTGTTCTTTGTTCAATCTGCGGTTGCCAGCTACTAACAAGTCTTCTGATTATGCTAAGATATGCGATGGAAAGCTTGAAGAATTCCGAACAGGATGAATATCTAAGCAAACCCTAGCAATTGCATTTGAGGGCTCAAAACCCTAGGCACCCCAAGCTAGCAGGGGCGCTTTTGTGCTCTGAACTCACATTTTCACTTTGACTAATCCTTTTGTTTGACTCGTGATTCTGATAGTCTGGCAACTCCGATTAATCCACTAATGGACTCATTGCGAAGCCTGATCAAGTCTAAGACAAACATCTTAGATGCCATTTGCTCAAAAAGTTACATTAGGTGCCTCAAAATTTTGGGCACCCTTGGCTAGTAGAGGCGCTTTTCTCCACCAGTGTTAGTCAAATTTTGACTGACTTTATTTCCCTTCATCTTCCTCTGTTCTTCATTTGATCTTCAAATTCAAGCGTTAGATAGATCTCCTGGACAAGCTAGCAGGTTCATCGTGAAGTTGGAAGAATTCTGGAGAAGACTTCTTGGAAGTGACAAACCCTGAAAAGTTGATCTGTGCCTTTGAAACCTTGGGCACCCTTGGTCAGCAGGGGCGCTTTTATGCTACAAAATTAGAAAAAATTTGATGATTTTCACCTCTTCGAAAATCCCCTCCATCACGAAGCATCGTTTCGAGGATCTTTCGCCATAGAATCTTCGCTGAAGCATTTGAGGCTTAGATTCGGACACCTAGTATCTGGCGATCTGCCATTGATGACCTCAGAGGTCCTAACTTTTCTCTTGAAAAAGTGAAATAGACCCACCAAAGCTAAACTAACTTTTTCTTGATTCTGACTTGACCAATGTGATCGTGAAGTGAAATAAGCCAATCAAAATTATTTTTAGTCAATTCTGGAAAGATCCTATTTTTTAGGGTTTTTTCCTAAAAAAATAAAAATAGAGGCCCGAAAACCCTAATTTTCAAAATTTTCAAATTTTGTTAATATCTTCTAGATAGTAAACCCACAAAAAGTCCATACTTTGTTTGACCTAAAACTGACTTTTGACGACAATTTTACAAGATTTAGACCATTTTAACCAAAATGCCTTAATGAAGCAAAAATTTTGCTTTGGGTACAAGTTTGTAATAATGTGTACTTCAATCTAACTGGAAATCACATACTTTTGTTTTATTATCAATAGATAGAGTAATTTATAATAAAATTTATAATCATGGAAGCAAGCTATTCCTAGAATAGAAATTCAATTAATTTCGTTCATTTATTTTCATGCAATGTTTTGTAAATAGTATAAATAAGCACATCTTTGCACTAAGTTGGAAAATTAATTCTCATGCCCATATATTGTTTAAATTGTTATTTAATTTTATTGTTAATCTAGAATTGCATATTCATTCAATACATTTTTTAATGCCTATCTTGCTTTTAAATAACAATTGAAATGTTTGGCTAGAACAATAATTAATCCAATAGGTCGGTTGCCCAAAAAGATGGAGAAGAAGCTGAGCGGAAATAGGAGCGGGGCTCCAAATTTGAAAATTCTGGGTGTTGATGATGGAGAAGAAGTTGAGCTCGACGATGATGATGTGCTTACTTCTCCCCTCCCTGTGAGTGCTTCTCCGGTGGTTGGGTTTTCCTGTAACATCTCTGTGCAAATCTAGGCTTGCGTGGTGGTTTCTGTGAACACTCAGTATCTCCTGAGCGTTTGCCTTGGTGTGTATGTTGGCAAGGACGCGAATGGCGTTTTTGAAGCAAAGATTGATGTCTTTGGCTTCCAGTGGCGAGGGATCCAATGGCGCTAGGTCTTGTAGATGGCTTCTACCTGGAGTTTTTCTTGCCTTGTGGGGGTTCTCCCTGCCTCTGGTTTTGTGGTTTTGGCTTGGCTTCTTCCTGTGGAGTCTGGTCTACCTGGTTTTCTTTGGCCTCCTTCTCTAGTGCATTGTAGGCTCGTGTGGTTGGGTATCGTGGCTAGAGGTGGATTGCATTTGGAGCCTTTTGTGGCTCGTCGGTTTGCTGAGGATGTTCACAAGCCAGGCTGTGGCTCTGTGACGGTTTTTGAAGTCTTTGGGCTTCCTCTGTTTGATGTCCTTTGTGGTGTTTTTGCCAAGGACGGCCCTCCTATGAGTGTTGTTTCTCTGCTTCTTCTTCCTTCTTGTGTTATTTTTCCTGTCCATAGTGGCTCTCTCCCTCTGGTGCGGCTGGGGTTGTGGTGGCTGAGCTATGTCTTGTGGGATGCACCCTGTTGGGTGGTGTCGTTGGCTTGTTAGCTTGTTGTTTCTTTACAGAGCCCTAATGTTGGAAATATGGTGTTGGGTGTGGAGACGGGGGAGGATATTCCCATCCTCTTTTCCTGGAAGTCAAGGGAAGCTGCTTGTCTCCTTTGGAGGCAGAGTTGTGGTGTTGTGTTGGCCCTCCTTTGGCTGATGTATTGGGTTTGTTGCCTTTGTGTTATGGTTTTACTGTGGGTTGTGTTTGTGCTCAATGGTGAAGAAGGTGGTGGTATTGACCTCTCGTACCCTCCTCTATGCGGGTCCCTTGTTGGTGTTATGGTGCAAATTGATGGCCCTCTGCCTATGGTAAGAAGGTCTGGTGGGGACTTGTGGTCTCCTATGGATGTACTCTGGTTAAAGCATGTTGCGTTAGCTTGGGTGGTTGCCTTGGGCCATAGTTGTTTGGCCAAGTTGGATGGTATTTTTAAGTTATTGGATGGGACGCTTTCTCTGCCGCTTGGGTTACCTTTGGATGGGATGGCCTTCCTTTCTTTTGTCACTATTCTCTGCCATGTTCTTCAGTTGGCTTCTTCTGAGGTGAAGTTTGCTTCTATTGAGGGGGAGCCCTCTCCTTTTGAGGTGGAGTTGGTTGTTCTTGAGATGGTGGAGAGCTCTTTCCCTTCTTATGAGTTCCTTTTGAGGTGGAATCTGTTTGAGTGGGTGTGTGGTGGCCTTGGTCTGGTTGGTTTGCATCTTGTCTGCTCCTTTAAAGGGGAGCCATCTCCTATTGAGGTGGAGTTTGTGTCGGTTCTCCAAGTGGGTTGGTGTTGCATGATGGCTATTGCTCCTCTTGCTTCAGCTTTGTTCTCTATTTATGGCTAGAAGATTGGTGTGCGGTGGGTCTGCTTTGGTTCAACTGCTTCTATGCTTGGGTTGGCACATTTTGAAGTTCTTGTTTGTGCTGTTATGGGTGATTCTTACCCATCCTTTGGTGGGATTTTGGTTGGCTCAGTTTTGAGCGGTAGTTTTGTTGCAGCCCAACTGCTGCAGGTGGTTTGTGACTTGATTAGCTTATGGCAAGACCTTAGGGATTGTCATGTTGTTGTTTGCTTAGGGTTGTTCCTTGCCCTAAAGTTTCAGTTACTCCTGGTTAAGGTGCCAGGTTTGGGTTGCTTTCTTTATGTTGGGACTACTGGTGGTTTTGTGTGTTCTTCCTTGCCTGGTCATCTGGTGACCATGTGCTGTTAGTGTTTCTCTGTGTGCTGCGGTGTTTTTGCTAGTTTTGGTTTCTTTTTGTGTCGGCGATGTCTTAGCTCTGTAAAAGGTTCTTGGTCCTTTCAAAACCATGCTTGTCCTCTTTGGCCCCTGTGGCTCGTTGTGTAAAGGGTACAGCATCCTGTAAATGCTGCTTACCTTTTCAAAAACAATTGAAATGTTTGTTATGTGTGTTGCAAGAGATTAAATTTCTTTGACAAATTGTGTGTTATGTATTGCAAGTTCATCAATGTTGAAGATTGTGGCTTTAAGTTTATATTGATCTCATAATATAAATTACCAAAACATTTGCATCTTTCTATTTAAGCTTAGCTGATCTTTATTTGCACTTGTGTTGTTCAATATCTACTTTTACTTGAACATAAGTGTGTAATCATATGAATAATTTTAAGTCAAAAATATAAAAATTTGTATGCATTGACTGTTAGAAATAAGCTACATCCGGACCAACAATGGGCTGGCCATAGAGGGCCAATAGCTTAGTTGGTAGAGCACTCCATGTAAGGCCCCTTTTTATGGCCTTTCCAATTTCTTCAAGAGACTCCAACTTTCTTGGAGAGTGCCAATCTTTTTGGGTCAAAATTCCAATAGTGGCAATGAGTTATGGAGATCAAAGCAATTTTTAGGGCATGGTTGAAATTCATTTTGGTCTATTCTAATAGTTTTCGTAACTTTGGTTGGATCTGCGAAAAATAATTTAATTTTACCTCATCCCGTAGCACTTGATGCCCTAGTTTATTGTGTGGCTCTTCTCACTGCTTTAATTAGTTTTGGCTTTTGGCTGCGTTAATGCTTTCCATTTTATTTGTTTTATACAATCTTTTTCTTCAACAATGAATGAGCCTCCAGATGACCCCAATGGAGAATCTAAAACCACAACGGAGGCTAAATCCTTTCACGATGTGGTTGTGGAGGAATCTGCTTCTCTTTCTCCAAGTGCCCTGTTTGTGTCGCCCTGTGAAGATGGAGTCTTTCAGAGCAATGGCGCCAAGGAATGTAAGCTTTCTTTTATCACCCTGGATATTTTGACACTCTCCCCAAGTCCAGAAATGTGCGAAGCTCTTTGTAATGAGAAGAAAAGATTAAAAATCCTAGCCATATTCTTATCAGTTGTTGATTCAAAAAAATTTCCTGCAAGAAAACTTATTGATGATTGGTTTGTCAATGTGTGGGGGGAAAAATTTGGGGCTAAAATTTCTTTCTACAAAATGGTTCAAAGGGTTTTTTTTTTATTTTCTTCCATAATTCGAAAATGCAAGAGATTATCATAAGTAAGCAATTTTGGAATATTGGTAATTGTACTTTCAAAGCAATTTCTTGGTCTCCCGAGGCCATATATGAAGAGGTACTGGCTTTGTCTAGTCCCAGATGGCTAACAATAAAGAATGTCCCGCCATTTGTGTGGAAGTTTATACCCAAATTGCTTGCCTCATTTGGTAATGTGATAAGAATTGAGGATGCTAGGGTAACGCTTCCTCATCTTGATGCTAGGGTTTTAATAACCCTTCTTCCAAGAGTGAAAATTCCTGGGAAAGTTAGGTTTTTCGACCAAGGTGTGTAGATTTGTTGTGAAATTGAAATCCTTGGTGGTCTTAATGCTTGTTATCTCTGTAGAAAGGAGGGTCACTTTCGAAGAAACTACCCTATTATAAAAAAATGAAAGCAATTTCAAAAAGGACCTGCAAAACCCTAACTTGGATCCAAAGGTTGGGAAAGATTAAAACCCTAATACATCTTGCAAGATGTAGAGGTAAGAATCCTCCGTGGCCTCTAAAGCAAATGGGACCCTATCCCCAACTATTCCAATCTTGAGTCTTCCCCATGTCGAGAATTCAAAGAAGCTTCGGGACATAATGTCTCAGCTCTAATAAAGAAGAGGATAGGATTGAGAAGCCTACACCTTCTAGATCTAGTTCATTTGAGGATGATTCAACACCATCCTCAGATACTAACCAGAAAAACTCATCGTTAAATACTCTTGGGGCTGACTCTGCCATCCCTTCAACCCCAAAGGAAGTTCTAACCCTAAATGGTTCTAATAATCAAGAACCTCCTAACATTCACTCCTACTTCAAAATGGAGAAAAAGAATGCATAGCAGATTGTGATGGAGAGATTCTGCCACAATATTCTTGCTAACAGTAAAGAAAAAGGAAACTCAAAAAAAGCCTTAAAAAAGAACTCTGCTCCCAGTAAGAATCCTCTAAGCACTAGAAATACAATGAATTTGGAGGACCCAAAGAACAAGAAAAAGGAATCAAAGGTTAAGAACCTAGTTGATGAAATTGAAACCAACAGCCAAACCCCTAGAAGCATGAATAGGCCTATTACTAGGTCTTTGTCTCAACAGGGAAAGCAACATAATTATGAGAAGGAAAACCTTCAATCCTCAATCCTAGTTCGGACTTGAGGCATAGTAATGAGCAGATACATGCTCCCAAGAGGGTGACTGAGGAATTTCAAGACAACACCAAGATTAACTCAAATAAGGACATGACTAATCAAACACCTAAAATGGGTGATCATCCTTGTGGGGAGCCAGCATATGTTTCCACAAAAGGAGAGGGAATAGAAGATTGCAAGGATACAGAGAAGGATGGGAGGTTGGGAGAATTGAAGATGAAAAGGGATGAAAGTAAATATTCGAGTGACCTCTACAAGCCTGCAAAAGGGAAACAAAGTGCAAGGATGAAAGGTGGGATTTGACCACGAGATCGAAAGGTCGAGAGATGGACAAGGATTGGAAAAATCTTGGATGATCTCCACAAGTCCGCAAGAGAAAAACATGGAAGGAAGCAAGGGTTGTAGGAATCAAGAACAGGGAAGGAACAGAGGTCGAGAGGAAAGAGGGAATAGAAAGAAGTGTCAACAAACTCCACAAGTTTGCAAAGCACATGAAACTTAACTAGAACAAGGAGGGGAGAATGTGGGAATGCAAAATAGGATGAGAGGTCGAGATGAGAGACATAAGTCTAGATGTCTATTGAAAACCCGCAAATGGAGGAAACAAAGGAAAATGAAGGAATGAGAGGGCCCGATAGACTTCGCAAACCTATGTAGGATTGGCGTTCAAGACAAAAGCTAGGATGACCAAAAAAACTCCAATAGTCCACTAAAACTCTGCAAATCCACCAAAACTATAGAAAATGAACAAATTCTTCCAAGACTAAGAACGTTTTGGATTTTTTGCTACTTCCAACATATGATAGGATTATGGAGGAAGATGAGGAAGAAAAATTAGGCAACTTTGACCAAGGGGGACCCATTTAAAGATTTCTCAAATTGGTTATGAATGGACAGAATAAAGCCTCATGCACAAGGGAGTTGGGACTCAAGCAATTTTTGCACTCTCAAATTGTGCTCCAACAACTTGTTCATGAAACTTGTACAAGGATTTGTGTCCTAGAGAAATAACTGAGTATTTAAAGTTTAAACAAGTGTAGTAGTTTGTCACAAGATGAAGACTCTTTAGGAATCAATCTTTCATAGACTCACTTTCATCTCTCTCCACACTTTGAGGACAAAGCATCTCAAGAAGAGGAGACTAGTTTTTATCATATAATTAACTCTCCTAACTAATACTAAAAATATGTGTCCCAACCCCCTTATATCTTTGTAACATATGCCCTATATATTGTTGTAGCAACATCATGTACACTTCTACTTATTCAATATAATGAATTTCATATATGCCTCTTCCTTTCCCCGTAACACTACATCTTCAAAGGTTACTTGAGAGATCCTCCACTTGAGTCACTGGGACTAAGGATGAGAGTTCTCATGAAGGGAGGGATGAGATGCCATCTTCACTCTTCAAATCTCTCTCATGTTGATGTGTCATGTGGATGCCATACTTTTGTACTTGGTTCAATTTCAGTTAAGATGCAGAACTTGACCTAGGTTTATTATAATTTGATTTTGTGTTTAAGTTACAATAGGCTAGATTAATAAGGATGTGAAGGGAATGACCTATCTTAATCAATGTCTATTATCATAATCTTTGTCTATCATTATGATATGTCACATCATGTTATCAATATCATATTGATATGACTACTTGATACTATTAGATTATTCACATCTAGAGCTTATTTGTGTTTGGTTTCTCATTGGCTATGTTATTGTTGTTATTTCTAAGTGCTCCATTCTTCTAAACTAAGTTACCAGTTCTAGTTCAGATCTTGGTTCGGGTTAGCAAATTTAGCTCGTGTATCTAGCAAAAAAAATTGGGGGGTTGGAATCATTTTGGGTTCATCTATACAAAAAAAATGTAAATATGAAATATAATAATAAAATAAATTATTAATTTAATAAACATTTTATATAATTATATATATATATAAACAATATAGTATTAAAATATATGAATATTAATAATATAAATTTAAAATTATTATATTATAATATATAAATATGATATTATGATATAAATATTAATTTAGCATAAATATAATAATAGTATTATATTTTTATATATTAATAATATAATATTATAATAAATTAATATTTATTAATATCAATAACTGAGATGCCCTTCAATCAAGAGAAGATGGCCACGATTGAATTGTTGATACCCTACCCACAAACAATGCCTCACTGAAACAAAAGTGAGAGGCAACTTCCACAAATAGACCTAACCCTTCATTAACATACATAACCCTTAACCCTTTAGGAACAAACCTACCCCTTCAAAATGGTTGAAGAATTAAATTTGTCTTCATAACAAATCCCTACCGCACTGAACCGGATCTCGAATCCAATTCGAACCAAACCCGGATCTAACGACTTGGCCAACAAATCTAGTAACATAGCTTCCAAACCATGGATGTCCAATATTTATAGGCATCTTCCCCTACAACCACACCCCTTCCCCTTCTTTAGGTGCAAGATAAAAGTTCATTGATTAACATCTCTTGTATTTTTATAAATTCAAATTTCATAATGATAGTCTGAAGGAAACATGGAATGTCCAAGGTGTAAGTGGTCAAATATCTTTAGTGTAGTTGGCCATAGTTGGCCAGTTGTTATATTTCAATAAACTATAGTTGTAGTGGGAATAATTATTGGCATGTGCATTCGGGTAATTAAGTCCCGATTAGTTGTAGCGGGTTGTTAGGGAACGTCACGACGGTTGGTTGCTCAACCATCATCGAACGTTATATGTACTCAGTTTTGTAGTCAGGAGATATTACTATGGTTCCATGCTTGATAGTACGGGAATACTTTGTGATTGTACACGGTGATATTTACTGGAAATGAATACGAGCATCTCATGATTCTAGCATATGGTATTGTTCTATTTTATGTATTGCATATAGTTCAGTTTACTTCCTGTGTACGTAGTACGTTGATATAAATACCCAGTGAGGTAAACATTTGGCGTCATTGCCTAAGCGGACCAGGGAAGCACTCATTACAATGGCAGCGTAATGGGCCGACCGGCGGAGGAACCCGTAGAAATGAATGAAGAAAGAGAGGACGACTTGACACAAGATTTGATAAATCTCTGGAACATATCCCTGTGAGATCACGTACGGAGGGAAGCCCTCAAGCGAGAAATCCCTCAGGCAGTTGTTTGGGATCGACTCGAAGTGAACGACGAGGTTGATCACCTTCTCCACTGCATGACAAGATTATTGACCCGCCATTCAATCATCCTACAAGACCTTCGGGCGGAGGAGGAACAGGAACGCCGAAGGCAGCAAATCTTGCAGCGATACGAAGAATGAACCAAACGGGAAGAGGAAGAACAAGACACTAGCGGGAGACATACCCCAGGCAACCAACAATGATCGCGTGAAAGACCTGTAATGCCCATACGGCCTAACAAAGACAAGAACCGAATACCATTTGGGCACGAAACAGAGGACAAAAGAATTTGGTGATCATTGAGAGTACAGGAGCAAGAAAACCAGCAGCAAAGATTAAGGCAAGTAGATAAAGAGTTGAATGAAGATTTAATTGAGATAAATCAGAATATAAAAAGAACAAATGCAAATCTTGAGCAGATAGATCAATCTATCAGTAGAGCACATCAGAGTTTTGTGGAAGGGAGGGACGAGGAACCATTCATCACCCCATACTAGAAAAATATAAAAGCCGAGAAAATGAAGATGAATTGAGTGGAGAACTTGAGAACAACATCCAACGCATTCGGGAGTTGTCCATATCGGACGACGACGAAGGGCTGAGGACAGGGAGATCTGAGCCCAAGACCCCTTGGCAGAGGGAGCACCGGAGTGGAACCCAGGAAACTCAGGATGTAGAGGATGTTGAAGGAGGACGGGAAAGTGACTCGTACGTGGCCGAGAGTGCAAGTGACGCACCGGAACGTAACGAGGACACCGATCCAGTCAGGTCCAATACACAAGGAGGACAGCGAGGAAGGATGGTGACTCCAGAGTGGCAGAAGCTGCCGAAGTTTACGAGGAATGGGTCAGAGGATCCAGTACGGCATTGCGAAACGTGTGAGACAATCTGGATAGCAAGTGGAGAAGATGACCCGGATAACTGGTTGAAAGTGTTTCCGGTGACACTCAGAGATAGTGCCATTGACTAGTACTCAGAATTGGACCAAGCACAAAGGGCATCATGGAGATTACTCAAGAAGGCCTTTCAAGACGAATTCAAACTTCTAAGGGATGACAATGAGATTGTAGCAGAAATCTACAGTATGAAGCAAGGAAAAAACAAGAATGTGCGCACATACAATTAACGACTCAAAGACTTGTTGGGAAAATTGGAGGTTCAACCGGCCGATGGGCTAAAGAAACGATGGTTCATTGAAGGCTTGCTTCCGTTGCTGAGGAAGAAGATGAAAGTCGTGCCTCCATCGTCGTACGTTGAAGCATACAATCGGGCGATGGATATAGAAAGCGAAAACAAAACATCCTCCTGAGGGAAAAGAAGACGACAACGAGGAGAGTGCAGACGACAATGTCGGTGAATCCAAGACCGTACAAGAACTCAAGAAAGATATGATGTGAATGATGAAAGAATTGAAGGCCGACAAAGAGAGTATGAGAGAAGCACAAGAACTATGGTGTACAGACTGCAATGTGGAAACTCACATGAAGGTGAACTATCTGAAGAAGTTATTTTGCGATATCTGCGAAGTGATGGGACATTTTGTCAAGGAATGCCCATACAATTTAAAAGCAAAAAGTGCACAAGTACTCTTCGCTCAAGGAGAACCATCGACACCACCGAGGACCCAATACAATAGCAATGCATCCCCTGGAAGTTACCGGAGCAATAGGAGTCCGAGGAACAGAATACAGTACGACAGTAAAGGACGACCCATGATCCAATGCCGAAAGTGCAACGAATGGGGTCACTTCGCCAAGGACTGCCAGAACGGCCAAGGTTCGGGAGGAAGATTGTGTAAGTGAAGATAGTGAATGCCCCAAGCAAAAGGGTATCCATATGCTGGAAGTAGAAGAACAAGAGGTACTGGCGATCACCAGAGCGCAAGCAAAGAAGGCAACCTACCCAGATCCACGTACGGAAAAACAAAGGATGAAGGAAGCAAAAGCTGAAGTGGAACTGGCGATGGCGAAGGAGAACAAAATATCTCTAGAAAAGCCAGAAACCTCTCGATGGTCAGAGGTGGGAACCAACATCGTACGGCAGATACTGCAGACCACCGTACCAATCAAAGTAACTGACCTTCTCCAGACGTTGCCGCAGTTGGGACTGGCAATGATAAATGTCCTCTGGGATGTCAAGCAATCGCAAGCAAAGGACCAAAGGCAAGAATTGGTACCAGATTCACAGCCGTATGGTGAACAAACCATTGATCCCGTACTACTCATGGGGAATGTTGAGAAGATGCCAATGGTTGTGCAGATGGAGATCGGAGGGAATATCTTGACAAATACTATCGTCGACAGAGGATCAGGAGTCAACGTACTGCCCGAAGACACATGGAAGAGCCTAGGGAAGCCTACACTCTGGCCACCGACATTCCAACTCGTCAGTGCCGATCAGCATGGTATCAAGCCGTTGGGGATGCTGATGGCGCAGAAGGTGATGATCAGGACACAACAGTTTTTGCTAAATTTTGTCATCATCCCATTACAGAGGAAACCATATGATGCACTACTTGGGAGAGGATGGCTGATAGTTGCCAAGGCAAATCATAATTGGAAGAGAAACACACTCTCGATTGAGAACAATGGGCGGAAGTACGTCATTGACTTGAAGAACCAGGTCATGAGCAAAGAATTGGCTTCCTCCGAATCAGAATCGGATGGAGGTGAATCAAATGTGGACGAAGGAAGGAAGACGATGGAACCGAACGCCGAGGGCATATTGAAACTTGAGAGTTGTTCGGAGGACAAGACAAGCTCACTGAATGGCTTATTTCATTGGCAGATGGAAGACTATGAAGTGTTCCACTAAGAGTGTAACATGCTACAGATCGGGGAAATCAAGGAAGAAGAGAACGACACGTTTAGCCAGACACTTTCAGCCAAGTACAGAGAGTACAAAGGAAGAATATCATAACCGAACGATATGCCAGCCCACAAATCTAAACAAGTACGAGATAGACAAATTGTGTTGGAGCCAAAAAAAGGAAAAAATAAAGTAGAGGAATTAGAAAATGTTAAAAATGAAGACAGAGAAAAAAGAGACGAAGGAGAGAGAAAAAAAGAGACGAAGAAGAAGAAGAAAATAAGAAAAGAAGATAGAAAAGATGAAGAACAAAATGAAAAGCAAAAAAGTGAAGAGAGAGGAGAGAAAATAAAAATAAGGCGAAAGGGAAATTTCAAAATTTCAAAATAAAAGGTTGGGCCACAAGGACCGTACGACATAAAAAGCAGACAGAGAGATTGGCGAAAAGAGAGAAACCCTGGCAGAGTAGGTTGAAGTGTGATTCGTACATCGTATGACCTAAGGAAGGGAGAGTCAAAGTTGGTATGTACGTCGTACGGTTGGAAGGAGAAACCAAATAAGGCACAACAAACGTCCGATTTGACAAGAAATCAAAAGATCAAATACGCCCCGGTGAAGAGTTAAGGAAGCACGTACGGGCCGGCAGAAGCACAAGAGGCCACATCGTACAGCCTGGCAACAAGTCAGGAGGATACATCGTACGGCCTGAGGAGGAGGAAATCAAAGAAGAGAGAGAACACGTACGGCTTGGCAAGACGACAGGAAAGCAAGGCGTACGACCTGAGAAAGACATAGGAGAAAACGTACGACCTGGCAGAAGGGAGAAATCCATATGACCAAGCAAAAGGGAGAAATTCGTACGACCTGGCAGAAGGGAGAAATTCGTACGAACTAGCAAAAAGGAGAAATTCGTACAACCTGGCAAAAGGGAGAAATCCATACGACCTACCAGAAGGGAGAAATATGTACGACCTACCAGAAGGGAGAAATCTGTACGACCCGACAGAAGGGAGAAATTTGTGCGACCTGGCAAGAGGCAGTCCGTACGACTTGGCAGGAGGCAGTCCATACGACCTAGTAGAAGAGAGGAGTTCATACCCGTACGACCTGGCAGGAGGCAATCCTTACGACCTAGCAAAAGAGAGAAGTTTGCACCCGTACAACCTGGCAGGAGAGTTCGTACGACCTAGCAAAAGAGAGTAATTTGTACGATCTGACAGGAGAAAGCTCTTCGTACGACCAGGCAAGGAGGAAGTCGTACGTTTTGAGGAGGCTATACGCCCAAGCAAAGAGGAAGTTGTACGCTTGCATAAGAGGAAGGCCGTACAGGTGGATCAAAAGAAGGTCGTACAATTGAAACAGAAGAAGGTCGTACACTTTAAACAAGAAGATGTCATACGCATAAGGAAAAAGGTCGTACACACAATGGAGGAGGAGGCCATACATGTCAAAAAGACCGTACCAAATATCGAAGTTTGTAAAAGGTAGGTTGTACCAAGCATCAACCTCGAGAAAGTAAAGTCTAAGAAAAACAATGCAAAATTTGTATTTTCCAGCTTCATCAGCACTATTCGGAACCTGTGCAAGAGTCATGAAAATGAGGTGCGCGCTGCCCCTCGACCCCACTGGGGGCATTGCCCCCAGACCCCCGCAAGGGGCGCTGCCCCTTAACCCCGCTAGGGGCATTACCCCCAGACCCCCATCAGATTTATTAGAATTGCCAAATTGCAATGCCACCAGCCATCATAGTACAGGAGCAGTTGGCTACTGAGTAGACGAGAGTTGCAGCTCTCGAGGAGAAGTTGGCAGAGAGAGATGGAGTATTGGGTGAGAGTGACAATCAGTTGGCAAAGAAGGATCAGTTGGCATTCTTGGTTTTCAGTCATCTGGAAGACGACTATTTTGTGGGGGGGATGATGTAAGTGGTCAAATATCTTTAGTGTAGTCGGTCGTAGTCGGCCAATTGATATATTTCAATAAACTATAGTTGTAGTGGGAATAATTATTGGCATGTGCATTGGGGTAATTAAGCTCCGATTAGTTGTAGCGGGTTGTTATGGAACGTCACGACGGTTGGTTGCTCAACCACCGCCGAACGTTATATGTACTCAATTTTGTAGTCGGGAAATATCACTATGGTTCCATGCTTGATAGTACGAGAATACTTTGTGATTGTACATTGTGATATTTACTGGAAATGAATACAAGCATCTCATGATTCTAGCATATGTTATTGTTCTATAACCCCTCAAAAAAAAAAGGAAAGGAGGATAAACTGGGCAATGAAATGCATTTGTATAATTTGATAAGAATTCAAAACCTTTGAATACTGCCAATTTTTCTTTACTTTTTCTTTTATTTAGTTATAAATAAGAAAATCAACACTTTATATACCTCATGAGTTTTAAGCTCCTCTTTCCACTTTTTGGAATCCCATAAATCAACCCCCATGTCTCCCCAATATCGGCCAACCTTAAGATCGGTGTGCATCTTTAGGACATCAGCTTGCTGCACCAATTTTAAGACTCATTTTGAATCAGAAATTTTATATATGATTTATATTCATTTCAACCAATTGTAAATGGACATTAAAAATAATCAATTACCTGCTGAACTAGAATAACAGTTGGAACCATGAATACTGCAATGTTGTTTTGTGGTTTCCTAATTAAGTGCGCATACGACCTGATGAGCATAACCGCTATTAACGTTTTCCCAGCACCCGTATCAAGGTATGCAATAGTGTTTTCCTTAATTGCTTTTCTCAAAACCTCCAGCTGGTATCTGTTCCACAATACATCAGATATTGTTTGAGAAATAATCAGGAACACTCTGTAGCCTTAAACAAGATAGATACAATAGTATAACCCAAAAATATGAAAATTAAGCAATTCAACATATACATGAACTACATTTATTAATGAAGTGCATGCAGCGTTAATAAAATGGTTTAAATTTATAGCTACATCTTCTGGTATGCCTTTATTCCAAGGAAGAGGCACAGAATGCTAGCAGATATATGAATAGGGGTTCTACTAGATTTATGCTTTTGGTTGCAAAGCTCTGGTCATGGTGTTTTCCTTCCGACCTGCAAACATGATTAGCTTTAAACTTTAGGACATACCGTAACCGTTGCTGAGTTCTAGTCACATATTAGATAATGTTAAATTTACTTATCCAAAAAGACAGTCATTCTAGAATATTTTGAAGCAGGGGTGAGCCTTTTTAATAATCCTGAAAATTAGACCCTTGATGGCAATTTCAAGCTTTTATTCCTATGACATGAATAAAACAATTCCCCCTGCAGAGAGGCTCCTCTAATATTTTACCCATTCTTCTGTCTGAAAAGTCAATATATTCAGTCAAATTGAAAAAGGACTACTTGGGCAGCTGCAAAGAACTAAGGAAAGAGATCACAGCCAAGAAAATGAACAAATTTTTCTTCTTCCCTTCTCTTTGGAAAGACAATAGCTCATTTTGATGTAGATATTTACTGCTTTCCTTTCTGACCAAAGACCAATTATTTATGAATTAACATAACATATGCTTTGAGCTCTGTGCTGTTAAAATGTGATCCTAAATACTTACCATGTGAGCACAGCCTCGAAGTCAATAAGCTAAAGAAAAAAATCATCTGTGCAAAACTTCGTTCATCTTTCCCTCGAAACATATAAGCTAAGATCAAACAAATAAACCATTAAAGAACACCAAGCTACTTCAGCAACTATCTATAGATACAACCAGAATTACATTAACAAGTGCTTTAGACTCAGGCCCCCATTGAAGTGGCAGATAGAAGGAATCAATGTTACAATGGTGTCTCATAAAAGATGTGATTAAACTGGATTATAATGGGGCCTCCAAAGAAAATCCTTCTGGCTTAGGACCTGTAGGAGTGTTTGGGTGATCAAATGTTGAGATGTTGTTTGCGTTGATTTGAAGAGTTCTTCCAACAAGTTTTCTGAAGCAGGGGCCTTCACAAAATGTATAAAAATTGCACTTGAATGTGGCTTTCATCCACTGAAGTTGCTCACAGTAAGGTCAATGACCAACCAAAATAAAGTTTTGGTTAAAATTTTCAAATTTTGATACTTGAGACCACCTACCTTAGCAAACATTTTGTTATTGGTTATTTTAATCATATTCCAAGATCAGCCAGGTCATGCACTGATATCTGACAATTTTGAAAGAAAACAAAGGGGTAATAATAGTGATTTAATTTGGTAATTAAATCAAGAATCTTGTGGAACTGTTCAAAAATTCCACGAAGGACTCCAAGGATGTCAATATCAACAAAGACAAGATGCATTGTTTCTTGAGGCAACATGAATAAAATTAGGTTCAATCAAATCTTGCACAGAAAATCTGTAAGAGAGCTAGTGTATCAGTTGCAGTTAATACTTTGTGGACACTACTGCAACATGCAGAGTGCCAAGATAAAAATCATCTAGAATCAAGATTGAATATCCAATGAATACAACAAATTAAAGAGCTTGGGAAACCTACAAGGAATAGGCTCATGAGGCACAGTAGTTGCTGAAGATTTTGCAAATGCTGTAGCACTTTATGGGGGCCTAATTGTAGAGGAAACCCCTTGGTTAAGTGTTTGAGCCAGAAGAGTACTGGATGGATGGTCTCCTGAGAAGTTCCATTGCTTCACTCCTGTGAGAGTCACCTAGATGATATGAACGCAAGTGAACCATTCGAGCTTCTAGGAGACAGTTATTGTGAACCACTACTCATAAAAGATGGGTCATGAACATACAGCTGATTTCCAAAATTGCTGTTATATAATGATGCACTGAGAAAACACTATATACTTAAAAATGCAAAGAAAATGTTTGAAATTAAACATGCAACCTAGTGTGTTGTGCTGAAAGGAATCAAGATTATCTGGGACAAGAAGTTAAAATCAAATTTTGATGAGTGTACTTAAAAATGAACAGGATATGAAAAGGGTGGACAATGATGGTGGTGAAATTGAAAAGTCTGATTCTGATGACAGTACTGTTTGAAAGTGTATTGCAATGGTGATCGAACATTTGTTTTAGAAAACAGTGTCATTTCTTGACAATGTCAAAATCGGGCCTTCAACATACAGGACCAGATGACTGTGAAGCCAATCTCTCTTTTTAAAATATGACATTATTTCCACTTAATTAATGTAACTTTTGACTTAAAATGCTTAAATCTTTCATTTTGACCTAACAATAAGCAATTTAATCATACCCAAACCAGAAAACAAAATGTTACCTTTCTCGGCACCTTAAAAAAAGGTCACAGAAATACGTACAATGGTAACTCTGTTTATAGCACAACTAAAAAGTGACATTTAAAAAGTTAGAAATTCATTATATAGCCAATCTGCTGTCGAAACGATCTTCAGTCTTATAAAGAAGTAAACATACTATTATAAATCCAATGGGTGCTCAACGTTGAATTGCCACAACTGAAAACCAAGAAACGAATGAAATGGCAATATTACTCTGTAACCTAACATTAAGGATTTCGTTGTTATGAAAATGTTTATAAAATTTTATTCGAAAGCTTTTCAAATTCATTTTTATATACTGTGAAAACATGATGCGCGTAAAAATTAAAAACATTACATATTTACAAGAAAGACGATTCAACTTCAAATATGTTTTGCGCTAGCATGCAAATAATTTGACTATATACGATTGCTCAAAACGAAAAATTAACCAACTCCATAGACACTGGTATAAAATTCTGCAACAAAATACCCTCTTGGGCACATCTCTGGAACGGATTCCCTACAATCCATATCTGAAAGATCTTTAGAGGAAGAAATTTCAGGTCGACTCGCATTATCATCTTGGCGAGTACATTTTGCTCCTTTTATATCCACGAGAATGTCCCCTTTCCTGGTATTTCCCATGAAACTTCGATATTCTTTACCTTTTTTCATTCTGCTTGCTCTATATAATAACAATAAGTAGTCCACGTCACAGTTTTCTTCCGGGTCCCTTCCCAGGCATCTGTTACACAGACACTCAATGTACTAAAATTCTATCTTGTCCTCCTTTCCAATAGTAAATCTAAAACAATTCTCTCCTTACACTATTTCAATCTTTGTACCGTTCAGCGAAACTTCCAGTCCAAATATCAAGGCTGATTTTTATGTGTTTTTTGAAAGCTGTTTGGCGGTACAGCTGATGTTACCCTCTTTAATTTATCTTGTTTTAGCTTTTGCTTTGCCAGAGATGGATTTAGGTACTTTGATTCTCCAAGTTCCGAGAAACTACATTCCTACTTGAATCGATTCCAGTGCCGAAAGTCATTATTTTCGCATGCTGCTTTTGTTTTATATGGAACGCTTCTCCGCGAAGGAACTTAAAATTGAGAATATTTTTAATCTTAAAATAGATGAGATCTTGAAGGTCAAAACTATTCAAAAATAACAGTCATTGTACTTTAAAGCTCTCATCTGAATATAATACAGTTCATAAATTAAAGGCCGTTCACGAGTAGTTTAAAATAGATATACAATTAAAAATAAATTTTAAGAAAGCCTAATTAAAATATAATATTTATTTAAATTTTCTTATTTTTAAGTTATTGGTATATTTATTAATTTTAATTTTAAGGTGAAGTAGTAAATATGTTTTAGGTTAATAAAGAATAAATTAATATTAAAAATAAAAAATTGTAAATTTAAATAGTTTTCAAATTTATTAATTAAAATTATGGGTTCAAACTTCTACATTCAAATTATGAAATGGCATAGTCTAACTTGCATGCTTTTCAAATATGTCGATAATGTCAAAATAAATAATTGAGTTTAAAAGCATCTTTGACCACTCCAACCCAAGGTGTAATTAGTAACTCCCAACCATACCCTATGAGGCATGATTACTTCTTACACCCACTTACATATGTCATTAATAGAATATGCTCAAATAACTCCTATGGATGACTTTTCCAATATAACTCCCTATTTAATACCCATTGCAAACAACATTGCCAAGTGTCAAATAGAATAATACACATCATTTATGCCTCCTCTCCTCACATGAACACCCCATTTTATCCACTCCATAATTTTTAATTGTGTGTGTGAAATATCATCTATGGATAATTAATTTCATCTAATGTTCAATAGGACTTACAAGGTGAAGAGCACACCTAGTCCCAACATATTTATCCCTAATCTCATTTATGAATAGAAATAGCTTCAAATCTTATTTTTCAAGTTCCAGATGCATTATATATTTATAACATTATTTAAATGGTCCATATTATTTTGTCATGTCTCATATCATTTTGACATGTCCTATTTTTTAGCTAAGGGAATAATTTAACATTTACTTTAAGTTACTCAAAAAATGAACTTTAATAAAAAAAACATATATTTTATTATTAAATCATAAAATAAAAGTGATATTATAAAGTGTTTTTAAAAGAGGACCTCACATTATGATTAAAAAATATCACTACAACAAAGAGGCCACTTGAAATATTAAATTAAAAAATGAAAAAAAAATAGACTTCTTGAGAAGCCTAAAAATAACAAACAAGTGATTATAAAAGGAAATGTTAAGCTTAGAAGGGAGTCATCCACTTTTTTGAAAAAAAATCATTTTCTTGAGGATTGAGCGCATGGTGTTCATCTTTTGTTCAAAGGATGAAAACTATCTCAATAATGAAATTAGAGAATAGAAACCATCTTAGTTTTTTCATTGGATTTAGGGACAAAAATATTTTTATCCAACAAAGGCTATTCCATCGAATCATTGCATTTGTGTGAAAAGATCACTTCAAGAGCATATTGAAGATCTCAAAAGTTGTGTTGAAGATTAAAGAATCTCCATATTTTAGTTGGTTTGTGGTTTTTACAGTTCCAACGTTTTTGGTTGTTTGTATTTTACTCTGGTTTATTATCAACTAGGGTACCCAATATATATTTTTGTGGTGTCATGTTGATTTTGCTAGTCGCAACCTAAGGTTCAATTATTTCATGTCATATTGCCTTATGTTGCTGAAATTTCATCTTAATCTAGTCCATGCCCTAGTATTTCCTAACTACAATACTAGATGTGTTGTGTCCTTGTATACTAGATGTGTTGTGTCCTTGTATACTAGATGTGTTGTGTCCTTGTAATATTATTATAAGAATTAAAGTAGCTTGTTGGTGGGTCTATCGTCAACTATAACCCACAAGGTGATTACATTATTAAAATGGGTTAATTGTGAGCTCGTTATTCAACTATAGCAACTCCAAAAAGAGGTTGTTTCTAACACAAAGTCTATTGTAGCTTTCAGTAGCATAATAATACTAAGTATAGCATAACTTCACTAACATAATTTATTTGACTCTTTTGGGTAAGATATTTTTATGGGGGGCTCATGGTTGGTCATTAACGAGACAAGCCCTAACAAACCTAAAATAGCCTTCCTTGAATTGTTCAAATTAACCAATAACAAGTTGCAACCTTGGAAATTTCATATGTTATGTTGATTAATATATTTTACCAATCACTAACATAAAGGGAAAATCATATATAACTTATAGGATATATATATGAAGTTGATTTAACTTGTGTACAATCTTACGTAAGTTACAAAATTTAGATATGTGTATACTATATGTTATAATTCATATATAATGTATGCTTAATCAACTTGTTATCATTATACAAAGTCGTCCATTGAGTTGTAGCTATTTGTATTTCTCCAAAAATACAATACTTGAGGATATTAGTTACTACCAATAGTTGTATGTTTCAATAGTGAATAATCACTCAAAGCATTATTCTTATTTTATTTCCAATAATTGGTCATATAATTAAATTATTTTACATGCATTATAGAATTGTACAACTTTCCCAACCACCATATGCTCTCACCTTGCCCCTCTTGGGATCTAAGTGATCAAAAAGTGTAAGGGTTATTTATATTTTATCAAACATTTGTAAAATAAAATTACACATTTAGATAGGTTGATATTTACCCTTTAATTATCTTCCTAGGCTCAAACTAGATCATTGGTACTAGAGCTTGAAAGTATGTTATGTTGATACAAAATCAATTCCAAATGCAAGCATCTATATATTATTGCAACCATGGGAAAAGAAAACAACACAATGCAAATATCAAAGATGAAAAACTCCCTTCCAATATCTCCTGATAAGGTCAATGTCTACTCATAGATATTCAACATGTTCAACACCAAAATCAATAGATAAAATAAAGTTTCTATTCACACAAGAGAGGCTTCAAAACCATCTTCAAGCAACTTAGATTTCATGGAACTAATAATTTAGTTATTTACTTACACCTCATTTTTTTAATTTTACTTAAGTGCTTTATTTTTATTACTTATGTGGGATAGGATAACTTAAGTATATGCTATTTCCTTTTTTCATGAAAATCTATTTTTTTCCTTTTCTTCCGAGATTTAGAAATTTAGTTAAAGTAATCCTTTTTTTTGGTTTTTTGTCTCTTCATCATCCTCATTAGATATAAAATCTTGAGGTTATATATTGTCACTCTCTCATTGAATAATCAATTCCATATTAATCTCTCCATATTAACAATATTAGATTTTAGTTGATATTTGCATTCTACAATATTTGTATGTTTACATCTATCTTTTATAATATTATATAGTCACCTCTAGATTTAGGCTTGTGTTCATTTTTTTATTAAATCTTGTATGGTATTAGATTTTGTTGGTGTCTTTATCTAATTCATGTCCTTTGAGAAATAGAGGTTTGAATCAAAGCTTTAAAGGAGAGTAAGTATATCAAATTATGAAGAGGTTTCTCTTCGTGATTTTTAAATTGTAGGTTAATTTTGAAGCTTTGTGACATAAATATGATCTTACGACCATTAGATATGAAGAAGATCAATCACAAAGGCTTTTAATCATTGAATATGATATATATCCTATTTTTTGAGCATTTTCAAACTAAATGCACCCTACCATTATGTCTAGAAGGCTTGAGAACCCTTGTTTTTAGATAAAAATTACTTAGGTTTAGTGCAAGGATAATTCAAAGAAAAAATGACATACAATTTGTAAGAAAAAAATTATGCACAAGTGCCCACAAAATTATTCTAGCAAATGCACTTAGTCATGCCACCACCACCACCACTACCAAAGCAGTGGTGACTCAAGACCACCACCCACTCAACTATTCCACCCATGCTATAAGGGGTGCTACCATCCCCCCACTCACCATAATAAAACCATTTTTTTGATTCATAAGTTATTTTATGCCACCTTTTAGTGGCTTTGTGTACAATTATAAGCAATTTGTTACCACAACAACTATTTTACAACAAATCAAAAGAAGTATTAGAATATACTAGCTTGAAGTAATATTTTGAGGAATCTTATAATATTCTATTATTGATGTTAGTGTGACATCATCCTCATATTCCCTCCTAACCTGGCCCCTTTCCATTAGCAAATTGACTTTGCACTTGATATTCAGAGGCTTTGTTCTTGCTCATTTTTTCTCCTTTTTTGAGTAACTTTTTATATGAGATAATATTTTGAGAGTGGTGACTAGTGTTAATGATTCATAATTTTGTTGTATGGTTTTCTATAAAACTTTATACATTCTCAAAGGTTATGCTAATAAATCCTTATTTTGAGAACTTTAAGGGCTTCATTCACACTCATAAAATATCATTTTTGGGTGTAATTGTTTTAAGCACATAATTTTTTGTGTACTTCTCATTGGATCACCTAATTTACTCTATTTTAAATAAAAAATTATAGTTCAACTTCGTGGTCTATTTTGGGAATTCGTATTACATTGAGATCAAGACCACTTTATTGTTTTCGCAAGTGAAATTTGTAATTACACTAATTATAAAGCGCCATCATAAAAATTTGTTGGGGGTCTCATAATTGTGTTATTTTGGGGGAATTTATATAGATACACTCAATTTATAAGTTGACATCATATCATGTACTTGTGTTTTGGGGCATACACTAGGTATTTTATAATTATGAACTACAACAAAGTTCTATCTTGGGCCTTCATGCATAGGCTTCTAGTGTTTTGATATAATAGGACATAATAAAGGTATGAGAGTGTAGTATAATGACATGAACTATGATCCTACCTCCACCTCGATGAGAGATCAGATGAGTTGCATTTGGATCCTATAGTTCTCTCTTTGCCACATTTTGATTATGACACATGTCTTGATTCACATCTATTCATGTCTCAAATTGAAATCCTATGGTAAATTATCCTAAATATTATTGTAACATCGTAAATTGTCACCCTTGACAATTTCACACTAGGTTTAGCTATAGGCCCCTATGTGCATGAACCCATTTATGTTGTTAAATTGCTTGTTTTATGGTCATCTTTAGGAAATAAAAATTAAATTGGGAATTATGACAATATTTATTTAATGACATCTAAATGCCCAAAATAGGTTTGTAATAGGGTGCTAACATCCCTATCCAACCTATTCTGGCCCCAATTTAAATGTCATTGTTGACATTTTAACATTTATAATTTTAAATTCATTTGTTAGCTTTTGATAATTAATTCTACGGGAGTTAAAGAAATGCATATAAATAAAATTTTAGCATTTTGGAATCACAATTGAATGTCCTAAAAATTAGTCAAGAGAAAAATTAACAGATTTTACAACACTTATAATCAGCCAAGATCCATGTTAGCAATGCATCAAGTTTTCATGTGAATTTGCTAATTTTTATGTTCATTTATTTTGTGAGTACTAACACTTGCAAGACCTCTAATAAAGCATTCAATTCTCCTTGAAGGTGATGGTTACAATGACTTTAGTCCATCAAGGAAAGCATATATGAGTGGTAAGTTGCAATGCTTGTCAATTTATCATTCTTTTATCCATTTCCGTCTACTCAATCAAGGGTCGACACTCTTTTACATAATCATAGCCATTATGGAGGTGGAAACAACAAAATACGGTTTGACTTAGGCAAACCCCTATACGAAGTAACCCTTTCTCTCCTCTCTTATATGTAGGTGACATATCTAAAGTGGATTTGAGAAAGCATTGAATACCTAATTTCAAGATCAAGCATGTAAGCCTCACATATCAAAAAAATAGGGAAATTAAAATTAATCATTGACAGATGAAGTTTTGAAGCTAAGTCCAAAAGGGAAGAGTCTACTAACAGTGACCATTTGAGATCTGATTTTTTATTTTGAAGATCTATATTTCTAATTCTAGGGCGTTAGTGCCCCTGTTTAGCCAATTTGAGTTCAGATTTATATGCCAAGTCCCTTTGTCTCTACACTCTATTATTATGTGATCCTTTTATGTGTTTATGTTTTGTACTTCTTTGAAATCATAGCAATTTTCTACAGTTGTATATTTAACCTAAGTAAATACTTGCATCATCAAATCAAGTTAATTCATAATCAACACCACAGCCCCCAAATAAAGAACCAAAACCTTGATCCACCATTATGGCTCTTCCATAGCAGCAAGTAGCAAAGTGGGTTTTATGATCAATTTTAGTTCCTTCCAATATGATGTAGGAGATGTTGGGAATAGGATGCCATTTAATTGCATTCTAAACATATTTCATGTATCTGCTAAGTCCTTGGAATGTGTGCACAACACTAGGATTAGGAAGAGATTAATTTGCAATTAAATAAACATTTAATTTCACATTTGTAATTATTCCTAAATAATAGGAGCATGTGGGGATGCCTTGGAGTGAGCTCCTACAAAATAGGAGCACATGGGCGCCCACATGGGAGGTGGGATCCACCTTGGTTTAGTTAACTAGTTGGTGAATTGAGTACAGTTCAGAAATGCATCCTAGGTTGCTACAAAATAGGGATTTTGATTTATGCAAGTTGAGTACCTATAAAATAGGGATTCAAGTTCAGTTCAGTTCAGCTGAAGTTTAGTTCAGTTCAGTTTCAGTTATCTTCAATTGCATGTTAGTCAATATCAATTAACTTGAGTTGCATGGACAGATAACAGGTTGATACATTCAGTCAACAGATGGAGGATCATGCATGCACATTATTTTGCACGAATCGATGACAGATATTTTTTAGTTAATAAAGATTAACTCAGGCCCACCTTGGGTACCCAAGTTGGTATCTTTGAGTTACAACTATTGCATGGAAAAGATATTTATAATGTTTAGTTAAGTGGGACCCAGTTTGGATGCCTACTTTGAGGATGAGCTTGCATAAGATATTTTTTGACAACTATGAGGTTAACACTTCAATGATGGGCGCCAACTTTGAGGGAGACACTTGTTTGACTTTTTCATGCATGTTTGAACTCAACTTGGAAACCCTAGGCATGGATTTTCTCAAGAGGTTTTGTGATTATATATTTGATAACTCTTTTGAGTTTGTAAGCAAGAATATTGTCTATTATTGTAGAAATTGTATGAGAGAGTTTTGTGAGAAAATATTGCAGGTTGTGAAGAAGATTTCTTGAAGATAGAAGAAGCACATCAAGGAGAATTGAATCAATATTATTGTAACTCATTCAAAGGTTAAATAATACAAGCAAGAACAATTCTGGTGGAGTTTTTTACCCGAAAGGGTTTTCTCCACGTGTATGCGGTGTCCTTTCTATTATGTCTTATATTTCTTTTATCAACCTTATGTCTACTTTCTACAATATTAAAATTGATCTAACTCAAGATTACTCATACACAAGAAATTGTGACAAAGAATACTAAAATTGAATCTACAGTTACACAGGATTTACAAATTTTAAGCTACATTTTACTACAGTTTTACCTTCATTTTCAACAGGAGAAAGTGTGATTTAGACCCTAGATCCCTTTTTTCAACATCACATTTTGGTGAACCTGGCACTTATTACACTTTAAAAAAATTTTGAAATATTAATTTTGTCATGTCAAAATCTGAATGCAATCTTGGATAGTTTGAATTTATCATTTATGCATGCATATTTGTTGAAAAGCATTAAAAAAGTAAAAATTTGCATAATCTGTCATTTCAAAAGATAAAGAAGTGTCAATTTCCAATAAATTTAAAGTAGGTTTAGTCACTTATTGCATTTTAAAATCTGAAAATTGCCTTTTGAACATATTACATTACTTCAATAATCTAAAATTTAATGCATGATTGTGTATCACACATAAAATAATTGGGATTTTATACATTTCCATAAATATGTCTATTGCCCAACTTGAACCTCTATAAATTTGGATCCTAAAACACTACAGATCATTTCCAGATTTTAAAATTAGAAAAAAATTACATCTTTGGTGATGAGTTGTAGAATTAGCTAGTTTCCTCCTATTGTTTCATTCTTTTTGTCATTACTTTTTGCTAGAATTTTAGACATTACCAAGACTTTTCATATAACTTTAAGTAGTTTTAAGCATTTGGAATGGAAACATGTTATGTTAATAGGTGTATGCATGATTTATGAATGTCCATGAAGTTTAGTAAGATTTTATGTTTAATTTATGGTTGTTAATAATGAGAGTACCTTAGGAAATAAGACTAATATTTGCAATGAGATATTTGTCGATCCACAACAATGAGCTTCTCAACCCATAGCATAAGGATTATAATTCATTGCAAAGGATTCAACCGATTGTAGCATGACCACTTTCAAAGGAAGATGGAGGTGATCATTTACTGATCAGATCGTGAATCACCAAGTAGATTTTTTATCTTTCAATAAGATAACCAAGAGAGAAAAATTATTCTCAACAAAATTATGAATTATGAAAAATTCGTTTTGTTGAGCATACTTTTTGTTACAAGCAATTAAACTTGTTGGTCATAGAGTTCTTATTTGACTTCCATACTCCTGTGTTAGTAGTTATTACTTTTTTTTGACCTCCAATCCTCTTCTTATTCTAAAGGAAGAGTTGGCATATGTTATTTAGTTTGTTTTCAATTCATGAATACTTGGACTCCCTCACGAACCCTATATAATGGGATCCCTTATCGAGGAGGAGATCTAGAAATAATAGAATGGTAGAAGATAGCATGTGTGTTATTTAATAAGGATTTGTTGTTAGATTTTTTATAACAATTCTATATTTAGAATGCAATAAAAGAGAATTACTTTGACAATATGTTTTGTTCAGTAAGTGAGTGATTGACAAGATCCTATGGAAGAAGCAACTCAAGAAAATGACACTTGAGGTACTAATGAATCACTTCGATTTAAGTAATTATATTAGATTATGTATTATGAATTTAATTGATAGTTTCTAGTTTATGAGATTGTGAACAAATTTGTTACAATTCCTAAATTAAAATCTATAGATTGATGTTTTGTTTCATCCTCGAGAGATTAACTAAGTTAAGGTATATTGCATTGTAATGATTAATATTTAAAGTCTTAAGCATTAGGTACTTGCAACAAAAGGTAGTTATTTGTATTCCTTTCCTCTATTTTGAGAAGTGGCAATTTATTTTGATTTAAATATTTTTACTATATTCACATGTGTTTATTTTCCTATACTCGGTCGATATAGGATGTACAAAATTCATGAATGCATATACTTTTCCAACACTATCTAAATTTCTATGGCTCTTTGGTTGATGATTTAATGAAGCCCTCTTATGGGTAATGAACTACTTAGTTTAGGGATCCTTAGGCCCACTAAACTGTGTGCATTATAGTTAGCACCAAGTTAATTAGGCATTAGAGGAAGCTCTAAATCTGGTCTATGGTGCTAGCACCCTTGTCTAGTTGATTCTAGACCAAATTTGGATCATAGTTATGTCTTTGTAATTCCCATGTAGATCTATATTTTGTGCCTAACAATTATTTTAGTTTCTATCACTATGATTTATTTTTCTCTTCATTATATGAGCACTTAAGTGTTTTGAATAGATTGTAATAAATTTATGAGCTTCACAACCTGGTGTCCCATATCTAATACCCCTACGAGACGTAGTTTCAAACTTATGGCTTCCCATATTGCAATCACATCCAATGTTGAGCTTGAGTCTTATAACTCTTCCACTCAAGGTGTTACATCTACCCAATCTATATAAATGACTCTCTTCCCAACTTTGTGTTACCTATGTCTACATCACCACCTAACATTTATGTGGACTTGGAAGTTGTTGTTTCCCATATCCTTGAAGATAAATTTAAACAATTGGACAAATACCTACAAGTACTTCAATCACTCTTAAGTACTAAGTCTTTGGCTAGAGAAACAATTCCACTTTTGGATAACCTTAAGAAGTTTATTAATGATTCACAAGGGATATAAGTGTTGTGTAGCCTAGCTCATATAGTGGATGTAAACATCCCTACAATGGGCAGTTGTGCTCAAGCCTTTACTAACACTCAAAACCAATTAGGAAAATAAGCTTCCTCTCCTACAACATGCCTTTTATTCCCACCTTTACCCCTCCAGACATAGCATCAACTACACAATATAGTAATGGTATAAACACAAGTTTAGGGTTTTATTACGAGAATCCTTATAGATTTGTCTCCTCACCTCCATTTTCATCACCTGTTATAAACATGCAAAATAATAACTTACTATTCATCCATAAGAGTTTTCCATATTCAACAAATTCTCAAAAAATTTCACCAAATGACCATGTGATAAACTAAATTTTGTAAAAAATGTCATCATTACAACAACAAATTTCAAACATGAACTAAATTCAATACAATGCTAACCCTTCAACATACCTCACACGTATTTCGTTTTCATTTTCTATCCTAAAAATACCCATTCCGCAAACCATTGAGATACCTCTCTTTGAGAAGTATGTTGGAAAAGGAGATCCCATCAACCACGTATTGGCCTTCACCACTTTATTTAGTGATTTATTTTTTGAAGTTTCTCTCTTAGTTAAGATTTTTCTACGGTCATTAAAGGATGCCACCTTGGATTGGCTTTTTCATTGCCAAATAACTTGATAGTATCCTTTACACTATTTGTTAATAAATTCATTCAACACTTTAAAGAAAAAATTGGACATCAAGTTACATTAATAGATTTAGTCCATTATAAACAAGGACCTAAAGATAAGGTGACTGACTTTATAGGATAATACCAAGCTCTTTATTCACAAATTTCCTATAACCTTTCAGACGTTGATATATAAAGAGTCTTTATTGGAAATTTGCAATCTAACATTAGAGATAATATCATGCTGATGAAGTATCCCTCATTCACACACTTATGTACAACCCTTTGTGATTATCAAATATTGGTTATTCAATATGAAGTTACACCTTAATCGGCTCCTACTGGTCAATCTGAAGTCATGCATCATAACAATTATCAACCATTCAAAAAACAAAACAAGAAATTTATAAAGATAAATAATCCTCAACCATTTAATAACATCCAAGAAGTTGCTACATCTACAAGGCCATATCAATTTAGGCCAAGAGATAGACAATTTTCATAATTATTTGATTCTCTTCATGCTATGACATTGCAATTGTTAAACAAAAATATGATTCAACTTCCTCTTATCAGGCATATTCATACAACTAAACCATTACCACCAAAATTTAATGCAAAAGCCTTTTGTCAATATCATCATACACCTACGCATGATATAGAAAGATATGTGTGTCTTAAGCACCAAGTGCAAGACCTCATCAATTTTAATATCATCTAGTTGGCTGGTGTAAATGACAAAGGAAATAAATCAGTTTCACCACCCAATCAAAACACAAATATTTACAAACCCATTACCCAGTCATTCAACCAATTTTATCCAATAAATTGATACCGAAGAAGAATTTGAGGATATATTTTTGATTGATGCTCAACCTTGTAAGGTTCAAACCAATATTTTTCTTGATATTTCTTTCACACGTATTGTTGCTTCTATAACCACACCTAATTTACCTCTTTATATCACTGGTAGAATTAATGATAAACCCACAAGGGGAATACTCGTTGATATCATGTGTGTAGTGAATGTGATCACCAAATAATTCTTACATGTGAATGAACTTTATAAATGTGATTACAAATAATCAAAAGAATGATTAAAGGATCATGATGGTTTTATTCACCCTATGATTGGTTCTATAACTCTCCCAATAAAAGTTGGATCTAAGCAATTGGATGTTTTATTTATCATAATCTCAATATCGGACTAGTTTCATGTGAAGTTAGGTCATCCATAGGTAAGCTCCATGAATGTGGTCCCATTAGTTATTCATAAATGTATTTAATCCCTATTTTAGGAATAAATACATATTATTTACCATAGTGGATTTAAGCCTTTGGCCTCTCATGGAAATTTTCACTAGATTACTTTTAACCTCAGCCAGTCCAACCTATTAAACCTTGTGAGGACTATTTATTTATGTCATATAAAAAATTTAAAGCTAACTATAAAGCTGAATTATCCCTTAGTAACATTCTACCTGAGGCCCCTCAATCTATAGTGGCTACGATGGTTGTTCCTCCTACTTCACATGTAGTCAACGAACCTTGACCCAAAACAAGTATTCTTCCTTGACATTCTAGAATGTATTTCATGGTTCCCCCCTCATCATCCTATAAAATACCATGAGACAACCGTTCAGAAAAGCCTTCGAGAATCAAATTTGTGCCTCCTAAGGAAAGCAAGTTTTTTGTGAAAAAACCTAAAAAATCCTAAGATTTCCCAACTTTCCATTTCCCCCTCTATTCCTCCTAAAAAGGAAGAAAAGGGACCAATGTTGGGAAATGCCTCAATCCTTCCCTCACAAGTCGAAGCTCATGCAAGATGAAACAAAAGTGAAAAAGAACACAAACAAAGATATCGAGCTATGCCTCATCAGCTTGTTGAAGAACATTTAAACTTACCTAACGATCGTTTATTCATCCAACCATTTTTTGATGAAATACCTCCCACCCATTCATCTTCATCATCGCCTTACTCCACTTTGCCACCCTCATCGAAGCATAAAGCCAAACCTTATTTATCTCAACCAAAACAAAAAATAAAAAGCTCACTAGATACAAATATGGATGTTAGTGCTCAAATCATGTTTATAGTACTAATATGCAACCTATCATGATATATTCCAATAGTGTGTCTAAAGATAAAACAAAATAACAAAAATAATACCATAACAAATTATCTCTTATATTTTCTAAATCAATGAATTTAGATGGGGAAACTATGATGATCCTCCTAATGAGAGTGACTCTCCATGCATTGAATCTAGTACTTCTCCTTGTACCACATTCACTATAGTTCCTTTAGAGTATTGCCTTTCTTCCATTTATGATGAGATAAATTAGGATGCAGATGATTTTCTATAGATCAACTCACAAGTGTGGTACACTATTATGTTTGTGTGTGTTTTCTTGTGCATAATGTGATCTCTCGTAATGTGTTGCTTGACATGTATTCATGTTTATTATTTTTCTTTGGATGATCCTTGTTCTTTTTGGCACAAGGATACAAAGAAAATTAATCTATCATGACATTCATCTATTTGTATCTTCATTCATCTTTATCTTGTGAATGTATTATATTTGTTCTATTTGGGAACAATGTAAAGTGTTGAGACATTTAGGTCTCTTCCATATTGACCCAAAATATTTTATGTTGCATTCATGTGTTGTTCCTCCCTTGTGTTCATAGTTCCACAAATATTTGGGGAATGATGTCAATTTCGAGCATGATCATATTATATGTTATCTCTCATCTACACTGGCCTCGGATCTATGGATCCCTTATGTGTTATTTTTGTCTTGTTAAGTTGTGTGGCTCTATTTTGGGGGCAACCCCTTATCACGAGTCAGCTTGGTTAGGAAAATATCATTTGGCATAGGGTTTCCTAACAAGGTCTCATGTTTAATCAAATATCATTTGATTCTACCTTAAAGGAAATTGCTCCTTATTGGCATTAGCAATTATTTTAAGCTGGGGGCATACATTCCATTATGTGCTTCACTTTGTTCACACACATTGAAATTTGTGATGTGTTTTTAGCATATTGATCATATTTTGTAGTGTCTTATCAGAATTATTGGGACTATAATTCTTGGTATGGTTTACATGAGAACTCACCTAGTGAATATCGAACTTCACTTGCCCTTGTGTGTTTTCATTTGCTATTGTTGCAAAAACTTGCCTAGTGAATATCAAACTTCACTAGCAATTCTTGTTTCTTATCATGCTTACCTAGTGAATATCGAACTTCACTACATTGTGATCCTTTTGTTAGTGTGAAAGGGGTATTTTATCTAACTAGTTCATTTCATAACTAGTTCTCCACTTAAGTCCTCTTCACACTAGCTTAACTTTACATAGGGATAAGGTTGTTGAGCTTTAATGATCTGAGTTTTCACAACTCATAGGATGACAACACTTGTCATAATTTGGTTACATCATGTATCTCCCCTTGGTCTATATAATCAAAGCATTCCCTTTGTAATATCACACCATTCATTCCAATTCTCAAGTTCATAGAAGTTTTGTATTTTATTAAGACGAATATAGTTTATTCTTTCTCATCTCTTATTTCTATATTTGATTTTCTTTAGTCATTTGTATCTTGGGTAGGATATTTAGCAAATATTATATGGTATCAGAGCAAGAATGAATTGTGGGTTAGCAATCTTTTAGGAAATCTAAGAGTGTAGAGTTGTTTTTTTCAAAGCACTGAGTATGCTCTTCTCTTGCATCTTTAGATGATTTAGAGAATCGTAAAAGTGTGGAAAAACTATCAATGGGGGTTCATCCATTAAATTTATAGTTGCGGGTTTTCTGAAGCTTCTCAAAGAAATTATGAGCTCACCATTGAGTCTAGAGCAACTGAGAAAGTCAAAACAACTCTTTATTTGGTCTAAATCAGACATTGGAGGCCAAATCTATAGGAATTTGAAGTGAAAAGTCCATTGCCAAATCCAAAAAGGAACTGTCATTTCAAAGCATTCTAGGTCAAATCTAACCCTGCCATCCTGTTCAGAAGGCCCGAAAAAACTAAAATTGACTATTAATTTATCAATTTTTGTTGATTTTGCAAAAAAAATAAAATCAAAACTTTAAAAAAGTCATTGTTTAAAAGAGATAGAAAAAAAAGGCTATGGATATGGAGTACCCACATAGGGTCCCACACCCCATAAAGGTGTGGACCGATTGGGCTCACACCTTTATTTGGTCATCCATAAAGCTTTTGAAAAGGCAATTTCAAAAGGGATTAATTCATGTGTTCAAAAAGAGAAAATGACCAACTCTTTGTTCACAAGTTGGGACAGTTATATTTTGAAGAATTGGAAGGGTATCAAATTACCTTTTGATGGCAGTTTACTCCAAAGCAATATTCTGAAAGTTGATAGATCATTAGTTAAATGGTCCCCACTTATAGAGGACTTTGTAAAATTGAACTTTGATAGTACATCTAAAGGCAACTGAGGAACTTCAGGAGTAGGCATTTGTATTAGAAATTCCTCAAGGAAAGTATTGGTAGCTTCTTCAATCCAGTTAGAACAAGGCACAAATAATAGTGCAGAAGCACAAGCATTATTATTGGGTTTGGAATTAGCAGTCCAATTGGGGTTTTCAAATCTCCACATAGAAGGGGACTCAATGATAATCATTAACGCATGTAGAGAAAGGAAAATTCATAACTATAATTTAAGTTATATATTTCATAAAGCATGGACATTGATAGATAAGTTCAAGGCTTCCATTATTTCTCATACCTATAGAGAAGGCAATAAGGTAGCAGATTTTCTTGTAGGCTTGGGTAGTGATGCTACAGAGGTTATGGTTCTTCATGACACAAGCAAGTTAAATGTCTTCCCATAATTGATTGAACTCATAAATCAAGATGTTGGGGGTGCATAATTCGATATTTAAAATGTTAGCCAATTTTCTTGGCCAAAGCCATGATCAAAAAAGAGGAAGTCTACCAAAATTTGCTAAGGGTGTATAATCAAATATTCAATTCTAACTAATCAATTGGCCAAATCTACATTAAAAAAGGAGTGAAGTCTGCCAAAGTTCACAACCTTCAAATGTTTAATAAGGATCGCTATCCAAGGGCCATGTGATTTCGTAGACCTTAGAGAATTTAGAAAATTACTTTTGTCACATGTTCTTTTAGTGAGCCTTGAAACATGTTTTAAACTAGACCATGATGAATTCATTCAAGAATGTTTTCAGCATACTTAAGCTATCATCATTACTCGAATAGGCCCAATGCGTTGACATGCACGAAAATACGGAATGGGGTCTCCAACTCGCCACCATCTATATTCCTCTAACACCATTTTTTGTGATTGCAGGGTTTAGTACTTAAGCATGCCTATTGCCTTACATTTGTAGGTGATTAAGGCAAGATGGTTCTATTTGATGAAAGCTAAAAGGAACTCATTACATGGATTTGACAATTAAATCTTTTCCAAAATCACATTGCAAGTTTTAAAGCGTGCCATATCTCACTGATGTCATTTGTATTAAAGGCTTGGATTTTGCATCATACCTTTAAATCCAATTTCGAAGCTAATTTTACCTATCTTGTTTGTGATGAGTTCGGAGCTAAATTTCTTTTATCTGCATTGTTCATGGTGAGTTTGGCTCTTTGTGGGTTCATCTTTCTTTCTAGAGAGAAGCTCACACGGTTGAATTTCAATTTAAAAGATGGCACAAAATGGACGTCGTGTGAAGGTTGTCAATAGTTCAGAGTTTCACCCAAGAAATTACAGAATGGTGGTGTCAGTTCGACCATGGGAGCTCCCGATTTCTGAATGCATAGAAGAGGATCACCCATATCAAGTATTTAAGGTAAAGTGTTCAACAGTCCTGAATTGCATCAAAACTTTGATAAGTGAAGAGGTATTGCACACCGGTTCACAATGAATAATCTTCCATGCCAATCTTCTTTCCATTTTTCTATCTAATGTGATGGACTTATTTCAGAATTTTAAATTCCTTCAGTCTATTGCTAACAAATTTGTGAAGACACAATACTTGCAATAAAATGCTCTATTGCAGAGTGTCCAAGGTTATGACTTAACACATGGTGAAGGCTTCATAGGCGGGCTCTTCCCCAGGCACTATCTTTATCATAAGCAATGTTACCTTGACACCTATGAGGCCTTCAATCTCTCACTACTCAGGAGTTCGTCTACATATCTCTACCAAGCTTTGGGCAAGTGTCATTTTGATTTGGATAAGGAGGATATTACCAATTTTAAGAGAAAATATCACACTCTCTCCTTTCTATTGTCACATGAATATTTGCAAGGGCTGCAACAAAATGTTGATATTTCAAACCATCAAACCGATAGGGTCAATGTGCTCATACCAGATATAAACATTTCAATTCACTCTCAAGCTCAAGTAGCAAATCAAATTCAAATGCTAGCAGTTGAAGGCCAAGGAGAAAACTCGGTCAATGTGGGTGGTAGGGGAATTTAAATAGGCATACATGTATTTTTTGTTCTGGGTATATAGCAATCTATACAAAGTATGTAGTTGGGGCAATAGGATTTAGTTTGAAATGATCAAATCATATCAATTTTGCTTATGATAATCTCAGTTGGTCGGTTGGTTTGTAATTTTGATCGGTTTTTGCTTTAAATGACATTGTCAAACTATGTTTTGGGTCCCTACCAATGGGATGATTTTGTAAGAATGTTTTGTTTTAATCAAGCTACAACCAGAGGTTTTCTTCCTGATTTTTTCCTGTAAGTATGCTCTTTTGAACCAAGTTTTGTAATATTTTAATATTATATATATAATAAATTATAGCGGCTTGCCACTTTCACCCAAAAAAAAAAAAACTTTTAAAAAATCTTTCTATTTATTATAAAGTAAAATTTTCTTTATTTAAAGCCCCACATTTAACTTCAATAAAGTTTTTCAAAAGCTTATATTTAATGCACATGGGGTGCGGGGGAGGCTATGCCCCCACTTTACTATAAAGTTTTAAAAACTTTTATTATAAAGTTTTTTAAAAGTTCTTTTAATAAAGTATTTTTTTAATTAAAGCTTTTTAAATAAAGTTTTTTTAATATGTTTTTTAAAAGGTTTTTATTTAAATATGGTTTTAATTAAATAAAACTTTAAAAGTTTTCCATAATAATTTTTTATTAAAGTTTTTTAAATAAAATTTTGTTAATAAATTTTTAATAAAAAATATTTTCCTTTATTAATATTTTTAATAAAGTTTTTCTATAATATTTTTTAATTAATTTTAATTAGAGTTTTTTTAAAAATAAATATCTCATTAATAAGGAAAATTGAAAAACTTACTGATAGATGTCTTGGGAGTCAGAGAATTAATGGTGGAGAAGTTGGGAGGCTTTGTGACAGTATTGAATACCCAAGCAGTGGCCAATGCAATCTTAGAGTTGCCTGCGGAAGGGCTAGTGAGCCCATTGAAATACATGTTCGAAGAAAGAGGGGCAGAAGAGGAGGTAGAAGATGGGGAGGAAGGTAATAGTAGCTCTCAGAACTAGGCTGAAGCAAGGATCAATTTCCTAGGAAACGCATGGGACATATACTGGGCAGGCATCATCAACAACGATCTGGGAGCTTTCACAAGGTTTGTGCAAAATGAAGATTGGTTCAACAAATGCAGGATGACTCATGTTATGGTACTGGGGAGATCCTTGGCAGTTATATATAGCTATATAATAGCATAGATCTAATATGTAATCAAAAATGTATGGCCTAGGCAAATATTGCCATTTTGAAATCAATGAAAAGGGGCGCTATCCCCACTGATAGCACTTATAAAAGAAAAAGAAAAATTGAAAAACTTTTTGTTAAGTTCTGTATTGTACCATTTGTGTCGTTCCTCCATTTGGTAGCCAACAACAACCAGTTGCTTTTGAATTTATAATGACATCCCAATTGGAGGGCATATTTATTAGTCATATTTGGTTGTCAACTTTAGAGTTGATTTTTTCTTGGCTTCTTCAATAGAGTTTCCAGATTTGCATTATTGATGTTGTCCAAATAACGAGCTTGTATGTTAAAGATTTTGTAAATGCACTAAAATAAACTGCCAAAATCTTATCACTTCAGTGTAATTTGTCAAATCTTTCATATTGCAAGTTTCTTAGGATTGATCTATGTATCAAGTGTCGGTTCTTATATACACAATGAATGCAATAGTTGGTTAACCATGAATTTTGGTGTGATGGATTAGATACCATATAGACACTCTTGTTAAGAAAGTGATCTCTTTGTATTCAGAGGGTCAAGTTCTATATCTAGAGACTTGGTACCTGTATTTTCAACTAATCTTTAGTTGAGTAGTGTCCAAAATCAATGTTACTCATACAAACTATGTACCAAATTTGTAATTTCGAGCATTCGAGAGTATCTAATCGATACTCATGCAGTGGTGTCATTGATTATGATTTTATTTTGTTGCATTGTAGGATTCATCGGTAGCTACAACTTCTTCATTTGGTTTTTGGAGTTTTGACATCAGTGATTAGGATTTTTGTTCCCAATGGGATTTCTCCTTTCCTATTTTTGTAAATAGGTGCATGTAGATCCTCTTGCTCCATCTTCACATTTATATGCTTTCACAGTGACAGATTCTACAGATACTCATGAGTTGACAGTTTCAACTTGGTCTCCGTTCTTGTTGACATCTTCTACAATGGTACCTGATTCTTTATATCAATACTTGCCATCATTTGGAATCTTTTGGAGTAGCATTTGGAGGACTTATCATCATCTTTGGTCACTGCTCTACATCAATCTTCATATTGTTCTACATCGTCCCCTTCTTCAATTAAGATTGGGACTCCTGACATTGTGACATTTGAGCCGATTCCAAAGACTTATTCCTTTCAAGAATGGGAATATATCCTACATGTATCATTTTCTTACTAAGAGGAGGAATGTTGTTCGACAATCTTAGACCACTCCAGAGTTCTATGTCGAGCATCCACCATCAACATAGGATATTGTATATTCAGGGGGGTTCACTTGACCTTCTCTGGTCATTTTCTCTTATGGGGAACATTTTTCCTCACATGGATTTTTGTCCACATTTTCTTGAGAGAATTTTCATTATTTTTTTCTCTTTTCGAGGGGAGTTTTGTCGCATTGGGTTTTCTCCTTTTCTCTATTTGTGAGATACTTATATGTGTTTCAGTACCTCATTAGGCCTAGTAGTCAAAATCCATATTTGAATCTTTGCATCGTATACTTCTCCTTAAGTTGCACTTAAGGGGATGTGCTAGTGTGAAAGGGGTTCTTTATCTAACTAGTTCATTTCCTAGCTAGTTCTCCACTTAAGTCCTCTTCACACTAGCTTAACTTTACATAGGTATAATATTGTTGAGCTTTAATGACCTGATTTGTCACACCTCATAGCATGACAACACTTGTCATAATATGGTAACATCATATCTCTCTCCTTGGCCTATATACCAAGGCATTCCCTTTGTAATATCACACCATTCATTTCAATTCTCAAGCTCATAGAAGTTTTTCATTTTCTTGAGAGGAATATAGTTTATTCTTTCTCATCTCTTATTTTTGTATTTTCTTTCCTTCAGTCATTTGTATCTTGGGTAGACTATTTAGTAAATCTTACACATTTTTTTCATGGGTCACCTCAAAAATACCAAACTTTTCTAGCCTATGATTCATGAATGACTTGGGTATGGATCCTAATAAGAATTATACAGATCTTTCTAGTCCATGATTGTCATACCCCCATTTGATGGTTGCATTGTGTTTGCTTTATGTTTGTTTTTACATTATGCTAGTTTTTTGTATTTATTGTGTATGTTTTTTTTCATTGCACCTCGTATGTGTGTGTTCCTTTGTATTTGCATTGTTGTGTCCTAATATCTTGAGTCGGTGAGCTAGTGCATCCCCTAGATTCGATGGTGTCTTATATCTTCAATGTTCATATAAAAGAACCCTTATTGGTTTATCCTCACTTTAGTGTGATCATGAGCATAATTTCATACTCTCACTAAAGTGGGGGATAAATGTAGCATCATAAATTGTCACCCTTGATAATTTCACACTAGTTCTAGCTCCCCCTATGTGCATGGCCCCATTTGTGCTCTTAAATTTCCTATTTTATGATCATCTTCAAGAAATCAAAATTAAATTGGGAATTATGATTTAGTATTTATTTAACATCTAAAGACCCAAAACAGGTTTAGACTAGGGAGCTAGTTCCCCTATCCATCCTATTTTGGACCCAATTCAAATATGTCATTGTCAGTATTTTAACATTTATAAAAATTTAAATTTATTTTCAGTTTTTTATAGTTAATTTTATGGGACTCAAAGAAATCCATATAAATACAAGTATTTTTCACCATTTGAGATAATTATCATTTTGGAATCACCATCAAATATCTTAAAAAGCAATCAAGAGTAGAATTATCAAAGTTTAAAATAGTTATGATCAATCAAGATTCATGTTAGCAATGTGTAACATGCCCATTGTTCTACCTAGTAAATCTACTAAGTTTTACCCACATGTAAATTTTCTATGCATTTAATGTAAGAGCAATAAAATTTTCCCTTTCTATTCAATAATAAATGCATCATTTGATATATAACTTTATCCAAACCATTCTATTGCATAATCAAAGAATCATTCCAATAATATAAGTATGATTTATCTTTACATATATATTCAAGACAACGTTTCACATTATTATTTCCATATAGATGGACTCATGATTACATACATTGCTTCAACAATCTTTCAATAATTAGAAATACAAATGGTCCAAAATGTCCTCCCAAATCTTGGCCGCCAACTACATGAGGAGAAGCATCACTCAAGTGTTTTTTCACCAACCATGGACTTACTATGGTCCCACACACATCCACCAAACTTGGTAAGATGACCCTCCCTTCGACAAAGATATTGGTTTGGTAACCTCATCCTTCAAATAGCCTTTTCTAAGCATAGTGATGTGTCCTACATAGCTAGAGCTACCATAATGTCTACTACCTCATGTATGATTACCTCGGCCTAGAATATAATTGAATTACACAGTGAACTAACAATGTAGATAGTGGCTACCTACACTACTTTGGCCAAATATTCATCACCTAGTAACTTCGAGTGAGGTCATCTATTTCATCACATTTAATTGCTCGGTTTGTATTGATCATTGGTATTCTATTCTAAGGTTATCCCCTTTCTCGTGGATTATCCTTACCCCAGGAATAACTTCCTTGTTAACTTATATCTAAATGACTTGCTATAAGAATCAAAATATAACTCTATCTTATGCTACACATCTAGAGTTTTGTCAAACTACGTATATTTCTAACATTCTATGAATAATATACAATCGTATAAAACCCATGATAGTATAATTATCTATATACATATAAGCCAAAAAGAAAGGTTTCCCAATACAAGAAATAATCAAAGAAATTTCAAAAGACTTGCAAGCATCAAAATACACATAAAAGACAATCTTTCCAACATGGCATCATAATAAACAATATTTTCAACATAATGACAAGGGAGTAGAAATCAGCATGCCTTTTTAAAGCTCCAATTGAATAAAATTCTCTCCTACCGTAATGGCTCAAGATCGCTTGCAATTTCCACTATGAACAATCCAAATTCCTCTACTAGCTTCTCTCTAGATCTCTCAACAAAACCAATGTATAACAAAAAACCTCTCTCTAACTCATAAATCTCAACTCACTTAGCACAAAAACTGCAGCAAAATAACACAAGGAAAATCAAAATGATAAGTGTAACAATTGGTAGAATGAGCACCTTTATTTACACTAATTTTTGAGCAACTGAAGGCTACAAACAAGTTAATATTTCTGCAACCTTTCTAACCTCATGCAATGATTCACCAAGCTAACTCACAAGTGTGTAACACATCACAATCCTCACCATTTAAATGGTTGAGTCAACTTGTTATAATGGATGGCAAGCTTAAAACAAGTTTCCTAATTCAAATTCCTTCACATAATGCTACCAAGTTTACTCTTGACTAAGTCTCAAAGCTATTTTTAGACATGTGCATTTTGAAAACTTCCTTTGCATTCTAAACACTCTTAAAATGGCACCACATTCATAAGTTGGCACCCTATTTAATAATGCAGGTAGACTTTTTCTTTTATGTGTTAAACTATATTAACTTCCTTTTGAAACGTATGCACAACAATTTGCATACTCATATGTGCTTAAATTAAAGAGATCATCGATACATGGAAATGGATACTTGTTCTTTATCATTGCTTTATTAAGCAACCGATAATCAATACATAAGCGTAGTGTACCATCCTTTTACAAATATTATTGGCACTCCCTAGGGTGAAACATTGGGTCTTATCAATCCTTTAGACAACAACTCTTCGAGTTGTGCTTTTAACTCCATTAATTCAATTGTGTTCATCTTACAAGGTACTTTCAATATAGGTTTTAACCCTAGTACTATGGCGATGGAGAAATCATTTATATCCTCTTAGGTGGTAATCCAAATAATTCCTTTGGGAATACATCCACAAGCTTCCGTAAAATGGGATATTTTTCCATATCTATTGTTCCATATTCCAATACTTCACCTTATTCGACATCTTGGGAGTCATGAGGTCCATAATATACTATATCATCTTGAGAAATGAATTCCTTTTATTCCTCAAGTTTCTCCATTTTTACTACAAAGAATTGGAAACCTTTCTTCTTTTCCCTATGCATTTTAATAGTGGATATTTGTTGTAACTTAACCTCTCTAGGTGTTCCTTGTATTGACACCTAGTTACCTATATTGTCTAAGCATTCAACTATTCTAGCATGGCAATCTACCTTGGCCCTATGTTTCCATGACCAATTCATCCCTAAGATGACATCATAAGAACCCAAGGGAGATACATACAAATTTACTTTCGTTGAGAAACTTGGAAGTTCAACTCTCGCTTCGAATAGACATTGACTTACTTTAGCTCTTGTCTGGTTTGCATATTCTACAACCCGAATTTTTCATGTAGCTAAATTTTCTAGAAATTTGACTTGCTACTCTAGGAGAAATTAAATTTTCTATCGCACCAGTATCTATTAAAATTGAAATGGGAATTCCAACTAAGTACCTAAAACTTATACCAGATTAATCCGGTACTCTACTTGTCGATTATCCATTGTAGCACGAATCCTTTGTTGGAACACAACTCTTCGAGGTGGAAGAGAGTTACCATGTGGTTTTTTCCCAAATGGTTTTCTTGGATAATTACTCGTATAGTGATCCCCACCACATCTAAAACATCCATTCATTGGTCTCCTCCTTTTCGCAGGTCTTCCAAAATTACTTTCATTTCCACCAGCATTGCTTTTATAGTTGTTATTAAAATTGTTGTTGTTTCCTCTTTTATCTCTCCTTGGTTCACTCCAATTATTTTGTGGCACCATATCCCCTTGCTTTTGAAAACTTTTCCCTTCACTAGGCTTCCTTGGAGATTGATTATTTTGCATCTAAACGAGCTTCTTTTTCTTTATCTCTTGGTAATTTGAGATAAACTTAAGCCTTTGTTCCTACTTAATTACCTTCTCGTATACCAAATCTATAGTAGTTGGACCATGCATGTCTACCTCACCACCTATTGTACATTTAGACCCATAATAAACTTTCTTATACAAAATCACTCGTCCTTCTGGTACATTGGTACATACTTTAGAAGTTGAATGAAATTCTCCCAATACTCATCCACTGAGGAGTCACCTTGCCTCAGGTTTTGGAAGTCAATGAAATTTTGGTCATAGAAGGGTTGGGTCAACCATTACTTAAGGAAAATATCCACAAACTCACTCCATGTGAGACTTAAAGAACTAATCCCAAGCTCCATTTTCCTACTCATCCACTAGTTGGATGCTTCACCAGCCAACTAAAATTCTCACCATACGACTTTAGTGACATCAGAGTAATTTATGATTTCAAAATAATTCTCCATCTCCCTAATCCATGCCTCTATTGCATCTCTAGTAGTAGTACCTTCAAATTTTGGTGGTGTGATTTTACCCATGTTACATGATAACTCACTTGCCAAACTCTTCCTTTTGGTTCCCTCATAATATGATTGTGACCTATCACTCTCTTGATCACTAGATTGAGTGTGATCGCAAGAATTCTCCCCTTCTTCTTCATTATTGGGAACTTATCCCTCATTATTTGGGACTTCTTGCTCCTCTATTTCCTTTCCCCTAACTTCTTGTTTGAGGTTTCCTATTCTTGTTCTATTTTTATCTATGATAGCTAGAATATGGTCCAACTTGGCTTCATCATTCTTAGCACCTTGACGTACTTCTTGACTTTCCCCAAAGTTAGTTCTTGTCCTAACCATTTTTCCAAGAATATTTATACCTAAAGGTTTTGTTTTAATTAGATCTATGAAGGTTTTCTCAATGCTAACAATATTCCAAAAGATCTATCATTCAAATAAGAAATTCTATTTAAAGAACTCATTCAAATATTTTTCCAAAACAAGATTTTTATCATAATCATAAAGGATTTTGAATTTCCTTGAGTTTACATAGAATGACTATTTAGATAGTCTAACAGAGAATATCCCTCTAATTCACTTTTTGATAAATAAATTCGTGGGGTATAACCCTCTGATTTTTTCTCATTTACATTAATGAAAGGATAATAACCCTTCTATCTATCCTCAGACACATAGTTTTGAGGTATATAACCCGCAGATTCACCACTTGTGGCTATTACAATAACTTTCGCTAAGGGAAGAACTTGAGGATCCCTAAGTATCATGACTGGAATAACACTACATTCTGAGGGCATATCCTTGGAAAGTGACAAAGAGTATGACTCGGTCGAAGAGACAGAAGGTAAGAAGTTAAAGTTGGCAACCTCTTTCATCCTTCTCTTCTCTTGACTGATTCATGAAAGGGAATGACTAAAAGTCTCGATATCACTCAACCAAAAGGTGTTTTCATAATTAATTTCCTCAAAGGTTTGAACAAGGGATTCTCTTTCCTTCTTGGCCCATAGGTAGCGCTCATTTATGATTACTAACTTTCTCGTAGTCATCTTGAGATGCACTATCCTAGCACAAGAATTTCCAAAAATTAGACTCATATAATGTTGGATTGGAAACATAGCGAACACATAGGATTCATAGGTGAACCTAGAAGCTTTGATACCACGTGTAACATGCCCATTGTTCTACCTAGTAAATCTACTAAGTTTTACCCACATGTAAATTGTCTATGCATCTAATGTAAGAGCAATAGAATTTTTTTGTTTTCTATTCAATAATAAATGCAGCATTTGAAATATAGCTTTATCCAAACTTTTCAATTGCATAATAAAAGAATCATTCCAATAATATAAGTATGATTTATCTTTACATAAATATATTCAAGATAATGTTTCACATTACAATTTCCATATAGATGGACTCATGATTACATACATTGCTTCAACAAAATTACAAGAACTAAAAATACAAATGGTCTAGAATGTCATTCTCCCAAATCTTAGCCACCAACTACATGAAGAGAAGCATCACTCAAGCACTTTTTCACCAACCATGGACTTACTACGCTCCCCTACACATCTAGCAAACTTGGTAAGATGGCCCTCCCTTCGACAAAGAGATTGGATTGGTAACCTCATCCTTCAAATAGCCTTGTCTAAGCATAGTGATGTGTCCTACATATCTAGAGCTACCATAATGTTTACTACCTCATATATGATTACCTCAACCTAGAACGTAAATTGGATCACACAGTAAACTGACAATGTAGACAGTGGCTACCTAAACTACTTTGGCCAAACATTCATCACCTAGTAACTTCGAGTGAGGTCATATATTTCACCACATTTAACTGCTCGATTTGTATTGACCATTAGTATTCTATTCTAAGGCTATCCCCTTTCTTGTGGATTATCCTTACGCCAAGAATAACCTCCTCATTAACTTATATCTAAATGACTTGCTATAAGAATCAAAATACAACTCTATCTTATGCTACACACCTAGAGTTTTGTCAAACTACATATAGTTCCAACATTCTATGAATACTATAAGTAGTATAAAATTGTATAAATCCATGATAGTATAATTATCTATATACGTATAAGCCCAAAATAAAGGTTTCCCAATACAAGAAATAATCAAAGAAATTTCAAAAGACTTGCAAACATGAAAAACACATAAAAGACAATATTTCTAACATGGATCATAATAAACAATATTTTCAACATAATGACAAGGGAGTAGAAATCAGCATGCCTTTTTAAAACTCCAACTAAGTAATCTTTCCTCCTAGCTTAATAGCTCGAGATCCCTTGCAACTTCCCCTACAAAAAACCCAAATTCCTCTACTAGATTCTCTCTATCTATCTCTCAACAAAACCAATGTATAACAACAAACAACTCTTTCTAACTCATAACTCTCAACTCACTTAGCATAGAAATTGTAGCAGAATAACACCAAGAAAATCAGAATGATAAGTGTAACAATTGGTAGAATGAGCACCTCTATTTATACCAATTTGTGAGCTACCAAAGGCTACAAATAAGTTAATATTTATGCCACCTTTCTAACCTCATGCAATGACTCGCCAAGCTAACTCATAGGTTTGCAACACATCATAGTCCTCACCATTAAAATGGTTTATTCGACTTGTTATAAGGGACAACAAGCTTAAAACAAGTTTCCTAATTTAAATTCCTTCACATAATGCTCCCAAGTTTACTCTTGACTAAGTCTCAAAGCTATTTCCAAACTTGTGTGCATTTTGTAGACTTCCTTTGCATTCAAAACACTCTTAAAATGGTGCCACATTCATAAGTTGGCACCCTATTTAATAGTGTAGGTAGACTTATTCTTTTATACATTAAACTGTATTAACTTCCCTTTGAAACATATGCACAATAATTTTCATATTCATACGTGCTACATAACTTTGTTTGACTTGGTCTTGCATTACTTCCTGTGTTGGTTTAATATGTAGTAGGTTGCACCTTTTATCATATGTGCCATATATTATGATATGTGCTTTAATTCACTTAAACACTTCACAAATATTAACAATAACAATAGTGCTATGTATATTGCACTTTGATGATTATTACTAATGGCTTCTATCATATATTATATAAAATATATATATATTATGTATATGTATATATATATATATATTTATATGTATATATATATTTATATCTATCCCCCTTTGATACATATATATATACATATATATTTATATATTAATATACACATATTTCACAAGGTTAACAAATACATTATTATTGATTATCAAACATATATAAAGTATAATGTTATGCATATATATACAATTATATATTAATATCTATGTCATAATATTACTTCAACATATATATTAATATATATACACTATATTTACATACACATAATATTATTTCAATATCTTTATAAAACACTTATAATCTTCGATGGACATATATACATGAAATGTATATATATAGATATATATGTGTGTATATATATATATATGTATGTATATATATATATATGTATGTATATATATGTCTCCTTAGTCCAATCGATATTCTCATGCATATGAGTAATCCATCCATGAGCATGTGTAGGTACGTCTACCTACATATACTCATGTATGTATTCACTCACATGTATGAGTTTACCATAGACATGTACATATATACGTATATATAAATTTAATGCATATATCTCATCGATATAACAATAAACACACAAGGACTCCAACTCAATATCAAGACTTCATCGCATTCCTCATTACAAAGGATCATAAAACAAGATTGCAAACCAATATAAACATTCACAATCAAAATAGAAGATCACTTACCCATTAACCGAGTTGGCTTGACTTAACTAAGACCAACTAGGGTGTGAGTGTGTGAATGCTCAGTAAGGCTGAACTAAAGGTTACCATACCAATTTCTTCTCCTGAGTGATACTTCCTCTCTCTTCCAGAGGCTTGAACCTATCCCTACATTCAACTTAGTTCACCATAACAATAGTTAGTTGAATCAATGCATTCATATACATCACATACATGTCATATTCATAATATATATTTCATATACTAAATCATAAATCATTTAATTGAATCAAAAATTCATTCATCATATTTCCACCAGAATTCATAAGAACACATTCACATACATTAAAACAATTTACCAAACTAGGTAATAGTAAATAAATAATAACACATGGGGTGTAACACAATCCATCAATTTTTCATGTCAGTTTATTTGTGTTTTATGTTAATTTATCTTGTGAGTACTAACACTTGCATGACCTTTGATCAAGAATCCAATTCTCCTTGAAGGTGATATGTATAATGTATTGATTCTATCAAGGAAAATAGATATGAGTGGTAATTTTTAACACTTGTCAATTTATCTCTTTTATCCATTAGTCTCTTCTCAACCAAGGGTAACCACTATTCTACATCACCATAGTCTTTGTGGAGGTAGAAACACCAAAACAAGGTTTGACTTAGGCAAGCCCCTATACAAAACAACTCTTTCTCCCCTCTATTATGTGCAGGTGACATATCTGAAGTGGATTTGAGAAAGGATTGAAGACCTAATTGTAATATCAAAAATTCAAGCCTCACATGTCAACAAATCAAGGGAAGTAAATTTAATCATCAACAAACAGAGTTTTGAAGTTGAGTCTAGAAGGGAAGAGCCTATAGAAAGTGACCATCTGAGATTTGATTTCTAATTCTAAAGATCTACATTTCCAAGTCTAGGGTGCATTTCCAACCATTTTGAGCTCATATTTATATGCTAGGTTCCTTTGTCTCTATATTTTTTCGTTATGTGATCCTTTTTTATGTTTTTATTATGTACTTCTCTAAAATCATAACAATTTTCTATAGTTACATAGCTAACCTAAGTACACATTTGCATCATAAAATCAAGTTGATTAATAATCAACCTCTATAAAAAGAACCAAAACCCTAATCCACCATTTTGGCTCTTCCATAGTGGTTAGTAACCAACTGGGTGTTTGTGATCATTTTTGGTACCTTCCAATATGATGTAGGAGAAAGTGTGATTTAGACCCTAGATCCCTTTTTACAAAATCACATTTACATCTAATTCACATTATCACATTAAGTTTTTGATATGGAAAAGCAAGTTTTGAAGGGGGCCTGAAACCTAGTACAACGAAAGGAAGTTGCTAAAGAGAAATAAACACTAACACTAGCAGCTCAAAAAAGCTAAAAAAGTTGTCAGAAAATAACACCAAACAAAATTATAGCAAAACATCAATGCATAAGGTTGAACAAACACAACTACAACATATTATCAAGAACCTTAGTCGCATCCAGATTACTAGAGATGACCTTGTCTACCACTTCCTCAAGTTCCTAGAAGAAACTTTTTGCCATCTTCTTTGTCTTGCTCTTAGTACACAAGCACGGGAAAATGTCCACATTCTTCTCCACCAAGTTCATCCAACTAATCTCAACTATAGCCTTCTCATGGTCCCCGAGGTCCAGGTTCTTACCAGTCTAATTGATTACTTTCTCATTCAACAAAAACTAACCCTGTGCACTAGACTTCAGGGATTGGTTGCTAATTTTCACCACAACCTGTAGGTCATTGGTGATCTTGTTCACTCTATCCTCCAAAGCCACAAACCGCTCCTCATTAACCCTATGCACAAAATTTTCCAAAGTTTCTAGCCTCGCCTCATGATTAATGCTAATATTTTCATCATCCACGACTACCTTATCAAGTACCACATTCATCATTTTGACCTTGTCTTTCATCTACCACCCTTTTTTATTATATTTCACCAGAGCCACACAAACATCTTTCCACTCTTTTAGTCTGGTATTTAGGTCCTTAATCTCCAAAAAAATCCATTTAGCAAGAGAAAGGAGATTTCTAGTGCCTTCCTCCGCCATTCTGCAAAAGAGATCCATATCGTTCTCATCCCAATTTACCAAAGTGGTAGTAGGAAGAGAAACATTCTCATGGAGGTCCTTCTGATCCCCACCTTTTCCTTCCAAATCCTCCTCAATAGGAGAGTCCTCCAAATTGATAACCTCAACTTTTACTTGATGATTCTCAAGAATTTTAGTCGTCTTTGCCAATATTTCAAGGCGCCCTTTCTTATCATCAACCTGCTTGACTTGCTCATTTACCTTACAAACAATGGACTCCAAATCACCATGCATGAGAGGAGCCTCCCCATCATTCACAAAACCCTCACCCTCCAAGGTATTCTCCACCAAAGCCTGCTCTTTTCCCTCTTGAACATTCTCTTGAAACCACTTGACACAAGGAACAGGGAACTCCTCCACACCTTTCATTCCATCCTCCTCCACCCTTTTCATCCCATCCTCCCCTAGATTAAGACCATGATTCTCCTTCTTAGAGCCCCTTTTCCTCTCATTTGAACTCTTATTACCATAATGAGTAACAACCTCCTTCATTTCAATGTCAATATCGTAACCCTTCGACCAAGACTTAGAAGCCTCTAAATAATCCTTTGACTTCCCCTCATTATCCAATAAATTAGCATCATCATATTTTTCCTCCTCATAGTCACCATCCCATTCATCCACTGACTCACTAGTATTATAATTAGGCGCAATGCCCCTCTTTTTGTGAGAAGAAGAAAGCTTAGGAATCTCAGGTAAAAAATTCAACTTAATATGATCAATAAAAAGTTTCATGAGACCCTCATGGAGGATTTCCTTACTAGGATTCTTCTTATGAACATCAATACTAGTTTCCATAGAAACAAGCAAGTAATAGGGGAACGACACCAAATTGTTGTGTTTAAAGTGATTAAGCAACATAAAGTGGTAGCCATAGATTACCGAGTGCTTGCCTTCAAGCGTGAATAACTTCATTATAGCCAATGCCAAATCTCTCCATAGTGACTTGATTAACTTTTGATCATACTGAAATGATGAATTTATTGTATGGAGTGCTAGCAGATGGTTTTAGGACATAGAGCACACCCATAGGTCCAATTTCATTCAAGGGTAACTCTAAAGATCTCAATGAAAAAGATAAATAAATCTTATAGAAGGGTTGTCCTAGGGGCTGAATATAATCTAATGAGGGGTTCACCACCAAGTCTAAACTTGGAAAAGATAACGAAATGCAAGATACAATGAAAAAACCTAATTGAATGCAAACTAACACTAAATGACCTAGAAAAGTGATTAAAACAACACAAAAAATTGTAAAACAGAATGTGAGCACCTACAAATCCAGAGAAGGATGAATGGAGATATAGATCATTGGATAATCTGCTCCAATTGCTGACTGGGACTCATTCTCCAAGTTGGGTGAATCAGTCATGTTTTTGGAAAATTGTGTTGGAACAGGTTTTAGACAAAAGGGTATCTAAATCTGCAAAATCCTAAAAATTGACTGGAACTGGGACTCATTCACCAAGAGTGGTGAATCAGTCTAGTTGGTATTTTCTATAACTTTAAAAGTTGATCCTGCTCTTCTCTATTTGCTTAGTCCTTATTGAATGGTTTCTAGATTTGAAACTGCAATTTGTGACCTGTAGGTGATCTCCAAGTCTCTCCAAGGCTTGATGACAACTTTGAAAACTTAGGGCTCTTGAAAAATTTTCTACAATCTTTCTCCTTAGGAAATCTACAACCTAGAACTACAAATCACACACACAGGAGAGGGGAAAATGTTGTTGGGTTAGTGGATAGGGGTTTTCCTTGGTCAAACCCCTTGTTGGTAATTAAACCTTGAAATGAAAGCAAATAAGAAGGGAGAATGATGAATGAACAAAATACAATGTTGTAACTCACCAAAATCTTCAATAAAGTGCTACAAATATGCTTGAAATGGTTGCAATGTTTGTGGTTCTTGACTCTTGCTTGAATTATGTTGATCTGGAATGAAACACTTGTTGGAATCATAAACCCTACATCATAATTGTTAGCACAATAACAAACATGACATATGAAACCCTTGACATGATGATTGATGCTTGAAGAATGCTCTTGAATGCTTGATAATATACCCTTGAATGCTCTTATGAACTCAATTTTCTATAAGGATCACTTGATTTCTTGTTAGGATCAAAATGAGTGAAAGAACCTTGCATTTATACTCAATTATGCAAGAATTCTTGAAATTACAACACTACAAGTCGACATCAAATCTACAAGAATAAAATCCCACCAGAAATTTGAATTGAATTTTATTTTGGGCCACACAGGACTCATTCGCCCAAGATGGTGAATGAGTCCCATCTGGCATAATGTATGGGACCAAAAATCAAAAGTGCTTCGAAATGTGAAAAGCGGTTCGAGGCCAAAAGATCTAGATGGGACCCATTCACCCAAGGTGGCGAATGAGTCCCAAATCCCTAAATCTGGGCCACACAAGCTAGAAACACTTGAATTATGATTAGTTAATTATTTGCGTCGGGATTATCCTCGAAAAGATGAAATAAATGAGGCTTGTGGATGAAAATAGGGCCAATTAAACCATAAGAAAGCTTTATTATTAATGACAAGCCTAGAGAAGTGTGAAAGTGTGTTACAACACTTTACAACACTCCAAATAAGGAAAGATTAATGTTGATTTTAATTAAAAAGATGTTTATTAGATTGATAAGACCTTAGAAAAGTGTGAAAGTGTGTTACCACTTCACAACACTTTAGCAAGGTTCCATTTAAATCCATTAGTTAAAAAGGGCCCAAGACCTAATGTGAATATGCCAGACATATTACAACACTAAATCAAGGCCAAGTTAAGGGGACCTTTTTTCGTCATTACATCTAGCCCCCACTTTAGTGAGAGGACGAACTTGCTTCCAACTCACACTAAAGCAGACCAAATGCAACAATGACCAAGGGGGTTCGAATGTACCAATGTTCTCAAGATAGGAAAATCATGGCCAAGGGGGGTGCGTAAGCCCCCAGGACCAAGGTCCTATGGCAAACCAACATAAGCACAAAAGAACACACTTGAAAGTGGTAAAGAGCAACAACAAGCACAAGCATGCACTGTCAAAAGCATAAATAAACGACATGGGAAGCAAACAAGGTGGATCAAGCTTCAACCATTTATCCAACACGATGTGGATCAAATCTAGGTTGTTTGTCCAAAAAATGCATACTCACTCTATGTCAACATAACTCATGGTTGTCCACTAGGTGAGAAGTCCAAAAAGGTGAGAAACATACACTCATGGCTGGTATGTACTCACACACACACGTGAGTGGCTATGGGGAGATTCATGCCTCGATTGGGCTTCCCACTCAAACCATACCAAATTCATACCTCCTGATAACTTTAATAAGGTGCCATCCAAAATGATCTTAGAGCTTCATGAGACAAGAAAAACTTCGTATGCTTGGAGCTCATGAACAAATAGGATGGCTCCACAAGCATGCAAGTTGTGTTATGCAAGGTGACCATATAATAACAAATGAAAAATGAAAAATAGTAAATGTTCAAAGGAGTCTTACTTAGTTCATGCAAGGTCTTTAACTTAGCGAACATTGTGCATAATGTCTCCAAGAGAGGACCAATCAAAGAATAGAAAATTCACAACTTAGGGGATGTAGTGTGTCGCATCAAGCCACTAAAAGGAATGTAATATGCTAAGATAGATCACGCTTGTGAAGGAAATCACACCCAATGTCATCCACAAAGCGAAAAATGCATCATATGAAGTAAGAAAACTATGCCATGAACCATGAAAACGAAAAGTGCAAAAGAATAATGCCAATGTATGCCCCCACTTTAAAGAAATTCCTAAACACCATACTGTGAGCAATTACTTGGTATCAGATGATAAATGAAAAAAAAGAGGACATCAGAGCCAACTTGGAAAGCCCTATGCCAAGTCATATGTTTCCATTTAAAGCTACATCATGTAATAGAAAAAGAAAAGAGAGGGGTTGCCCCAAAAATTAAAACACCAAACACATAAGGGATCTATGGATTTGGGGTCAGTATGTTCTTGCTACAATGTTTATAGCGAGCTCAAAACTGTCATCATTCCCCAAATACACATAGAACTGGAAGAATGACACAAAGAGAGTGAAAAAAAAGAAAAACCTTTTTGGGTCAACATGGAATAAACATAAATGCCTTGATGCCTTGCGTCATCCTCAAAAGGAAAACACAAGACAAAGAAAAGGAAAAGAAAAGCTTTTGGGTCAACCTAGAAGAGACATGAATGTATCGATGACTTGTGTCATCCCCAAATGGAAAACACAAGACAAACAAAATCTTTTGGGTCAACATGGAAGAGACATGAGTGTCTCGACACATTGCATCATCCCCAAAAGGAAAACACAAGACAAACAAAAAAAATATAAAAGAAAAAAAGTAAAAGGTTTACAACATAGAGAAGAAAGAAGGTACAAATAGAGGAATGTCACAAAGAGAGAGAGATACATGAAACAAAACGTCACGGGGGATCACAATACATGCAATCACACAAAATAAAATTAAATAATGCAAAATACTAGCAAGGCACATGCAAGTCAACCTACAAAAGATCATCCATGTCCCAATCTCAATCTATATAAGCGGAAGGTAGACAATGAAACAAATAGACAATGACAAATGCATTACTCAGACAAGGCTATCTACATCTTTCCCCCACTGAGTGCAAGACAAGAATAAGCTGAGGTAGGTGATGGAAAATATCATCTAAATGTGAGAATAGATATTCTAAAACTATTACATGATAGGGGGATGCAAAAGAAGGGGTCCCAAATTAAGGGACTATTTCTAACATTTCAAGTCTTTAAAGTATATGTTGTAAAGTATGACACTCATCGATGAGATAATCAAGAGTCCTATGATATGCACAATATTTATTATTTTTAGGATTTTTTATTCTAGTGGGAGGTGGCATGGTAATCCAGCCTTTGTTAACAAGTTCTTCCAGTTTTCGTTCAATTTGTGTTAGATTTTGCAAGAATGGTAAGTATTTGAACTTTGGAAGTTTTTATCACTTGCTAAATTCACCAATTTCTCAAGTTGAAGGTTGTGGAAGAGGACATAAGGTGATCCTATCATCCTTTTCATTGTTATGAATCATTGGTTGCTCTTTAGGAAGGACATTCATATCAAGAGGGGAATCGAAGATCACTGTACCATCACTATGAAGCCTTAGGTATTCTTTAGGAACTCTTATGTTGTGAGAGGGATCTTGATATCCTAACCCTTTTTTATTTTCATTAGTTGTTATTTGTTCTAGGATTTGATGAATTTCATGTTCACTTGTTGTATCGCATCCTTGTTTACTCAAGATTCTGAATCCTTTTTCATATGTTTCTTCTAGATTGATTGGAGTGTTTGTTACTTTGTTATCATAAAATGGTTGAGTATTTGCTTGTTTAGAGGAACTAGGTTCACCTATTGCAGGGAACTTAGGTTCAACTTTTGTTTCAAGATGCAAGTATCCAAACATCTCAAGAGGTGGTATTGTGGTACATGTTAGTTGATTCATTGATGGGTAAAAGGATGCATTAGCTTCAAGGTTGTTAAGACAATAATTGAGGAACTTATTCATGCTATCATCGTCTTCTCCAATGATGTCAACATCATGAGGAGAACATCCATTAGGAGTTGAGTGAGCATGAGTAAGGTCAATGTCATGAGGATCATGTCCAAAAGCATAACTTGACACATCCACTAAGGACTTTAAGGACATCCAAAGCTTATTAAAGAACATATCCATTATGAAAATTTTAGATTCTAAACTATGTGACAATGTGAAATGAAATGTTTTAGATGCAATTTTGTATTTTAAGCAATGAACAATATAAATGAATTTGAACTAGATGCAATGAATTGAGTGAAACAAAATATCTTTAAACAAAAACAAAAAGGCAATAACAACAATTAGAAGCCCATAAATTGAACTAGAAATGCCAAAAAATGTAGTTCATAATATGCAGAGGGGTTGATTCACCCAAGGTGGTGAATGAGTCCTAGTTAGGACTTTTTTCAAAAAAAAAAGAAATTTTCAATTGCTTTTTATGTTTTTTGATATTTAACTAAAATACAAATGCAGATTTTGACTCATTTTCAATAAAATAAGATGCAAAAATGCAAGCTAAATGATCTTTCACTAATGAAAAATTTGAAACCCTAGAATGCAAGTTAACCAATGCAATGTTAATGCAAGCTACATGATGCATTCCAAATCAGAATTATGATGTTCTAAATGCAGGTTCACCAAAAATGAAATGATGAATTTGTTGTATGGAGTGCTAGAAAATGGTTTTAGGACATGGAGTACACCCACAAATCCAATTTCATTCAAGGGTAACCCTAAAGATCTCAATGCAAAAGAGAAACAAAATATTATAGTAGGGTTGTCCTAGGGGCTGAATATGATGTAATGAGGGGTTCACCACCGAGTCTAAACTTGGAAAAGACAATGAAATGTAAGATACAATGCAAAACCCTAATTGAATGCAAAATAACACTAAATGACCTAGAAAAGTGATTGAAACAACATAGATAACTGTAAAACAAAATGTGAGCACCTAGAAATCTAGAGAAGGTTGAATGGAGATATGGATCACTAGATAATTTTCTCCTATTGTTGACTAGGACTCATTCACCAAGCTGGGTGAAACAGTCATGTTTTTGGAAAACTATGTTGGAACAGGTTTCAGACAAAAGGGTATATGAATCTGCAAAATCCTAAAAACTAACTAGAACTGGGACTCATTCACCAAGAGTAGTGAATTGGTCCATATGGGCTTTTCTACAACTTTAAAATTTGGTCTTTCTCTTCTCTATCTGCTCAGTCCTTCCTAATTGGTTTCCAGGTCCAAAATTGCAATTTGTGGCCTGTAGGTGATCTCCAAGTCTCTCCAAGGCTTGATGACAACTTTGACAACTTAGGGCTCTTAACAAATTTTCTCCAATCTTTCCCTTAGGAAATTTGCAACCTAGACCTGGAAATCACACACAAAGGAGAGGAAAAAATATTGTTGGGTTAGTAGATAGGGGTTTTCCTTGGTCAAACCCCTTGTTGGTAATTAAACCTTGAAATGAAAGGAAATAAGAAGGGAGAATGATGAATGAATAAAAGACAATATTGCAACTCACCAAACTCCTCAATAAAGTGTTGCAAATATGCTTGAAATGGTTGCAATGGATGTGGTTCTTGACTCTTTCTTGAATGAAACACTTGCTTGAATCATAAACCTACATCATAATTGTTAGCACAATAACAAACATGACATATGAAACCCTTGACATGATGATTGATGCTTGAAGAATGCTCTTGAATGCTTGATAATTTTCCCTTGAATTCTCTTGAATGATCTTGTGAACTCAATTTTCTATAAGGATCACTTGATTTCTTGTTAGGATCAAAATGATTGAAAGAACCTTGTATTTATACTCAATTATGCAAGAATTCCTAAAATTACAACACTACAAGCCGACATCAAATCTAAGAGAATAAAATCCAACCATAAATTTGAATTGAATTTGATTTTGGGCCACACGAGACTCATTCGCCCAAGATGGTGAATGAGTCCCATCTGGCATAATGTATGGTACCAAAAATCGAAAGTTCTTAAAAATGTGTGAAAATCGGTTCAGGGCCAAAAGATCCAGATAGGACCCATTCGCCCAAGGTTGGGAATGAGTCCCAAATCCCTAAATCTAGGCCACACAAGCTAGAAACACTTGAATTATGATTGATGTCGGGATTATCCTTGAAAAGATGCAATAAATGAGGCTTGTGGATGCAAAATAGAGCCAATTAAAGCATAAGAAAGCCCAATTATTAATGACAAGCCTAGAGAAGTGTGAAAGTGCTTTACAACACTCCAAATAAGGTAAGATTAATGTTGATTTTAATTAAAAATAGGTTTATTAGGTTGATAAGACCTTAGAAAAGTGTGAAAGTGTGTTACAATACTTCACAACACTTTAGCAAGGTACCATTTAAATCCATTAGTTCACAAGGGCCAAAGATCTAATGTGAATATATAGAACATATTACAACACTAAATCAAGGCTTAGTTAAGGGGACCTTTTTTTGTCATTACACATACCCACCAGTTCCCACGCCCCTAAACCTCACCCTTTCCTTGCCTTTGAAAAAAAATTCTAAGGTAGTCCTTGAAGCAGCGCAATCCTTGTAAAACTTCTTTCCCTTCATTGATAAACCAATTATCTTGGTAATGAACTCCTCAGTGATAGTCACCTCCAAACCTTGGTATCAAAACATTCTATTGTTCCATCCATTCACAAAGGCCTCAATCACCTTTGAATTAGAACCATGGAGTTTGAGCAAGTAGGGGCAAACACCACCTTTCTCCAAGTACTCCTAGACAATCTCATTCCTGCTAAATTCTTCATAGGAAATTGGCTTGACTCTGCAACGATCAGCTCCCATGACCACTTGAAATATCCAACTCACAACCTTCACTTTTTTCTTATGAGCGAAAAGAGTTAAACGAACAATCCATAAACAAAGCCAAATAACACCCATAAACTGTGTTAGCCTAACACTAGTACAACCAGCAATTAAATCCCAATACATGATCTCATTTTTACAATATTTATAATAATTAATCGAACAAGCTTTGAACTCAAAGTTCATAAACCAAGGGAAGAGTAAATAAAATAACTTATCTACCAATCTATCCATTGTCATGACAAGACAATTGGTCATGATTAGAAATACTCTACAGATTAAAAGGAATGGCATCATAAGATTACCAATGATTATGTGACACAACCCCCAAATTGGTGAATCCATCAGCAAGAGAATTAGCCTCGTGAAAAACATGTGAGATTTTAATATCATCAAAGGATGTAATGATGGAAAGGGCATCTTCAAATAATTGCACAATAAACCATGATGACAAAACAACCTTAAGGAGATAATTAATAATATTGAGGGAGTCCCCTTCTAAGCAGAGCTTAGTCACCCCCACCTCTTTAGCAAGTAAAAGGCCATGATAGGTTGTTGTTGCACATTATCACATTAAGTTAATAATCATTCATTATGGTTAATTTTCTTAAATTTTATTGGTACTTTTTCCTATGGACCAATATTATTCATAGTTCAACATTAGCATTGAAGTACACAAACAAATTCTAGATTCATTCATCATTCTCTTCTTGGGATCATGTTTTCCCTATGGGTTTTCTCTTTTCTTATTTTGAGAGGTTTATCATCATTATACATGGGTACCTAATCAAGCCTAGTTGTTAAAACTCATTTCATATTTCACATTCCTGCTAAGTTGCACTTAAGGGCTTGTTGGTGTTTAAAATTATTTAATTGCACATTTTTTATTGAATTTTAATTCATTAGCTAATTTTTATTACTTAGGTAGGATAGGATAAATTGATCACATGTCATTTCCTTCCTTCATGGGATTCTAGTTTTTCCTTATCTTCTCATATTTAGAAATTTGGTTAAAGAAATCTCTTATTTTTGATTTCCTAGCTCTTCCTCATTCTTATCATATTTAAAATCTTGAGGTTATATATCAAGTAGTTTTTTCCTTCTACTGAATAATCAGTTTTATATTAATCTCTCAATATTTTCAATATTGGATTTTAATTGATATTTAAATGATTTCTATAGTCACCTATATCTAGGCTTACATTTGGATCTTCATTAAATCCTATAACCACAAGGACTACATTTTTTTGTTTATATCCTTGAATTTTTTTCTTAAGCTGAGTGTAGTTATGTATAAGACATACAAGATCTACAAAATCTCTTAAAAGAGAGGAAGAACCAACATGTCTTAAATGTAAGTTTACATGGTTCCAAGCACTAAATAATCAAAATTTAGTGTGCTTATATTATTCAAGACTTGGCATGCACAAACAATGATGTATTTGGTAGGTCCCTATCATTCTTCATAATCTTCTAATTCATCTATCTCATTTAAAATTTTGACAACTCTAAAGGTAGTTATAAGATTCTATAGTGTGGGCTATGAAGACCTTGAGAATCATAGTTGAGACATTATCACCCCCCTCCTAAATTTTGGGAATCAAGGTGTCTCAACCTTGGCAATTCCTAAATTATATCTCCCATGGATAAATATCATTTTTGTTATTAAATATTTGTGCTCCATAAAAAAGGGCGTGAGATTCTGAGTTGGCATTTTTGCCACATGTTGGTGCCTTAAAATATAAGTTATTAGTTGTCAAAAGATGCCTATTTAGTGGTCTAATATGGGAAGCCTATTTTTAAGGATGTTATGATAGATTCTATGACAACTATAAGAGATAAAAGTAGGGGATATCATTTTTGATGTGAGAATCATCTATGCCACACGTAAAAGAATCTTTGCATAAGTTATTGATGATGGTCTATGATGCATGTAAGAACATCTATTTTTGAGGGATTCTTATGACAACTTGTAAGATGGTGTAATGTCATGTAAGAGACCATGTTTAGCATGTAAGGGTCATATGGATTTTTACCATGGTATTTCAAAACCTTGTTTTGACCCATGGTAGTATTTTATGATGGTATTTTGATCCTCCAAGAGTCTATATATTGAGGGGTTGAAATGGAAACATTATGAGATGTGTTATAAGTACAAAAATATTGTTGGACTGGAGTTAAGATTGAGGAAGTTCTATGTATTGTAATCTCTTTGAAGAATAATATAGATTTTCCCTTTTTTCTTGGTGGAGTTTTTTACTTGAAAATATTTTCTCCACATAAATCCTTGTGTTATGTGTATGGCTTTTGAGTTGTGTGATTTTTTTTCAATTTAAATCATTTCTCTATTATTTTCTATAAGTTTATATTTCAGATAAGTTAAATCAAGTTTCCATATTGCAGTGCTTGACCTTATTTCTAATATTTGGCATTATATCCTAGCCAAATTTGTCTATTGGGTGGAAGTGTGAAGGTTTTATATGTTGAAGTGGGAGTTCTATTTTGTAGATTTGTGTTTGTAAGAATCTTGGTTGCATATGCATTTTGATTGGACATTTAGAAATTTAATGGATCTAACTATGAGATATGTAAGTTGAAAATGGAGGATCTCCTTGAACAAAGAGATCAATTGGTGGCTACAACAAAAGAAAATAAACCTTATGCAATCAATCAAGATGATTGGGAGAAGATGGACAAAAATGAATGAGGTACTATCTGGTTATGTCTTGTAGATTTTGTCCTCTTAAATGTGTCTGAAGAAGAGACTATATTTTCTTTGTGAAAATGGTTGGGTGAGATTTATCAAGCCAAGAGCCTTGTACTATATTTGAAAAGAAAATAAAATCTCTTAAAATGAAGGAAGGTGAATCCATTGCAAAGAATTTAAATTCATTTAATTTGATTTTGAGTCAATTAGCATCTATAGATGTTAAACTTGAGGGAGATGAAAAATACATTATGCTTCTTTGTTCTTTACTCAAGTCATGGGAGAATTTTATTCTTGTTATCACTACTAACTTCGAAGATCCCAATATGGATGCTCTTGTTGCAACTTCGTTGTCATAGGAAATTAAGAGGATATGGATAGCTCAATGGATGCTCTCAATGTCATAGGTAGGCCTAAAGAAAAAGGGCTAAAGGGAGATCAAGGGCCTAAAGAAAATCCTAAAGTTCATTCTAAGACTCCTGGAAAGAAGAATAGAGTAAAGTGTTGGAACTGTGGGAAAAGAGGACATGTGAAGGAGTGCATAAATAAAAGTCCCCTGATGCAGGTGATGAAGTTATAATTTCTGATTGTAATGTCATTTCTAATGAACATTGGTTGATTGACATAGGATGCTTGTATCATATGACTCCTCATAAGGATTAGTTTTTCACATATGAGAAATATGGAGGTAATGTCTACCTTGGTGACAACACTACATATATGATTGTTGGACGGGAAAGGTATTCTTGTGTTTCAATGATGGGAGGATTAAAATCCTCCTTGGTGTTTTAAATATTCCTGGATTAGCTAGAAATTTAATTTTAGTTTTTAAGTTTAATGATTTATGAATACATGTAATATTTAATAAGCATGATTGCAGATTAGTGAGAGGAAGCTTGGTGGTAGAAAAGATAACTTGGATGGAAACTCTATTTAAGCTTAATACCACTACTATTTGGAAGTCCACCTATGTGGCTGAAAATTCTAGAAATACATGTATGTTGTGGCACCATAGACTGGGCCATATAAGTAAAAATATTTTAAAAACTATTATGAATAAAAATTTGTTAGACGGTTTATCCTATTTTGATGGGCATTTTGATTTTTGTGAGCATTGTTTGTTTGGAAAATAGACCAAGGAATCTTTTCTTTTGGGAAGTAATAACACAAAAGAGAAATTAAAATTATTCATGCAGATTTTTTTGGTCATGTGGATAATGATTCTATTGGAAATTTTTGTCATTTTTTTACCTTCATTGATGATGTATCTAAACTTACATAGATTTACTTTATAAAAAAGAAATCTAAAGTTTTCACTAAGTTTAAGGCATTTAAACTCTTAGTAGAAAACCAATCAAGATTGAAAATAAAAATATTAAGATCAAATAATGGAGGGGAATATTTCTCTAAGGAATTTGATGAGTTTTATAAGAATGTCTAGGTATCATAAGACAAAAGAAAATTCCTTATACACCACAACAGAATGTTGTTGCAGAAAGGATAAACCAAATTATTATAGAAAGAGCCAAAATTATGTTAAGCGATGCATAGTTGGATAAATGTTTTTGGGTAGAGGTTATGTGTATTTATAGTTACTTGATAAATAGATCTCCTTTCAATGCTCTTGATTGGACACCTTATGAAGTGTGGACATGTAAGAAACCTTCTAATTCATATTTAAGGGTTTTTGGTTGTGAGGCTTTTGTTCATGTGCCTAGGAAAAAGCATTCTAAGTTGGATCCAAAAGTTGAGAAATGCATCTTCATTGGATATGGTGAGAATATAAAAGTTTATAAGTTATGGAACCCCTTAACCAGAAAAATTGTCTATTCTAGAGATCTTATTTCAGGGAACTTAGAGCTATTTTTTATCATGTACAACTAGAAGAGAAAGAAAGGAAAAATATAATGCATTTTGATTTGCGGCAAGAAGATACATATCAGGAAGAACATAATGATGGATTTGAGGATGGAGAAGAAGAAGAGAGTTCAATTGAAAGTTCTGAAGAGGAAGAATTTTTTGTGATAGAAGAATTTGAGCATACTAAAGAGCTTGAGGAATAATCTCTTACTCCACCCTTAAGAAGATCCACAAGACAACAAAATTCAATTGATAGGTATAGCCCGCCATATTTCCATTGTGTATTTACTTTATTAAGTGCTGACAATGAGCCTAGATCCTACAGAGAAGTTATTCTTGCATATTATAGTGATTCTTGGCAGTTAGCCATGTAGGAGGAGATGATGGCTTTAGACTCTTGTGATACTTGGGATCTTGTTTGTTTACCCAAACGAAGAAAATCCATTGGTTGTAAATGGGTCTATAATAATAAATTTGGAGCAAATGGTTCATTAGAGAAGTAAAAAGCTAGATTGCTAGCTAAGGGCTACTCTGAAAGAGAGGGGGTTGATTTTGGTGAAATTTTATCTCCTATTTCTATATTATCTTCTATTAGATTTATTTTATCCATAAATGTTGCTTATGATTTTTAAATTAAGTAAATAGATGTTAAGACTATTTTTTTACATGGAGATCTAAAAGAGGAAATTTATATGCAACAACCAGAAGGATTTGAGTAAAAGGGAAAGAAAACTTGGTTTTCAAGTTGAAATAAACTCTTTATGGTTTATGTAATGACCCGACCCTTCAATAAAATAAAAAAATTACAATTATACATCAAATGAGTAAATAAACATGCTAAAACGTCATTGCAATATAGTTTTTCTTTCCTTTATTGATATTATATGAACAAGATATCATATTAAAATTACAATAAAGATTCCATTTCATTACAATAACTTCACAAGTACAAGTAACGAGGAAACGTACCTTAACTAACATAGCTCCAATGAGATTTAGAAAAAATAGTAGTAAGAAGGTCTAGGAATCCGTGCTTTCAAATATTGGTGCGCTAGTAGCCTTCAGAGGAGGAGAAGCATCACTTGGTCACTTTTCCACCAACCACAGACTTATAATGCGATCCCCCCCAGATCCATCATTTGATAGATGGCCCTCCCTTCAATTAAGAGATTGGTTGGGTAATCATTATTGTAAACCAACTGAGCATAGTGTTGTGTCCTACACAACTAGAACCTTGCTATTTCACAATCTCATACTAGTACAAGGATCACGATGAACTGACAGTGTAGTCTTAAGCATCACACAGTTTAAGTGGATGGCGTACATTGCACTACTTTGATCAAAGATTTCTCATTCAGTACTTCGAATGAAGGTCATCTATCATATACACTACTCAAGGCCGATTTGACTTAGGGCTATCTTACACTACGCATAGGTTTTCTCCTTCACTAGATAATTTGTACCCCATACATCCTACAACGAACTAAACTACTAGAAATGAAACAACATAACAAGTAATCACAAATTCCCCTCCTATACTGGAAATCTTTATCCTAGGAGTAACTCAAGTTGTCTAAGTTAACTTGTTAACATAAGTTGTGGTTCATTACTTGACTTAATGCCTTCATTTCCGTCCTAGTATTTAGTATCTAATTACAACCATATTCTCCTTATATGGAGATCATACAAGTAATGCAACAACACAAAATGCACCATCTAGCCTTTCAAAACAAATAAATACTCTTCTCATTAATTATGCATCTTCTATGACATATTCACTATATGTAAGCTATTGGACGGTATATTGAAAACCTCCTTTTTCAACATACAACAGTAATTAACCTCTTTTATCTAAACATAGACATTGAACATGACTCCATAATAATTCAAAGATTTAAAGATGAAATGTATAGAGGAATAACAACCCATGCTTGGTTTAAGCTTTCCTCCAATGATGATTAAATGGTCTATACTTGTAGCACTTCCAGACTAACATAAATCCTTTGTTTTAACTATGTTTCCCTCTCAGAAATTTCTCACTCAATAATTGATCAATTATGACGATTCACACTTCCAGCAGTATGAAGAAATGACACTCAAAATTACGAAGATTTTTCTCTTCTCAGGAATTGATAAAATACTTTCGCAATATGAAAGCTCAAGCTAGATAATTTGAATGAGAACAAATATAATTGAAAAGGGAATGAATTAGATGATGAATGAATGATGAATGCGAATGATAATTCCCAGTAGAATGATGGCTTTATATAGAGCCTCATTCTTCAACGAAGTCCTCACGGGAAGGCATGGTGAATGACAGGTATAATTATTGGTTGTTTCAAATGGTATGTGGCGGATAGCAAACCCCATACTCAGTGAATTAAGAAGATGATTCGACCCTCAAAATGATAGCAGGTAAAGAAAGATTCAAACTGGTTCCATTCAAAGAGGCAGAATCGACACCTTCAACAATGGTGCGATTCAACAGGTCAGGGATATTTTTAGAGATAAAGTCTTACTTAAATCTCTCATTTCAATCCCTAATTCCAGGCGTCCATTAACACACTGCAAGGCATGTCTGCACTTCCCATGGTTGAGCGCTTCAACAGGCACGTGAATTCTCCAGTCGTATTTTTCATATTTCACAGAAAGTGCTTTTTAGTTTTCCAAATATCTGAATTTTGACTTTATGAAGTATAATGTTTGTCAAACATAATATTTCCCCTTCATTCAATTTTCCAAGGTTATAAAATATTTGGGTGGGTTCTTAAACCTAATTTTATTCATGATGAAAATAAGAGAGGATCAATTTCATAATACTTAGGAAATAATTCAATTTCCCCAAATATGTAATGATAAATTAATCAAAGATTGATTTTCATTTAAATATTAAATATTAAATCTCTTAAGAGAAATAAATTTGATTCCAACTATGAGAATTTAATATTTAAATATATATTATATTATATATATATATATTAATATAATAATATACATATATATTTTATTCAAATTGCCTTAAACAATATATTCATATATATGTGTATTATTTTATATTAATATATGTATACATAATGTTAATATATATCTACATATATATACATGTGTATATATATATTTATTTCATTATAAGCATATCGTAAGCTAGTTAGCATATCCAATATGTGTATATATGTAATTTTTTCAGGCAATAATAATATAAATATATTAATATCCACAATTTAAGGATGTGGGCATAAATACACGTATATACTAGTATACTTCTCTATGTGCACGTATATGTAAGTATACCATATCAATGCAACTGTATGAGCACATCCATTTTCTAGTGTACGCTCGTATCGATATGTATATATTTATGGATATGTGTATATACTATATACATGTATATATGTACTCCATTTACTTACAACATTTACATTACCATCATATCCTTATGATCGTAATAACACAACTTGTTCCCAAGACTCGCTAGATAAACACCTTATGCTAATGCACCTAAACCTCATAAATGCAATTACTTAGCCAAGGATGACTTACCTAATAACCCACATAGGCTGACTCAGTTCACTTAATCCTAGGTGATGTGTATACTCAGATATTTTACATTACCGGTTAACCAACCAAGCTCTTCTCTCGAGTGATACTTCTCCCCCCTAGATATTGAACGTTTTCTTACAACCACTAGTACATACCTTAGCAGTCTTTTGTTCACAACAATAAGCATCATATATATAAACATCTTTAAAGTTAGAATAACTGTACTTCAATAACCTTCTATTCACATATATGCAATACTTCACCATGAATAACATCAATTGAGATAACATCAAATGAAACAACATCAAATGAGATAACATACACATTGATAACAAGGTACAAGCATCTCCAAATTTCACATTACATTCATTTTTACCCTATATATTACTAGTAAATAGTAACCTCACAATTTGGGATGTAACATACTTCCCCCCTTGTGAATCATCATCCCCGATGATCTATAGCCTTTTAACATACAGTTAAAATCAAATATAGTTTTACTTACAACTCTCAAAATACGTAAGATTTACAAACATTCATCCTATGTAGTAACTTTATCCTTACTATCGCATAGGGAAAACTTGTATGCCTCACACATACTTACTCTCCCAAAGAGTTTATTGCACACACACATCCAATATATAATAATAGCTATACATAGTGATCGAAAATCATTGGCCCATGAATTTATCCTTAGTATAATCAAAATAGAAAAGGAATAATGATGTATTGTGCACTACATCGTGGGTCCAATCCTTCTCCATTTGTATTTATACTTTTAGACAACTCATAAACCGAGTCCGTTTGTCACTCACACATCCATTTTCCTTATCATAAAGTACTTGTTCTAGATTACTTTTCCATAATGAGGATTAAAAAAATCCTACAAGTCAAGCTCCAAATAGCATTGGTTACTTTGATGAGTTTTGTCCACTAGAACATTATGTCAGTTCTACTAACATAGACATATTGATTTGTCTTGTGTTCTACCATTTTCCTTCTGGAATCTCAAGAGATTTTACATGTCCCACCGATGATGACATCCGGTCTTCATTTCCTGGTAAACTAGACATTACCTTGCTACATTTTGTGTAGCTTCTTACTCTATCTTCTTCTAGATTATAGTGGATCCTCATCTGACAATTCCCTTTGTCATTCTGATGTCCTAACTCTGACATTATTTTCCTCGTTCCATTCTCAAATCTTCCAAACTTTTGGATACATAGGTTCTTTTATATTCCACATTAGTCTATCCTTTGACTAAGTGAAAACCTATTTTGATCTCACACTACCTTTAATTCCCATGTAATAATGGTTATAGATTTTGCGAAGATAAGTCTTGTTTATCTTAGAACATCCATTCCGTGGATTTCTTCTATCCTTGGATTATTTTCAAAGATGTATTCCATCCTTTAACTCAATCTAATTTTCCCTGATAAAATTGGTACTAATTTCGACTATCAATCCACTCTCTTCCTTCTCCCCCTAGTGTTTCCACAATTTGTGTTCTACTTGAAGTCGAACTCCTAGCAAACACTTGCTTCTTTGAAGGAATTTTTCATTCCTTGTTGTTGAATTTCCATCGCCTTCTCTTGCCTCATTAGCATACTTATACTTTTTCCTAAAGTTGGATTCACTATTGTTCTCTCTCTCACAGATTTCAACAATATGGATTATCCAATAGGAGATCTAATGAATAGTCAGAAACTTTAAAAGAGGCACACTAATATTCCAATCTTCTTTCTAATATCCTTTTTAGTGGATAAATACCCATACTTACAAACCTCTTTTGTTGATGTACTTTCTCAACTCAGAATGTTGCTTTCCTTGTAACTTCTAGTGTTCCAACACATAGTGCTTATTGTATTTTGTTTCCTTTTGGAATCCTCAAACGAATGTTGTTTTTCATGGATATGTTGATGAGTTCACCTTATACTCCAATTAATCTATGTTCTATCCAAGCCTTTTGTCAGGCTATCCTAGTTTACCTTTATAGGTTTCTCTCAAAATTACTTTTTCAAATGCCTCAGTTCCAATGCTTGGAATCCTATTCTCTTTTAACCCCTAGAGATACCAAAGTTTGTTTGGTCTCTTTTTATCATTTTAATTAAAACTCCAATAATCTCATTGATTTTGGTTAGTGGAATTATGCCCACGTTGTTGATTTCTTGTTTTTGACCATTTCGATCTTTTTCCTTTTTTCTTGGTACTAACTCTTTCTTTGCAAGATCCTATCTTTAAACAAGAGTTTATGTCATGAGTTCTCCAACCCTTGTGGATACCTCCTTAATTGACTTCCTACTTTTATCTAATTATGTTGTCTTGCATACGCATAGATTCATAGTGTTTTCACTAAATCCAAAAATTATTGACTCTTCACAATTGTGGGTTGCTACAATTAAGGTTATCTCATTTGTTCTCGTTCCCTTAGAGTCTTATAGCTATATTGTAGGATAAGGTATATACTAGTTAATATTCCTAACCTTCCTACATAACTTGATTGCATAATCTTCCACAATCCTAGGTATAGCATAAGTTGTTGCTTTAGGAATTCCTATTCTAGGGACAACTCTTAACTAATCCCAATTTTCACAAGTTACTAAGGTTCTCATCTTCCTTTTCACTTCCCTAAGTTCTTTTCTCTTGCCGTTGTGGCACAAGAAATTTTCAACCATTATCTTCTAATAAGGTTTACGTATTGTTGTATAATGAGCTCATAGGTTCCAGTGCAGAACCTGGTAGCTCTAATACCACATGTAACGACCTGACCCTTCGGTAAAATAAAAAAAATCCAATTATACATCAAATGAGTAAATAAATGTGCTAACAAGTCATTGCAATATAATTTTTCTTTCCTTTATTGATATTATATGAATAAGATATCATATTAAAATTACAATAAAGATTCCATTTCATTATAATAACTTCATAAGTACAAGTAGTGAGGAAATGTACCTTAACTAACATAGCTCCAATGAGCTTTAGAACAAATAGTAGTAAGAAGGTCCAGGAATCTGTCCTTTCAAATCTTGGTGTGCCAGTAGCCTTCAGAGGAGGAGAAGCATCACTCAGGTGTTTTTCTATCAACCACGGACTTATAATGCGTTCCCCTACACATCTATCATTCGATAGATGGCCCTCCCTTCAATGAAGAGATTGGTTGGGTAACCAATACTATAAACCAACTGAGCATAGTGTTGTGTCCTACACAACTAGAAACTTGATATTTCACAATATCATACTAGTACAAGGATCGCGGTGAACTGACAGTGTAGTCTCAATCATCACACAGTCTAAGTGGATGTTGTACATTGCACTACTTTGATCAAAGAGTTCTCATTTAGTACTTCAAATAAAGGTCATCTATCATGTACACTACTCAAGGCCAATTTCACTTAGGGCTATCTTACACTATGCGTAGGTTTTTTCCTTCACTAGATAATCCATACCCCAGACATCCTACAATGAACTAAACTACTAGAAATGAAACAACATAACAAGTAATCACAAATTCCCCTCCTATATTAGAAATATTTATTCTAGGAGTAACTCAAGTTGTCTAAGTTAACCTATTAACTTAATTTGTGGTTCATTACTTGACTTAATGCCTTCATTTCCATCCTAGTATTTAGTATCTAATTACAACCATATTCTCCTTATATGGAGATCATACAAGTAATGCAACAACACAAAATGCACCATCTAGCCTTCCAAAAAAAAAAAATACTCTTCTCAGGAATTATGCATCTTCTATGACATATTCACTATATGCAAGCTATTGGACAGTCTATTGAAAACATCCCTTTTCAACATACATCAGTAATTAACCTCTTCTATCTAAACATAGACATTGAACATGACTCCATAATAATTCAAAGATTTAAAGATGAAATGTATAGAGGAATAATAACTCATGCCTGGTTTAAGCTTTCCTCCAATGATGATGAAATGGTTTGTACTTGCAGCACTTCGAGACTAACATAAATCCTTTGTTTTAACTATGTTTCCCTCTCAGAAATTGCTCACTCAATAATTGATACACAGTTGGTCAGCTTCTCAATTATGATGATTCACACTTCCAACAGTATGAAGAAATGACACTCAGAATTACAAAGATTTTTCTCTTCTCAAAAATTGATAAAATACTCTTGTAATATGAAAGCTCAAGTTGGATAATTTGAATGAGAACAAATATAATTGCAGAGGGAATGAATTGGATTATGAATGAATGATGAATTTGAATGATAATTCCCATCAGAATGACGGCTTTATATAGAGCCTCATTCTCCAACGCATTCCTCACGGGAAGGCATGGTGATTGACAGGTATAATTATTAATTGTTTCAAATGGTATGTGGCAGATATCAAACCTCATACTCAGTGAATTAAGAAGATGATTCGACCCTCAAAATGACATCGGGTAAAGAAAGATTCAAACTGGTTCCATTCAAAGAGGAAGAATCGACACCTCCAGCAATGGTGCGATTCAACAGGTGAGGGATATTTTTAGAGACAAATTCTTAATTAAATCTCTCATTTCAATCCCTAATTATAGGCATCCATTGACACATTGCAAGCCGCGTCTGCATTTCCCATTGTTAAGCGCTTCAACAGGCGTGCGAATTCTCCAACTATATTTTTCATATTTCACGGCAAGTGCATTTCAGTTTTTCAAATATTTGAATTTCGACCTTATGAAGTATAATGTTTGTCAAACATAATATTTCCCCTTCATTCGATTTGCCAAGGTTATAAAATATTTGGCTGAGTTCTTAAACCTGATTTTATTCGTGATGAAAATAAGAGAGGGTCAATTTCATAATACTTAGGAAATAATTCGATTTCCCCAAATATGTGATGATAAATTAATCAAAGATTGATTTTCATTTAAATATTAAATATTAAATATCTTAAGGGAAATAAATTTGATTCCAACTATGAGAATTTAATATTTAAATATATATTATATTATATATATATATATATTAATATAACAATATACATATATATTTTATTCAAAATGCCTTAAACAATATATTCATATATATGTGTATTATTTTATATTAATATATGTATACATAATATTAATATATATCTACATATATATACATGTGTATATATATATTTATTTCATTAGAAGCATATCGTAAGCTAGTCAACATATCTGATATGTATATATGTAAGTTTGTCGAGCAATAATAATATAAATTTTTTAATATCCACAATATAAGGATGTGGGCATATATACATGTATATACTAGTATACTCCTCTATGTGCACGTATACATAAGTATACCATATCGATGCGACTGTATGAGCATATCCATTTGCCAACGTATGCTCATATTGATATGTATATATTTATGGATACGTGTATATACTATATACATGTATATATGTCCTCCATTTACTTACAACATTTATGTTACCATCATATCCTTATGATCATAATAACACAACTTGTTCACAAGACTTGCTAGATAAACACCTTATGCTAATGCACCTAAACCTCATAAATGTAACTACTTAGCCAAGGATGACTTACCTAATAACCCACATAGGTTGACTCAGTTCACTCAATCCTAGGTGATGTGTATGCTTAGATATTTCATATTACCGGTTAACCGACCAAGCTCCTCTCCCGAGTGATACTTCTCCTCCCCGTGGAGATTGAACATTTTCCTACAACCACTAGCACATACCTTACCAATCCTTTGTTCACAATAATAAGCATCATATATATAAACATATTTAAAGTTAGAATAACTATACTTCAATAACCTTCTATTCACATATATGCAATACTTCACCATGAATAACATCAAATGAGATAGCATAAACATTGATAACAAGGTACAAGTATCTCCAGATTTCACATTACATTCATTTTTACCCTATATATTACTAGTAAATAGTAACCTCACAATTTGGGATGTAATAGTTTAAAACAATCACATTGAATGTGGTATCAAAATTTTGACTCTTTTGTGTTAAAATTGGGCTTTGATAGAAGCAAAGAGGATCATTGTGTTTACATTAGATGTATTGATGATCAATTACTAATTGTTTCCTTGTGTGTGTTATGTTGATTTTAAGTAACACAAAAGGTATGGTTAGTGAGTTGAAAGCTCAACTTTAAAGTGCATTTGAGATGAAGGATTTGGGAGAAATGAGATACATATTGGGAATAAAAATTAAAAGAGATTGAGGTAATAGAAAGCTTTTGTTGTCACAAAGTAAGTATGTGAAAACTAATTTTCATAGATTTAGTATGCAAGATTACAAACCAGTCAAAATTCCTTTACCAATTGGCACGATGTTTACTTTAGATATGTGTCTTAAATATAAAGTTGATTTTGGGGATATGTCTAATGTGTCATATGCTAGTGTTGTAGGGAGTTTGATGTATGCAATGGTTTGCACTAGACCAGATATTACCCAAGCAGTGAGAATTTTGAGCAGGTTTATGTCTAACCCTGGTAGAGAGCATTGGAATTATGCAAAGAGGGTGTTATGATATTTACATGGTACTTTGGAATATTTATTTATTTATTTTGGTACTAACAATGTGGATAAGACCTTGGAAATACAAGGTTTTGTTGATGTAGATTGGGTAGGTGACTTAGATAGTCAAAGGTCCACTAGTGGGTATATGTTTACTTTGATTGGAGGAGATATAAGTTAGATGATTAAGAGATAATCTATGATTTATTTATCCAATACTGATGTAGAGTATATGGCTTTTACCCATGTTTCAAGGAGGCAATATAGTTACAAATATTGTTTTCAAGTATTGGCTTTGATTGCAAGATAGTTTAGATTGGTTGTGATAGTCATAGTGTAATTCACTTATCCAATAATCTTGTGTATCATGCTCAGATAAAGCATGTAGATGTTCAATACCATTTTGTTTAAGAAATGATTGCTAATGGATAGATTGAGTTGAAGAAAATTGACACTAAGGAAAATGTTGTTGATTATTTTACCAAACCTATGAGCATAGATAAGTTCATTTGGTTCAGGGAGGCCATGAGCCTTGTTTCTTGTACCTAGTTGATTTCATGATGTTGTGATTCCTATAGTCTTGTAAGGTATTCAACAAGTGGGAGAATGTTGGGAATCAAGGTGTCTCAACCTTGGCAATTCCTAAGTCATTTATTTATTCTTATTTTACATTTTCCCATGGATAAATATCATTTATGTTATTAAATATTTGTGCTAAATCAAAAGGGGCATGATATTTTGAGTTGATACTTTTGCCACATTTCGGTGTCTTGAAAAATAAGTTATTAGTTGGCAAAATATGTCCATTTAGTGATCTAACATGGAAAGCCTATTTTTAAGGATGCTATGACGGATTCTATGCCAATTATAAGGGATAAAAATAGGGGATATCATTTTGGACGTGAAAATAATATATGACATGCGTAATTTTTGTTTTCATAAGCTATTGATGATTTATGATGCATGTAAGAACATCTCCTATTTCCTAGGGATTCTTATCACAACTTGTAAGAGGGTGTAATTTCATGTAAGAGACCATGTTTAACATGTAAGGGTTGTATGGATTTTTACCAATTTATTTCAGAACCTTGTTTTGACCCATGGTAATATTTTATTGCGGTATTTTGAGCCCCCATGAGTCTATGTATTGAGGGGTTGAAATGGAGACATTATCAGATGTTTTATAGGTACACAAATGTTGCTAGTTTGGATTCAAGATTGATGAATTTCTATGTATTGTAATCTCTTTTAAGAATGATATAGATTTTCCCTCTTTTCTTGGTGGAGTTTTCTACCTGAAAGGGTTTTCTCCACATAAATCCTTGTGTTGTGTGTGGGTCTTGAGTTGTGTGATTTCTTTGTAGTTTAAATCATTTCTCCATTATTTTCTACAAGTTTATATTTCAGATTTGCAAGTTAAATCAGATTTCCATATTGGAGTGGTTTCCTTCATTTATAACACTAATAGGGTGATCTCATGCCACACTAGTACATAGGATACACTAGTGACCAAATAAAATAGGAAATATTCAATTTTTTTCTTACGCTATTCTAGCTCTAATGAAGTTTTAGCATCACACTCTACATCCAACAATTCAAGTATCTCCACTTTGTTGTACCCTTAAAAAATCATATTATGTCAAGTTTAATACTAAGGTCTTCAAATGTAGGTCATTTTTTGAGTCTTGTATAAGGCCCATGAAAGCATACATCATTGTAAAAGAAAAAGATCACCATTGGAGAAATTTTTGTGTGATTTTAAAAGCATACTTGAATTAAAAGAAATTAAATTTCAAATAGAAGGTGTAATATAAAGCTATATCCAAATATAAAAAATGTACTTGAATAAATATGGAGGATTAAATTTTAGTTCAAAGTGAGAATACCATATAGAGGTGTGTTAGAGATAGTGAAGAGTACACTTTAAAAATTAAAAATATCAAATCATTCACAAGTGTATTAAAATAAACACTTCATAGAGAAAATACGAACACTATAGCAAAGGAGAGCTCTATTTCAAAATAAAATAATAAAGTTGGAATACAAGGAAGGTCTATTCCAAATAGTAAAAAAATAAAAATCTCATTCAAAGGTGTGCACTTAGAGGATAAGAGTGTACCTATATAAGGAAGAAAATTTAGTTATTTGTGCAAAGTTGCACATAGTGGAACTAATTGTGCACTTTTCTAATAGAAAAATAAATGTTTTAGATGACTATGTAGAAGTGTATGCCAAAGATAGGAGAGCCTGCCCAAAATAAGATTCAAATTTTTAAAACACAGTATAGATGTGTGCACCTAGTATAGAGTGTGAACCTTGTCAAAAGAAATTTGTTTTCAATGTTCAAGTCATACAATATGGACATTAATGTTGATAGAAGGAGAGTTTGAAGAGAAAAATTAAAGGGGAAGGAAAAATTGTTGTTTTCCAAAGGATACATCAGTTGACTAAATTGGAGGAGACAAAAAGGGTCAATCATGAGAGTAATTTGGTGAGGCAAAAGGGATGTCAAAAGTATTTTTTAGATTGGGGATCTTGTCCTTGTGTAGAATTATAGGTTAGAAGATAAGGGTAGACATGGAAAATTTGATGCCCTATGGGTTGAGACTCATCAAATTGTTGAGGGTCATGGTCAAGGAACATTCTACCTGAGAAGCCTTGATGAAGAGTTATAAAACTACTAGTTCATGGTAAGCACTTAAAGAAATATTTTTCTTGAAGGTAAGGTTCTATGAACCTTTGTATTATATGTTTTTTTTCTCTTTTATTTTGTTGTCTTGTACATATTGTTTCCTTGGTGCAATCATGAACTTTGTTTGTCATGATCTTGTTGAGTCACTCTCAGTCCTTGTTGTTTCCCTATTTTTTGTCTACTCCCAAAGATCTCAATTCTCTTTATGTTTGCAAGAGACATATGTCCCCAACAAGAGCTAATGTTAGAACATCATTTATTTATTTTTCATTTTTCCCTATTATGTTTTGGTGTGTTCTTTGGATTGTGTCTAACCCCTTATCATTCCCCAACATTTATAAATGATTTTAAAAAATTGCATGGGTTTGTGATGTGTGGAGTCTACCTTTTGTCACTATACCCATTCCACCCTTTAGGCCTAAGTACCCAAATCTAAAATCTTTAAAATGACTAAATGTAGAGAATTTTTAGCCTCCCACCTTGTAAAATTTCCAAATGGGTATCCTCAATTCAAATTTTGGGAAATTTAGATAAAAAATTGGCTAAGTTATGCGCTTGTGAACTTTTGTCCTACTACCATTTGCTTGAAATGTTTTGGTATGTGACTCACCTTTTATGGGAAATTCTAACTAAACCATTTCTAAGCCATTTGGTGCAATTCAATAGTAGGTCCCTGACCCACATGAATCCAATGGCACTTCCAAACTTGCATGAATATGTTGGATACCAAATTTACTAAATATGGATTTTTGAATGCGACTAATTGAACTAATTAGAGAGTAAAGTTTAGATGCAAGTGATATTTCAGCATGTTTTGTTGAAGGTCAACTTTCTACAAAAGCCAAAAATTTGAAGGAAAGGTTTGTAGGTGAATCTAAATGAACCAATTGTTTTCCTCATAGGTGATGTTCACTTGCTGATAGATTTCTTACTCTTTATGGTTGTCAACTTTCCACAAAGGCTTGATGGGGGCCTATCTTTTGCATAAACCCAATGAGGACCAATTTATTGAAGGTTCATTTAGTGGCCAAATTTTCAATGTGTCTAGTAGTAGGGTTAATTCCCTTAAGGTTCACATGTAGGTTTATTTCGCGTAAAGACCAAAATGAGAATGAAGAAAAGGATGAAAAGAATGATAAGTGAATTGATTGTTTTAAAGATGTTGCATTTTATTCGATGACACATGGAGTATCTACAAGGGTGGGGTTGGAAAGTATAGTTCCAAGTGACTAATTTTATGCGGGAATTAATTATTGAACTGGTCCTAGGAAAGATGATATTAGATATTCCACATGTTCCTGATGAACCTCCAAACCCTAATAAAGGTAAAGTAATAGTTTCTAACAAATGTTTAGGCATAAAAGTAAAGTTAAAAGTAAAATATTACTAAAATATGACTAAGACTTAGGTGAAATGGAAAAAGATCCAATTTTTGCAAATTCACTTGGGCATTTGTTTCTTGCATGACCTAATGGAGGTCATTTTTCCACTAACAGTTATAATGAATGCTTTTCTCCCTCTATGACAGCAACACCCAACCACCCTTACAACCACTTAGACCTCGATCCAAGAGAGTTCCATAATAGATTTTAATGCATATTGTTGTGGTTCCAATGGAAATTGTAATGCCCATACCTTATTTATGATTTGTAAAACCATTTTTTGTCAAGTGACTCCCCCAAGATGTTCTATTGATAGATTTCATGGGAAATTTTTCTCAATCTCATACTCAAAACCCACAAATGATCAATGTGTAGATAATGTGGGTATTAGAATTTATTTGTGTGCATTAGTAAATTAGATTGAAATACAAAGGACACATGTTGCCTAGGTGTTGGTTGAGCTTGTGATTAGGGTTTTCTATGTAACATGGTCTTCTAACATTATACACACCATTAAAATATGGGCATATCTTCCTTGTTTGTCACTTTGAAAGGGAGGAGGAGATTAGAAGATAAAAAATAAAAAAGGAAGGAGCAATTACAAAATTGCTAGTAGAAGAAAATACTCACAAGAAGTATTAGGGTTTCAAATTCTAGTTTTGGGTAGTATAATTTTTATATTGTAATGATCTGGGTTTATCCAAAATTTATAATAGCACATTTTAAACATTGAAGATTGAATTATTAATAGTAGAATCAACATTAGTTGAATGTCACCTTGTGTATGGTATACATTTTTTAATTTATGTTGTTTAGTTTTTCAACATGAAGTCTATAAAATCCTTGCAAATATTTTGCAAGGTATCTCACAATTAAAAATTGATGAGCATATTTGTGGATTACTAATTAGAATTTCTTAACATTATACAACCACGTTTTTTTGGATGTACATGTAGAGCCTATATTTCTCGTGTGTTATGAGATACACAATATTTTCTAGTGTATTGATTAAGAAATTACCTTGGTTTTTATTGTTACATATTTTATTAAGCTAAAAAAATTGTTGCCCAATGAATAAACATGTTAGTTTGTGATTGGATTTCTTTCTCATCATCCTCAATATGCTCAAAATACATCAATATAAATCCATCTCCTAATTACATACTAAATATGTAGACATAAATCTTCCCTTACCTCCATACATAATAAATCCAAGGGGGGTATGCCTCATAATTCTCCTACCTCCTTTCACATAATAGACAAAGAACTAGATCCTACTTTTCATGATGTCGATGTAGCCACTCAATCAAAGACTAAATTTAGGGAAATGGAAATAGATCAACAAATATATCTAATAAAAAAAATTAAACAAAGTAAGTGTGAATAACTAGCTAAAATTGAAATTTAACAAGCATAAATAGCCCTAAGTTCTTAACAATCGAACCAAAATCTAAAAATTTCTCAACAAGAATTTAGGAATCAAAACAATGTTTAAGATATTTAGAATTAGTAAGAACACAACTTGTAAGATAATCAAAAATTCGTAATTAGTAGAAAAAATTAAGAATAACCTAAGATGAAAATCTCAAATATTTTCTTATGTCTGATAATTTTTAGAAATTGAAAGATACAAATAGTTAGAATTTATGGTATTCCTAGTTATCTTAATCTTATTCCAAATGAGATTAGAGAAAAAAATGCCAAGATTCCAAGGTAATAGCTTTGTCATTGGTAAATAAAACTTAAAAAATTTCATTAATATAACAAATGAATATGAGATAGAAGATAAAGACGTCATGAGGAAATGTATTTTACAATCAATAGAAAATAGTACAAAATAATGGCACATAAGTCTTTTGGATATAAATATAGACTCATGTGATGAGTTTATGTGAGTTTTTAGATTGCATTATAGAGAAATAATTACTCCTAACTTTTAATTCTATGAGATGACTACAATGAAGAATGGGGTAAATAAAAATATCACTAATTTTAATATCAGGTTTCTAATAACAACCAGAAAGGTGCCCCTCATGTGATGCCAAATGATTCAATGAGCTTGGTATTTTACTATAGATTATTCAATGTGAAGCTAGGCTATTGATTATGTGATAATAATCCTTAGACATTAAGAGAATCTCATGCCATTACAATCAATATTGAAAGAAATATGAGAGATTCTGATAAAAATGTTAGGAGGGTTGATGTAAAACCTGTAAGACCAAACATAATAACTTCATGTAAGCCTCTTATTATTGAAGAAAAACTTGATAAGTTAATGAGGATTATGGATGATCTCTAATACTAGGTTGCAAGAAATGAGAAGGGGTTACCTTCTAATAACCTTGTCACATATTTCAATAAAATTCAAAGGTTACACAATAGGCCCTATAATCATGATTGGTCCAAGATACCAGAGTAGAAAGAAAAGAAAATGGTTTTAGGATATAAAAACTAAGAGAACCAATAGTGGAAAACCTTGGATCCCTTAAGGAAGGATCATTTGAATCTTCAAGAAGATTCATTTTGGTGTGACATATGCAACTTTCCTTATGACCTAGATAGGTGTGTTGTTGCTACAACACTTGCAAAAGAGAAAGAATTCATGGAAGAAGATGGTACACTTGAATACTATGAATATAACAATGTAGACTAGCTTTATGTTATGAATATTTTTTAATGTGATCAAGATAGCCATCAAGTTAAATATGAGCTACCATATTAGGATTTTAATCATCTCAAGGAACTTACATGATAAATGTACGAGAGATTAAATCCTTCCAATGATACATGAAGTTTCTCAATGATGTGATTTTCATATAATTTCAAAGTGACTACTAACTATGAAATAGGAAAGTGGATGAAAAATTAAGATTGGAAATGTTGTTGTACCTGAGGCATTAGCAACACCAATAAACAAAGGAAAAAAAAGGAAAATATTATAGAAAAGGAAATGATTAGGCTTGTGAGAAATTCACCATTAAAGAAGAAGACACATATACTAGATAATCTCCACAAAAGAGGTATATCCAAAAAAATTAATAATGTTGATATTTGAATCTACAATGTGTAAAATGTAAATGTTGTAAGAACAAACACCAATATTAATCAATTAATAAGTGTAGGGGATGAACTACATGAGGCTAGTAAAGGAGTTGGATACAATATAAATTACAAATTCAATATTGGTGATAGTCAAGTAATGTCATTTATCCCTGACACTAATGTTGTTAGAACTCTACTATCCACTCCTTTACCTATGTATCAACCAATTGAAAGTTTGTGTTTGAAAGAGAATCTCTTAGGGTCCCAAAGCATAGGGAGGGGAATCCATTTTATATCAACACCCCAAATATCTTTCATCAACCCAATTAATTCCATATCAATCCTTAGATTAATATAGAGGTAGAGGTCAATGTCTAGGAAATACCTAAGATCTATCTTGTAACAATGATTATTGGTAATTGACATGTTCTTTCATTATATACTTCTTTGTTGATAAGTGGGTAGCTCATACATAATTATATGTTAGATTTTATGGCATCTAGAAATATGTTTCCTTTGGAGGTCATGAACCAAGATGGCTTGAAATTTTTGAGTCTTATAAAAATGTTATGCAATGAATTCTAGAGAAGATAATGTAATTGGAGTTATCAACTATGTTAAAGTACAAATCTTTCATACCCATGTAAGTGTTTTTTAGTGGATATTACCAATTTTTATTATCTAGATAAGTGGGGTATGTTTCTATCAAGGATATGCACAACTTCAATTGGTGGTAACATTCAAATTGATTTATATTTCACCAGCATATATTGCAAGGAAATTATGTATATTTGTATAGAGAAAAGAGGATGATCCATATTTTGGAGAATCCAAATGAAGCTAAAAATGAGGTTTGTTACCTAGAAATGGAGTGATAAATTTTATTGGGTATTGTGATGATAACTTTAAAAATCAAGTTAATCCTAATTTAAGTTAGCAACCTCAAAAATTTCAAAATGATTGCATTTGGAATTTTGTTGGTGCATGTTCAAAAGAAGGAAATGGTTTTGATTGTATTTTATTAGTGGCACCAAATTGCACAAATTATAAGATCACTTTCATTGTGAACTTTAAATGCACCAACAACGTGGCTAAGTATGAAAACTTATTACTTGGCTTAAATGTGGATTCAGGTACAAGATCAAGTGCTTAAGAGTTCACGATGATTTATAACTCATAGTGTCTTAGGTTAGAGGCACATATGTTGATAAGGAGAAAAGGTTAATAATGTACATGGATGTAATGTGGGATGAAATTTAAATTATTGATCTCTTTGATATCAAGTGGTTGGATAGAGAGGATAATGTAACAAATAATGCCCTCGTTATTTTGGCATCAAAATTTGATACTTCATGGAATCATTTCATTGTAAATATAGTCTTGAAATTATAACTAGATGCAACATTCTTGACAAGATCTAAAATTGAAAAGTCTATAATAATTAATAGATTTATGGGTTCTTGAATTTTTGTGATCATTTTAAAAATTAACTAATTGATCGGTAGCCTATTATGGAGGAGAATGAAGATGGGAAGGAGACTCTCTATGGAAACTAGATTATACAACTAGAAATAAATGTCTTTTGAGAGGTCTTATTTCTTTAAAAAGAGTGTTTGACAATAATGATTTTTACAAGATTGGAAGCAAGCCAATTAATGGGGATTGAATCAACCCCTAGAATGATCTCCCTTGGAAATAAATTAAGATCAACAAAGAAGCTGATACTAATTGCATTATTGAGAAAGTAGAAAAAATGATTTCCTTTATCATATGAAGAGTTGAATCCATAAAACCAAAATTTTTCCCAACATACCATTCAATAAGAGCCTAAATAAAGACTCTCATGCAAAATTCGAGACCAATCAATCCAAAAATTATACCACAAATGCAAAAAGATCTGATAAAATTGAGAGATGGAGGAATTATCAAGCTGATTAGAGATTAAAATTTGGTTTCTAACCTTATTTTGATAGGAGAGAAGAGTGGTGATATTAGGATTTGTGTAGATTTTAGAAATTTGAGTATCAAGTCCCTCAAGGAAAACTATCCACTACCAAGTATGGATCATTTGCTACAAATGGTGACAAGGTTGGAATTGATGTCTATGATGGATGGATTCTTAGGGTATAATCAATTCATGGTCAAGGTATAAGTATCCCAAAACAACCTTCTCTACATTATGAGAATATTTATTGATTTTTAGGTATAATTTAGGCTAAAAATATGTAGGATTCACATTCTAAAGCACACTAGAAGTTACCTTTTTTAGTCTCATAAATAAATTCATGGTGTTTTTTTAGGATGATTTTACTGCCTACTCCAAGGATAGAATGATCATTACAAACATTCTAAGTTGACCTTCTAGAGGTGTTTAGAATACGGGACTTATTTAGATTCTAAGGAATGTATATTCAGAGTAGAAGATATAAAACTCCTTATATATATAGTTTCCAAGGGGGGTGAGGATAGACACTGAGTGAGTAAAATTGATTGGCCTCATCTCTCAAACCAAGATGGATAAGGTAGTACAATCTTTCTTTTGAGGAGATCATTTTTTTAGGATATTTGTTCCTCACTTTGCAAAGAAGTCAAAGGCCATTTCTAAGGTACTATATAAGGAGAAATAAATTGATTCCTTCACGAAGATTAGATATGCACTCAATATAATACCTTTATTGCTAGTCTTGACTATTCTAGTCCTTTTCAGTTATTTTCCTTTGCATCATTCTACACTATTTTTTTTATTTTGTTAGAAAATAATGACAATGGTTAGGAATATCCAAAAGCTTTCTTTAGCATATATTTGAGAGGTGTTGAATTTAACCTCTAGTTTAGAGAATCTCGCTTATACTCTTGTTGAGGTAATGAGTACTTTTAGATCTTGTCTTGTAGTAGCCAAAATCATTACCTTAGTGCCACAGACAACTATTAGAAATGTTTTTTTTCAATGGGAGGTATCAATAAAAAGTTGCAAATATATCAATAAGATCTAAGAGTGATTTGGAGGTGAATAAAACCATGTTGATTAGATTTTGAGGCCTAGCCAAGTTAATGGCTTGTAAAAATTTGGATGTAGCTGAAGTGCATGAGGTGAACTCTAACCCATTTCTTTCTCCTTTTCATTTAAAGGATTGTCCTTGGTATAAGGATATTGTGAACCATATCTATAATTTTTAATTTATCCATCAGAATTAGATGACCAACAAAAGAGAAAATTGAAGTTGGAAACTCAAAGATATGTGCTCATCCAAGGTCAATGAATGTGGATAAACCTTGACGGTGTACTCCTTAAATGCTTATATGATGAGTAGTTGGTAAGATTCATTAATGCATGACACCAAGGGTTGTACAGTGGGAAATTTATGTCAAAGACTACTACTCATAAGAAATGAGAGTAGAACATTGGTGGCCCATATTATTCAGGGGTGTGACCAAATTTTATCAAATAATGTGATTATTGTCAAAGGTTCTCTAGAAAGATAAAATTTGTAGGTGCATTCCCCTTACAACCATCTCGGTTGAAGCTCACTTATCAAAAATTAAATTTATGGGGAGATTTATGAGAAACCTAACAATAGATATAAGTGGATACTAGTAACCATTAGCTACTTCACCAAGTGGGTGGAGGAAATCCCCATAATAAATACTATATCCAAGGTGTGAATTAACTTTATTCTGAATAACATCATTAAACAATTTGGTATGGAATAAACGATAGTTATTGATAATATAATGTGTTTCAAATCTCCTTGATGCATGTTTTGAATATGGGATAGTTCTAAAAATTCATCCCCTTATCATCCATAGGGAAATGGAAAAGTTATTCTAATAACAAATGTATCATAAAAATGATAGGAAACATCTTGGATGCAAACAAGATGAGGTGGGACAATAAACTAAGATTTATTGTTTGGGTGGATAGAATAACCTATATGAAATCTATTGGTAGGAATCTATTTGAATTAGTTAATGGAAATTAGGTCAGACTTCAATCAACCTTGAATTACCAGTAATATAGACTATTTTGGATGCCATTTCCCAAAGAGTGCATGAACTAATTGGTTTGAAAGAAGCTAAGAGGGCTTCCCATGAGAGGAGCCTATTGAGATAGTAAAAAATAAATTTTCTTTGATAAGATGGCTATATAGAGGGAGTTTCAATTCAAGGATACTATCCTTATGTGGAACTCTAGTCAAAAGAGAAAGGAAAACATGATAAATTTGACACTTTATGGTTTAGGCCATATCATATTGCTAAATATTTAATTAGGGTACTTTTACCTAAATATTCCTAATGAGAGCTCACAAAGTTGCTAGTTCACAATTAGCATCTCAAGCACTACTTCTCTTAAGGGTGATATTTTTTGAACCTTTGTACTTACACTCATGTTCTCTTGTTTTTTGTGTTATATTGTGTAAGTAATGTGGTGTGCTATTTTTTGTGGTCATTATACCTATTTGAGAACAATGAAGTGTAGTTTTCCCATATCCTTTTTATGTCCTCATGCCAATCTGCTCCCAAAGTTCTAGATTATTATTATATCTACATGGCGCATATGTCCCTAATCAGAGCCAATGTTGGCACCCAATTATAATGAATCTCACTTCTATGATCTATTTTCATTTCTCTGTTATTTGTTCTCATTTGTGCATTTGATCCTATCTCACTTACCATTTATAATAAATCTAATAAATATTTAGTTGGGACCCCTATGTTGAAATATTATATAAGGGTGTTCATTAAAAATAGTTTCTTCTAAAAATACCTTAATGAAATGAGTTAATGAGATTTATTGTAGTCAATACCCAATAATATGAACTTTATTTTTATAATTTTAGGCTATTTCATGTTTACATAATTTTTAGGGACATTAGAACATGTCATTGGTTTCCTATTTCTTGCATCCCCACAAAAGTAAAATTATACAAGTTCTTGGGTTCATGGTTGTTGGGAGACCATAATATAACTTGTTGTTTCAAATTATTCATGTTTGAAAATACTCAAAGTTCCTAAGTTATATTTTCTTTGGTGGGAATTTGGAACCTCAAGAGGACTTGGAACCATGGAACCAAATTCCAAAGTTCCAATTTTGTCCAAACTCCTCATACCCCATGTTTCCTTCCCATTTTTCCCAAATCTTGGAAATTCATAAGGACTTTTGTAATGAAACAACTTACATAATAATAATATAACTTAAATATGTTGTAAATAATTGATAATAATATTCCACTTCAAAGGGGAAACCTCCTAATCCACTTTGAGTGGGATACCTCCAATAGTCTTCAATAAGGATACAATACTCGACATGATGATAATAACTTACCTATACCTCCTATATACCATACTTATACCTAGTATATCACCCATACTGACCTAGATAACCCTATATAAGCCCTAGGCTGGCCTAAAAATCTAAATAATAATATGACTTAATTAAGATTTAAGGTAGCCAAAAGCTAACTACTCATAACCCTATGCATACTCTAAATTAGAGGCATAGTATGCCCCATTCTTCAAAGAAGAATTATCCTCAATGCTAATAAAGTGTGGATGATTTTCAATAAACTCTCCATCCTCCCATGTGCATATTCAACTATTAAATTCTTCCATTGGATAAGATAGTCAGTGAGTGTTCTAGTCCTTATCTTCTTTGTGCATATTTTACAAATGAACTTTGGTTCCAGTATGATTCTTTCTTCTTCACCGAGCTCTAGTAATATTGTTTGAGTAGGGATATTATGCCCAATTACCTTCTTTAAATAGAAAACATTAAAAATTGGATGTATCTTTGTTGTCGACGACAAATATAGCTTATAAGAAACACCACTTATATTTTGCATTTGATGAGAGCTTACCGTCTATGGGGACTTTGCACATAAACCCCTTAGCTTCACTATATTTCCTTCTAATTGAAATCTCATGAATAGCTCTTGGAAGTTCACCTCAATTGTTTCAAAAGTGTCCATCCATTTTAATCCCAAAATAATATCTAATGCACCCATGGAGATAGAAAACATTGGGCTATAAAGATGAAAATCTCCTATGGATAATTTTAATGTTGTGGAATTTCTTAGAACAAATAACAGTACCACCAATTGTAATCAAAACCTAAAAATATAGATTTGGATATATAAAATAGTTTAGAAAAGTATCCAACATTTTTTCAAGATGAAAATATGAGCACTACTTGAGTCTATTAACACTATTACTCTCTACTTCTTTAAGAAACCTACTACCTTGAGAGTTTGTGGTCCTATAAAACCTAAAAGTGCATGACAAGAAATGATTGGTTGGGAATATTTTAATTCATCGTTTGATTCCCTATCACCCTCTAATATTGGTTCCTCCTCTTCTTCCTCACTCAAACCTTAAATATTAAATAATTTATTTTCACTATATTTATGTCCTCAACTATATTTGTTAACACAATTGAAACATAACCCTTTTTCTCGCTTCTCCTCAATTTATTGTGGTGTTAATCTAGTAGGTTGAGTAAGAGAAGGTGTTGAATATGTTTTATTGCTTATCCCATTATCCCCTTTCTTTTTAGGAATCAAATACTTCTCCTCTACCCTACATGCTAAGATGAAAGACTCAAATATAGAGCTAGGACTAAACATGTGTACCTCATGTTGAATGTGATCCTTGGGACCACCCAAAAATAAATCCTTCAAGCTATCCTATGTAATTGTGTCCACTCTTAAGGATATGTTTTATAATTTTTTAATATAATCCTTAACCGGTTATGTTTGTTGAAGTTTAGCTGGCTGGCTGAAGAAGTTATTTGTCACACTATTGCTATACTATGATTGTAGCTCCTCTATAAAAATGACTATGAGATAGTGAGACCCTTTTTCCATTGATGATACTAAAGTTATCAATACTAAATGAATTGATCTAGTTCTAGATATAGGGAGGTCATTGTGACCTTTTTTCCACTTGGGACTTGATCTACATAAAAAAACATCTCCATTTTATTTATCCATGTTAGTGGTTCCTTGCCATCAATCTTGCGCTTATTCACCTTTGATATCAAGTTCTGAGATCTCATATGAGTATTAACATTTAGATCAGTAGTAGTTGATCTAGATGATTCACCTTGGTTGCTTGAGATATCCTTTCTTAGTCCATTTATATAATCATTTAGCATGCTTCATATGTCCAATATATTTCTTCTTAAGCAACTCATCTCCATCTTCACTAATAAAATGTATTCCTTAACCTTGCTAATTTCCTCATTGGGATTAATATCCTCAATTATTACCTCATCCTTATTAGGATATTTTCTCAATGTGACAACATTATTTTTGCCTCTTGTTTAAGGTCTCATCATGATGGAAACCAATCATTTTAAAATACATCACAAAAAAAAAATCTAAATTCTTTGAAAATTTTGTTGTAACTTACTACGGCTATGCTACCACTTACCCAAAATATCTCCAAGAAAATAGTGTATTTATAAACTTGAGAGCAAATTTGTTGGAAAAAATAATTTTACTCTAATTTGCTCAATTATGCCCTAATTCAAACTATGCACTCTTGTCTTCTCAAAAAACCCACTAAAAATTAGGAACCAATTATGACGGATTTGGGAGATATGCCCTTTCCAAATAAATTGGGTGGAAACCCTAATTTTACAATAAATCACTCAATTCTACTCCAATTCCTCTGTAATCTAGATTGTAGCTACTTGAATATGTTATTCAAAAACCCTTTAAAAATAATTAAATTTTTTTACCAAAATATGAGAGATATGCACTTCCCAAAGTGAACTCCAATATTAAGAAAATTCCTTGCCTCCACGATGCCAAGATAATGCTCTAATACAATTGTAATTAAATAACTTGCACAATAATAATATAATGTGAAATACACTACAAATACTTGATAATAATATGTCACTTCAAGGGGACAACCTCCTAATACAATTCAAGGGGGATACCTCCAATAATATTCAATAAGGACACAATACTCAACATGATGATAATAACTTACCTACACCTCCTAAATACCATACTTATGCCTAGGATATCACCTAAGTTAACCTAGATAACCCTATATAAGCCTTAGGCTAACATAAATAACTAAATAACAATATAATAATAATAAGAATTAATTATGAGTTAAGGTAGTCATAATCCAACTAGTCATAACCCTATGCATACTCTAATATTAGGGGCCTAGCAAATTTGAAACTTGAATTAGGATCCAAGTCCTTTTGTAATCTTGAAATCCAACAAAGTTTTGATTCCTTTAACAACATTGAAACTTGAAAAGGTTATAATATTCCAAGTTTTAAGGTTTCAATTCCTTCTACAATCCCAAAACCCAACAAGGTTATAAGGAACCATGTTCTTTTCCTTCTATAATCCCAAAACCCCACTAGGTTCCAAGGTTCCTCTCAAGCCTAGAATCTTGCGAGACACTTGTTCATCCATAAACTCCCAAAAAAATTCAATGTTTTTCTCCTACTTACTCCATTTCCATTAACGCTAAGAAAATTCATGGATATTAAGGATATACCCCCATATCTCTATAGGTAAAAATAGATTGTTTTGGTGGATTTTAGGTACCATGTAAAAGAAAAAGAATGGTATGAATGGATGAGTGGATGGGTGTCTCTTGTAGCCTCTAAAAATTCATGAAATTTTGATATTTTGTAAATTTGCATATTTCCCCTTTGGATTTACAAAAAGGATTAAAATCCAATTTTTCATTTATTTATGGATGGAAAATTTGTAAAGAGGGATTAGTAGAACATACAAGGAAGAAATATTTGTGGGAAAACCTAGGGTTTTATTTTCCAACATTGTGAATTAAAATTTGTGTAGTGATAAGGGCTTATCCCAAACTTGTAATAAATTTATTGTAACCTCTAGAAAACATTTTTAAATCATGGAATTGACCTTGAGTGAAAATATCCATTGGAATTATGTTCATTTATAGATGTATGTGTGATTAGTTGGATAGCCAAATGATTGTAAAGTCTTTGTCTAGTATCTTTTTAAGATAAGAAAGGAAATGTTCAAGTGTGTTCATGGATTTTTAAGTATAATAATTTGATATTGTAAAAAATATATTATTTCTTTGAATACATACATAGAACCTAGTTTTCTTATGTACTTTAAGAAGTATAGTCTTCAATAATACCTTCATTAATGTATCACAACATGATTTCAATCATCGTATGTTTCTATATGAATATAAAACTCTTATGCCCAAATAGATATATGCATTGTTCTACTATTTTTTCCTCCTTACATCACCTTAAAACATATAAACTAAGCATTATCATAATTTTTAGTTGTGTTATTTTAGTTCTTTCTAGCGTCTAAGTGTGAAAGTGCATTACAAAAACATGGGTTGTTATATCCATGTCCTCAAAAATTCTAATGGTAATAATTCATGTATTTTAGTGAGCATTCCTCACCTTACATAATCAAACTAGCATATAGTTATGAAGTGACAATTGAAATATGGGTACTCTATATAACAAGTATGGTTTGTGTCAATAAAATTGAAAACTCTAAATGATTTAATTTAACTTAGTGAATTAGGTAAAATCTCTTGGTCTAAAAAATAGAGTATTATTTTTTAGGAAAAGGTAGCTAGCCCATATAATTATATTAATATATGTAAAATTTATAGAATAATATAGCTACGTGAGCCAAAGTATATAATTTATATTTTGCATGGATCTCTTACCCATATGACAGCTATTCTATCACAGAGCTATGTCTACCATTATAAAATGTTCATACATGAAGAGCCAAAGGACATATCCAGCTTATAGAAAAAACCCTAGACCCATATGCTAAGCTTGCATTCCCAAATGCATAATTACAACTAAAAGGCCATATAAAAAATTACAAAAATATAATATTGTATTTTGACGATAGACCACTATGCTCGTTCACAACTTAGATTTCCTTGGAGATATCAAAAAAGAACCAAAACCATAGATAACGAAAAATTTTGCATTTCAATTGAGTGTTCCATGGCATCATATAATGAAATGTACATTTCCATTTAGGAGAAAGTGTCGAGGGAAAATTCCTCCAACACGGCCTTTCCCTTTCCACCTAAATAATTAGCGCTTAGCTGCCCAAACCTAATCATAAGTGTGGTCTTGTTTTCAAATTTGAGACCCTTAGTATTCAAGAAAGGATTCAACACTAGGGATTTAGGATCTATAACTTTTGTCACCGATACCATTATCATCCACTCTACCTCTCCTCATATTTTCACTCTACCTTCAAAATAAAATTGATACCATGAGAGATTCCACTATTTCTAGTTAATAAGCCTCTTCTCACATCCTTACAACCACTACTCAATGATTCCTAGATCATTATTTATAACCCAAACTTTCCTTGGGTTCAACAAATGGTTGTTAAACAAATGAAATTTATAAAGTTAATCATAATTTTTTTTTATTATAGATAATTTTATCAAAGTAACCTCAATTCCTAAGAAGGTGGAAATTGCTAAGCCCATTATTGATAAGAATGAAGAAGATATGATGACAACATATTATAATAATACTAGAGTAGATATTGGTCTATCTACACATAAAGGTTATATTAAAAAAAATTAAGGATCAATTTTCAAGCTAGTTCAAAGGACATAGAAGAAAAAACATACTAGAGTGTGGTTGGAAGAGCAAGTTCACACCCTAAATACTCATATCAGATCAACTATAGAAATATATGAACAACCTCCAAATATGAATCTTATTTCTTATATCACAATAACCACTTCTTGTAGTTATATTAATAAAGAAACTATTATTAAAATTTGCAATAGTTAAAGTTATGGGAAAGTTATGAAAGCTTGGGTAGAGAAAGTAATTGTAGATGGCCTCAAATTCATTGAACGGGTAGGAAAATTTATGTTATGATTGAGGCCAATAAGAAGAAAATTAATGATGAAATATATTTAGCTAAGAAAGAGGAATACTTATGAGAAAATATAATAAGGGACCTCTTAGAAATGAATATAAATGATGCTAACTCACTGGTGGCTAAACAATTCTTTACCAAATTAGGAGATAATTTGTTATAAATTTGCTTCAAAAGTGTTGAATGAAAGTTATCAATTCTCAAAGGAGTCATTGAGGAATATCATAAAACTGGTAATTTGTGTAATAAAATAAAATCAAAACTTGAAACTAGATTCTAGTCCATTGATTATGAATTATTGAAAGAAGATGAATTTAAAATTTTAGATCTAGTTGAAGTTAATAATAAATTTCAAAAGAGGATCACAAATTTTTTAGAGTTGAAGGTATGAAGAAATTGAATACTATTATTGCCTCATTTTTTGAATATTACATTGGAAGATGTTATTTTTCCCTAAATTAAATTAATGCTTCAATTTATTCATCGATTCATAATTTATAAGTCAAAATATTCTACTAAATAATTTCAATCCCTCCCAACAAAAACACCAAAGAATTAAAGTTATAAAGGATACAAGCCTTATTTTACCCTTATAAAAGTGCCATAAAGTTTCCTCCCATGTTATATTTTTCATTTACACTCTTTTTAGTTATAAATGTAAGTCACTTTTTTTTACTTAAACAATGATATTTTTTTGTTAACAACAAGGGTATCCTCGCGACCCAATCCAACATCCAACGGGGTGAGCTAAGGTGAGACTAGTCCCCTACGGGGGGACCCAACAACCCACGAGCTATTCCCAACTAGGTAAACCCAGAAGCAGAGTCAAACTCAAAACTAATGGAGAGCAAACCCACAGCCCAAGCCAACTCTGCTACTTGTGCGAGCTATTTATTTTAAATATTTGTTAAAGAATTTGTGCATTCAAATTGCCAAAATATTTTAAAATTGTTGTCATTTATGCCCTTCATGGTTGCATATTTTCTATTGGTTTAAATTATAATAATTTCTTTCTATCTCTCATGAAATTTGGCTAATACCGATTAGAATGACAAATAAATTAGAAAATTAATTTTGAAATGTATTTCATTATATTCTTTGATTATTGAATATTTTTCAATGTTAAATGTGTAATTAATTCCTAGTCTTTGCTTGCATGTTAAAATAATAAAGCATTAGGGGAGATCCTTTGGTGAAGTGGTGAGGATTCTTGCCTATAGGGCCAACAACCAAGGTTCAAACCTCATGGGATCGCTCTCTATTGTGTCAACAATGGAGATTGCTTACCTTGGTGTTAGCACATCAAAATTTACATTGAAAAAGGATCCTAAAATTGGCCTAGTGGGGGATGCAATATGCATTGACATTGCCAAGAAAAATGAGGAGATGCAACAAGCAATCACTCATGTTTCAAGGACTAGAAAGAAACAACATGTCTACATATATTTTCTACATGTCTTATCATGATACTCTCATCTCCCCTACCTAATTGGAGAGACTCCAAAATGTAATTGAGGGGCTGAGAACCCTCTTTTTTTGCTTGGACTAATCTTGGTCCAATTTTGTATCTTTTTCTTAATATTAATGAAATGGGAGTTGTCCCCTAGACAACAATTTTCCAAAATAAATATAATAATAAAGCATTAAATAATTTTTTATTGATAATGTTGTATGAATAAACAATAAATGGTTTATCTATGTTAATTTGTGTGTACATTATTTCTTTCCCCTTTTTTTGCATTAGTTTAAGAAATCTTAAATAATGTTTTATATAAGGTTGTCTAGGGTTCTCTTGTTTTTTTGTCTTCCATTTCATGTTCTTTTTTATATTTTTGGGTTATAAGTACACTAAAAACCTACAAAAATGATATGAGGGAGTTTCTACTCACAAATATAGAGTAAAATCACAAGTCCAACAATAATTTCTCTAGCTATTGTGACATTTGTTGCAACCCATTGGACAACTCAAGCTAGTTTTGGAAAAATATAAAAAGGAAAAGTCTATTTAATAATGAATCACAATGGTTATATGACATATCTCTAGAAAGAAATTAATATATGTCTTCCAATGAAACTTTGAACTAGAAAAAAATCATATACAAAATTGAAGTCGCAATCTCTAAAATAATCTCAAGTAGATCAACTAAAAAAATTAGTAAGTGCATACTAATTGGATCAAGCATAAATATAATAAAATATTAGAAGAACATGAGCCTATCTCCTATTGGCTCCCAATTTTGTATTGTCTAAATTATGTTTGAATCCTATCCCATAGTCAATGTTTCTCTCCCAAATATATTATGTCCATGTTATGTCCATCATAGATAATTAATCTAATATTTTTCCTAATGGGTCTCCCTTGATCAAAGTTTACATATATGTTCTTTTCCCTCATCCCCCATGTGCCTGTCATGTGTTGGAGGTTTCTAAGGCCCCAAAATTTGTAAGTGTAGGGGTTTTGTGTTTAATTTACTAAGGATTGTGCTTACATCAAATTTTTTGAGTTTCCTCTCTAGGTATGCCTTTTCACCCAACTCCATAATTTCCTTTATTCCTATTGGGATATTAGACTTTCCCATCATATCATGCTTTCATCCATTCACAACCTTCATCCATTTTCCATGTTAAAATTTTAGATTTTTCCTTCCCAACGTCTATTTCCTCCAACACTCACTTTTTCCCCTTGCCTTTGTCAAGTTTTTAGACTTTGTCTTACTTGCATGCTTTCCCTCTAAACCCTAACCCTCAAATTCCTATACTAAGTTACATTTCAAATCTAAAGTTTTGACTATCCCTTAACCCAAGTACCTTTTCCTTGGTATCACTAATACTCGACTTCTGATGTTTTCTTCTATACCATTTATTAGATTTGGAGATATAGTAGCACTTATAATGTGGTACAAGGTATGAAGTATTATTGAAGCCTATTCCCTAATACTTCTCATTATATTATCTTATTAATATTGATAGTTCAAAATTGCCTCAATTCAAGCATACCTTAAAGGATGAATTCATTGGTACCTTCAATCCCTGAAAATAGTATGGGTCATGAAGTATCCCCAACCCTTGATCCCTAAAATCCAAAACTCCTTCATTGTACACTGTTCAATCCCACATACCTCCCTACACAACCCAAAATTTCATTAATGAATTGATAAACCATACAACACCCAATCTAATTTTTCCCACCCAAAAATACTTGTTCATCATAAGATCATGGATTCACATGTACTTTTATTGATGCAAAAGGATATGGAACACCACCACCATTAATGTGATGGTTACGTTTTTGATCTATATGGTTTCCATGAAAGTTTGAGGATACTATTTTAGTTGATTTCAAATGACCTAAGCTCATCTTATATGCAAGATCCATTGACCACCAAGTCCTCCTCAATTCCTGATATGATAAGGCAATCGATAAAGTGATGTATATGCTAATTAATTTTCTAAAAAGGAGACCAATCATTTCAAATTTTTACATGACTAAGAAATAAAGGAGGTTCTAGGGTATAAACCCCTAGAAATATACTCACCATTAGAGCATTAGATATTTGTAAATTTTAAGGAGGTTCATATTATAAATGATTCTTGCAACTAAATGTCTCCATGATTCCATTTATTGATTTTTGGGGAGTTCTAGCTTAGGGTTTCCTCTTGCCAATTCACTGGCATGAATATTGAAGATTAGATGAAGGAAAAATATTTTAAGTTACAACCTTTGTAATGCTATTTTCTTCATTGCATATTAATTTCTATATTCTAGGATGGATTACTAGGTGCACTCAATTGATCAATATAATTGTTTTTGTTGTATGTAATGTATAACTCATATTACTTCATGATTTTGTTTTTTTGTTCCTATGTTATGCTAGGACTTCATAACCCAATTAATAGACATCAATCTTAGAAGTAATGTGAACCTCCATAAAATTGAACTAAAAATATCATTCACTAATAGAGTAGGAATATGAGGTAATTTATATGCATTTCATGATTCATGGATCTATCTAAGGAAATATCCACGCTAAGAATTAATAGTTGTTCCCTTCAACTAATAATATCATACATACCCACATCTTGAAATGTTGAAATGATGTCTTTATGATCTCAACAGAGGTTATAGTAGTAGTTCGATCCTTGGCCTAATGAAATCTTTTGGGTTCATGCATACTGTGAAGCAAAAAAAATTCCTTAGTCTATTTTTGATTTTTGGCTTTACTTTTGTCTTCGGGAGGATCCACGCATGAAGAGGTTGTCTTTCTAATGGGTGCACAATGCACCATGTGTTGGTTGTGCACATTTTATTAATTGCTTTCCTATCGACTGGGAGTCAAACCACGTGTCGGCTTGGTGGACGATTTCTTAAAGTCACTTTTCACAAATTTGAGATTATTCGCCAACTTGACACATCATCTCTTTGCTGCTGAGAAGTTGTACCCTCAGAGTCTTCATTCGGAGTCTGTTGGAATGCATCTTGTCTTGTACTAGAGAAGGATGAGAGTTAGTGCCGCCAAAGCCACTTGATCGATTGACGAGACCTTTGCCAGGCTTTTTTTCTAGGATCTGAGTGATTACGAGGGGAAATCCTAGTAAAATATCTAAAGAACATTAATGCGGCAGTTGAAAAGTTGATAAGTAGGATTGCAAGGACCTAACTAAAAGATCTGGGATCATATTCCAGGCTATCAAATGTAGACATCTGGCAGTCATTACTTCTAAATGAAGTCGGTGTTTCTCACTCCTTGGCAACTATAAATTGGAGGCGACAACATGTAAAAAGGGTTCTTGAAGTTTTCCTTTTGGAAAAAAATTCTTTAGCTTTCATAGTTAGTAAGAGTATTTTCTTTTGAAATTTGCAAAACACTACTTCACTCTAGCATGTTATGTCTTTTACATACTCAAACTATTGTCATATTGGAATCCGACCTCTATTCTAAAGTTCATTTAATATTTGAAGCACGAGTTATTTGGGAGAAATATTTGAAACTATACATGATATTGCCTCTATCAACATTTCCTTCTTTATATCTTCATCCAGAATAGAACACTGTGTCTTGCTTAATTTGAATAGTTTGATTATTTGATTTCCATGTTGTTTGTATGCATGATAAAGTTGTAATCTATAGAAATTGGATTATGTCATTGGACTTCTCGGTTTTCTTTGTAGGATTATCATTTCTTCATGTTATTATATATTAAGAGGAAGAGTTTATGTAATTTTGAACGTTTATTATGTTGACTCTTGGAATTTCTATGTTTTGTCAAATCTTAATACGCACTTCCTATGGGTGGATTAAATAACTACATTGTGCTTGTATCTAGCCTCTGCTACTTGTTCTTTTCCCAAAAATGAAGGGATGTGGTGTTATGTGTCTATCATGTCATTCATAGAAAAGAACTTGTGGTTTTGAAATGTTGTAAAAGTGTTGGCGCATCTCCACTTTTAATGTTTTTATGTTTACATTTCTTTCTACTCTTTTCCCAAACTCAGAGAAGAGTTGAATTTCTATAAAAATCCCAGAGGTATTAAGTGAGGCACATATTTTTCCCCACTCGTTGAATTTCCCATAAGATTGTCGGAGAGGCGCAAGCTTTGATGATCAATTTTTTTTTTTTTGGCACGCCCGGTGGGACAAGTTCTGGATGCCTGATTAGAAGTCAAATTTTTTTCTAAATCAGACCAAGGAAGGAAATTGGAGGTTTAATGCCTAGGGTTCAAACAAGAGCATCCTCGAAGGGTAAATTTTAGTACTCCCAGCTACCATCCTCGGTACCTAGGAGAAGAATATTTACAGGTTTTGTATCTCTTGTAAGAAGCAGTAGAGTAAGGAGTAAGAGTCCGGAGTTTAGAGCCTTATCTACTCCGCCTAGAGGTCAAAGTTTCTAAATAAGAATACCAGTTTACCTAATCCATAGGATCATTTTCTACATGGCCCACATGCCTCCTACCCCTAGAAACTTTGTAACCTGGGATAGTGGTAGTCCACTACTGCCACCTACTCCTCCTAATGTTTGACCCACCATACTCGCCAACACCCTCAAGGCTATCCCAAAATTCTCTAGGGAGGACTTTAAAACCCCTTCCAAGCATCTCCAAGACATAGTGAAAGTATGTAGGGTGCATAATATTGCAAAGGAGAACATTGCTATGAGATTTTTGGCCGCCTCTTTCAAAGGGAAGGCCCAAGACTAGTACAAATCTCTAACATTCGACTCCATCAACTTGTGGGATGATCTCAGAGAAAAGTTGTTTGTACATTTTTCAAAAAAATGGGATGGTTCTTCACTACTACATCAACTGATCACCATCAAGAGAGCCCCGCAAGAGGCTATGAGTGAATTCAACACTAGGTTTAACAAAACCTAGCAGAGGATCCCAACAATTGCCTAACCTCAAGCTGCCATGGCGTTCATGTTCTACATAAAGGCTATCAATTCAGATATCACAGTCTTGATAACTTCTATGGGAGGGGATACCTTACCTGATACCTATGAGGTGGTGGTATGCACAAAGAATAGTTTGATAGATGTCAAGAAGCTACCGTCATGACCTCTGATGCTTGTATTTGCAAAAAAATCAAGCATGCCCATTCGAGAAGAGTCTGCTTCGAGCACTTCCATGACACAAGTGATGAGCTCATTTTCACCCTAGTATATGTATGTATACCCTACCACATAGCCGAACATGTCGAGTTCTTCCTTTGTGGTGGCAGACATAAATGATATGAAGAGTCTAATGCGGTCTTTTTCTAATGAGCTAGTTCTCATTAAGTGGCAACAAGCGGCCCCTCTGAAGAAGACCACTCAAACCTACCAGGGAGGAACTCCCTTCTATCAAAAAAGTACATACCAAGGACCTTCAAGTCGGGGAGGTCAATAAGCGACCCCCGCCAACTAGATAATTTTGGTCACCATGCCACTACAGATGATCAAGGATAGTCATAGCAAAGAGTTAATTCCGGGTCAAAATAACATGGAAGATGAAAAAAATGCATGGTGCTTTCCTTGCAATGATAGCCATATGCCTCAAAATTTCCCAAAGGGAAACATGCAGCAAAGGAACAAAGGCACACTTCCGAATGCGGAAGGATATGAATCTTTTGAAATGGATAATGCCTATTTTAGAGCACAAATGCAAGGGATTTTTGTAGAGAAAGAGTTAGATATCGCACCTAATCAAGCACTTTTTTCTTGGATGGAGGAAGAAGATGTGGTATTCGTGAATGAAGCTCTGATGACTAGCACTTCGTAGGTATAGTCAGACTACAACACTAGATCCAAGAGAAGGCTCACGAGAGAATATTTACCACAAGCTCTGCCTCAGCCTTAGCCTCGCCAACCACCCTTGTAAGAAAGACAACTTCCATAGTCGACTGTTCATCTGATTCAACAACAACGAATTCCACCGTTGCTCAACAAATTATCGGATAAGGTATCAAATCCATTCACAACGAACCGTCTCCCTTCAAAGCCAAGAGAGATTCCACCATTCATACCCAAGGTCCCACTATTCAGAATGATCAACATGGTGGAGAAACTGTAAAAGGCACATTCCAATGTGTCTCTATGGGATGTTATATCTATCCCCAATCAAAAAATATTACTTCAGGAAGCATTGAAAAATGAGGAACCAAGACCGCAGATGGACGAAGTTCCATTGGGTGATCAGAGTAAAGATAAAGGTCCCATGTCATATCCTCAAGTTCTGAAAGTTGTAGCTTATACAAACGACATGGGTGGTGTGAAAGAGAAAGAGGTAAGCAAGCCAAAGTCCACTCCTTTCTTTTTAACATTAATTATGGGAGATAAACTTTTACACAACAATATGATCAACTCGGGAGCCAGTACAATGGTTATGACAAAGAAAGTGGTTGATGCCTTAATGCTCAAGTATGAACCTCTAGAAAAGGGAATCATGCAGTTGGACAGAAACAAGGTTTTGACAGTTGGTAAGATAAAAGATCTATCCTTGACCCTGTTTTCGTGCCCAAGTCAAATAGTCTCACAAGAAGTATTGGTAATTGAAATATACCGGCCAATATTTTTATTTTATTACACAGCTAAATTCACCCATTAGCATTAGTGTAGATATAAACCAGCTGAATGTAACCCTCTCCTCTGATCAACCCAGATCCCAATGTGTGCAAGGTTGAGAGCATACACGAAAGGGGGTCGTTAGTAAACTAAAGCTTGTTGAAGTAATGATAAGAAAGTACAATCACTCAACCATTATTCAGCGAGAGGACTGGAATGAAAGAACAATGCTGAAAGTAAAATGCAACTCGACCACTTCTTCAGCGGGAGTAGGTTGACGGCTCAACCGATCAGCAAGATGAGATAATGCAATTACATACTGTAACAGGTGACAAGCCAGCCTGTTCCACTTCTTCAGCGGGTGATACAAGAATTTGAAACTAACTAAGACTGAAACATGCTAGTCTCTTCCACAACCGTGGGAAAGTGCGAGAGTTAGATCAGAATAGGAGAAGTGTTGACAGTACTATTGTTCAGCTTACAATATGATAGCGAGCCTGCCAAGCACACGTGATTAGAGAACATTTCATGCTGCAATAATTGTAGAGGACTCTTCTAAACTTCCTGGACTCAAACCCAACTCCCAAACCCTATTTTTACCAATCTGGTTATGCAGACCTGCACTGAAATTGTAGAATCAGCAACACCAAAATTAGCTAAAATAAAGACAATTCCTTCAAACTTTTCTCAAACTTTATGAAGTAAAGTGCAATATGTTCTAAGACTAATGGCACCCAAGATGAAAGCATAAAACAGGCTCAAAAGACTCATAATTAATTAGCACGCAAAACCAAGCAAGTCCAGAGTGGTAAGGCCCAAGAGAAAGGGCGATTTTGCTTTATAAAATCCAAAGCTTGGAAATATATTCTAATATTTGGAGGAAGGGGTCACCTCAACCTTCCAAATACATTTCCTCAATACCCATAAGCAAGATAAAATCGTCCACAGACATATGATCAATTATCTAGATCAGCCACAAGTAAAACAACAACTGTGAAAATGACAGAAAATATAAGAACTCAAACTCAAAATGCAAAACAGTACAATAGAACCCTACTCTCAACTAGTTTCTATCTTACAAGCAAGAAGTTAAGCCTAGCTAGGAGGTATGCATCCCTCGAAGAAATCCTAATACCATTCTGGCAGCATAACTTTGCATAAAATTCAAGACAGGAAACATGAAGATGAGTAATCCCTTATATAACTTTTGAAGAGCATCCTAGAAGCTTCTAGAAGGTGTGCCAAAACCCAGGAGTCAACCAATTTTGAAATCCATGTTGACTTACCCTATCCTCAAGTTGACGTCCCTCTTTACTCAGTGAAAAAGTCTCATTAAAATAAAATTACCTTCTCTTCTCAAGTTGGCATCCTTTTTCCTCTTTTGTAAATTATCAAAAATTAACATAATTTCTTGATGAGACGCCCACCCATAAAATCCCCCTTTTTAAAACAACTTAAGTTATGAAGCTTAGGCCAAGGGGTTATAATTAAAATAAAACATTATTTTAATTAAATTAACTTATCTCTCCAAGGACTGCACCCAGGCGCTGATTTCTGATGCTGCTAACTAAACCATCTGAAGAGGGAAGCCAAATGCACTGAAGCAAATAGGACCACTGCCAGAAATAGAATTTACTAAAAATAGTAAAATTTGGAAGTAACTCGGATCATCATGCCAGATATACCATCGTGAAGCTCTCTGATAACCTAGAAAAGAGCTGCCAACCAAACACCAAGATTCCAGAAGCACACTCCAACACGAGCTGAAACGTCCTCCTAGAAGATAGGGAACCCTAATTCTGCTTCCGAGTAGTCTACAGGTCACCAAGATAGACTAACGGCCAACTGTCGGATCACTGTCGAGAAGGGAACATTACAGTAATAGATATTCCCCCAATCTTCAAGATGTGTCTTTCCAAAGATTTCACTACAAAGCTAGGCAAATATTTGGCATTGGACTAGTTCCATTTGTTATTAAGAACCAAGCATGGGGCAAAGATGAATATCCTCTCAGAATCTTTGCACCCTGAACATATAGCGAACAATGTTGTCCTCTGTTTTGAGCCAGCGCATACCTCTTTTTCAAGACAAGAGGGATATTATGTGGAAATGCTAAAAGATGAAGAAGATACAATTGAGTAGACTCTCGAAGAAGAGGTTCTCCTCAACCAGTTCATCTACTTCAACCCATTCAGCAATTTCCATGCCACCGAACTGGGCATGTACGTAATATTTGAAGATGACCTGATCTATCCAAAACTGATGAAGGATCAGGAAAGTTATGACGATATGATAGATAATCGTCTATGGACCCCGTACTTTGATGGCGCTAAATGTAAAGTTGGTTCTGGAGTAGGATTTCAATTTCTATCTCCGATAGGATCGAAGACCCTCAAGGCTTAGCAATTTCAATTTTCATGCTCTAGCAATGACATGAAATATGAAGCTTTGATCCACGGTCTATTTCTCGTCGAGTGGATGGGCGCAAAGAGATTGCAAGTATTTGAAGATTATGAATTGATAGTGAGCCAAGTTCGAGGGTAACCAACTGCTAAAAATATGAGAATGAAGGCCTATAGACATTAGATATGGGATTTAATTAAAGGTTTTGAAGCTTTCAATGTGCAAGTCATTCCCTAATCCCAAAATAGTATAGCAGATCAGATGGCTTCAATTGGGTCACAGTTTAAGCTGATTTCTTATTCAAAGAAGAACACAATACAAATCATCATCCAACCATGAATTCCTGACAACAATTAGAATTGGCAAGTGTTTGAGGATGACACCCAAATTGCCACTTTTATTCAAAAGTCGGAAAGAGTTTCCGACTATTTAAAACCAGAAGTTCAAACTTCTGAAGGGCAGGTCATTCAACTAAAAGGAAATAAGCTCCCTCGGGGTTTAATTGCCCTTGAAAATATCTTTGAATATGAGGATGCAAGGAATGGAAAGAAAAGGTTTACAGTCGATGAAAAGGACTATGAAGAGTTTGATGTTAGAAACGACAAAAAATTGAAAGTCGGAAGAAATGTTCCATGGGAGGATAAAGAAAGGTTAAGGGATCTGTGTTCTAAATACGAAAAATTTATAGTATGGACCTATGATTATCTTAGAGGATACACCCAGTATAATCAAGCATACCATTGATTTGGTAGAAGGGTTAAAACTAATCTGATAGAAGCAGGGGCCTGTTAATCCAAAAGTTGAGGCACTGATGGCCCAAGATATCACTAAATTAATTGAATCTCGAATCATTTATCTAATTAAACACTCAACTTGGGTGTCTAATCTAGTAATGGTTTAGAAGAAAAATGGTGACATACGACTTTGTGTCAATTTTTGAGACTTGAATAGGGCCTCGCTAAAACACCACTACCCTTTGTTGTCCATGGAGTAGATCTTGCAGACGGTAGTCGGGTCAGAGATGTTCTCATTACTTGACGGATTTTCAGGATACAATCAAGTATATGTGAAGAAAGGTGACCAACATAAAATGACGTTCACCACCAAGTGGGAAACATTCGCATATGCAAAGATGCCCTTCGAGCTCTCAAACTCTGGTGCGACCTTTCAGTAAGCCATGGACATTGCTTTCGTGGGATTGATCAATCCAATCATTTTAATTTATCTGGATGACCTAACACTTTTTTCCGAGTTAAAGGTTGATCATTTAGAACAGGTTTGCTAGAGGTGCCAAAAGTTCAAGATTTCTTTAAATCCCAAAAAATGTGTTTTCAAAGTACCTCAAGGTAAGCTACTAGGCTTTGTAGTATCCAAAGAGGGAATTTCAATAGATCTTGAAAGAGTGAAATCTATAATAAATTTACCCTTACCAATAAATCGGAAAGGGCTATAGTCTTTCTTAGGAAATATTAATTTTGTCAGTCGATTCATTTTAGACTTTGCAAGCATCATGAGACCCATCATGTTGATGCTCAAGAAGAACTTAATGTTCGAGTGGACCCCCAAAGGCAAGGTAGATTTCGAGCAAATCAAGAGGGCTATTTTTGTCGCTCCGGTACTGGCCAATCCAAACTTTTCTAAATATTTATTGCTTTATGTATACAATGGTCAGTATAGCATAGCTTTTGTGCTCATTCAAATGGATGAAGAAGATAATGGGGAGCATTCGATTGATTTTCATTCAAGAACCCTCAAGGGTTATAAAATTAGATACAATTTTGTAGAAAAGTAGTCCTTTGCCATTGTCAAGAGCCTTAAGAAGTTCTGACACCTAGTGTCGAAAAATAAAATCACTATCTTGGTTGCTCACCCGAGTGTAAGGGAATACATTACGGAAGGAGAAATAACTGAAAAAAGAGCCAATTGGATCACCAAGATCCTGGAGTACAGTGTGGATATCAAACCGACCAAGTTGGCGCAGGGAAGAGGGCTCTATGAGTATCTTGCACAAGAGTCAGGTCCCAAAGCCGATAAGGAGATTGATCAAGTCTGTTAGTACTAAAAATTTTCATCTAAAACCCTAAGGTTTTCCCACAAATTTCCATAAAAATCCATAAAAGGCTAAAGGTTTTATCCTCATTTGAACCCATCGTTTTCCTATCATTTCCATATAAAATTCATTTTTCCCCTTTCCAAAAAATACTCATATATTTTATACCTTTACCGCTCCCTTATTTTTCATTCTCTATGGGTTTACGGCCTTACCGCGGTCTCCCAAAATAGGCCTACGGTATGGCGGTAGCAGTTAGCAGGTAAGCCTAAAATGTTTATCGCGCCACCGCACACGATTTCAACATAGACCGTGGTAGCGCAGTGGGCGGTCATTGACCGATCAGGCAGGCAGACAAGAGGCTCACAGTGGTACCATAGGGGGTTCAAGTGGAGACCGTGGTGACTGCGGAAATAGTTAGTGGGTGAGCGAGTGAAGACAGTCAGAGGTCAGCGGTCAATGACAAAGGCAGTGAAAAAGATAGCTACCATGGTACTATTGGAAATTAGGCCACTGACCGCGGTAGCGCGGTGAACAGAGAAGGACATAAGTGACAGTTAATCGGTGGACAGTTTGTAAGAGGCAAAGGAAGCAATCAATAAGGTTATCGCAATACCGCGGGGGGCTCCAATGAAGACTGCGGTAGCAGGGTAAACCATAAGCGGTCAGCGATAGTCAGAGGTAGCGGTTATCGCGGTACCACCACCGATTCACACGGTGACCGCAGTAATGCGGTAACAATGAAGGCAGACGGGAAAATAGTTTGTGGTTTGAAGAACGAACATGGCCATATCGCGGGAGAAAAGTCAAAGCCCACGGTAGCGCGGTAAGAAATGATGGAAGTCATGATAGTCACTAGTGGGACCCGTCAAAGTCAAGAGCGATAAAAGAAATAAATACACGAAGCGATTGAAATATCAAAGCAAAATCAAAAGCACAACTTTAGTTAAAATATTTAATTTGCCGATAAGGCAGTGTAATTAAATATTTTAATTTCTGCTAAAGAATACAAACGGCCATAAACATGAAATTGTAAACGAATGTAACTGTAATATGAAGGGTCACGACCCTTGGCATGTATTGTATAAATAATTTGAAAATCAGTTGCAGAGAGGAAGATAGAAGGCAATAGTTAGATGGTAGGAGTTAGAATTTTCCCGAGAAGGGACTGGAATGTAAATAATGACATACTTTCATGAAGCAGAATCAATGGGGAAAATATGTTAAACTGGTAAATTTATTTTGGTGTTCAGTTGTTGTGATAAATGAAATTCATATTCTTTATTTTGGTTGTCTCCAACTTGGGATCTTTTAATCATTTAAATTAGCATATCAAGTATATATCTAGTTTATCAAAGTGCATTCTCATTTTGTGTAATTTAATTAAACTGGTGTCTGCAAGTCAGAATTAAATTCTCTTGATAAATCACAGTGGTTTTGAGATTTCTTTTGGATAGTTAAAGAATAACCTGATAAAGGAACATTCCAGCACTATTTATGCAAGTCATAGACTTAGTGAATTTTTGTGCTAGCCATAGAATTTTCAGAGTGCCTAACAAGTAGAGTTAAACCAATAGGAGGAAACACATATCATTTTTTACTCCATTGCCCATTTGGATAGAAGGCACTGATCTACCACAACCTAGAGATACAAATCCATATCAAACAATCTATTTAAAAAGCCTTTCATTTGTGCAGTAGGAGTAGGAGTAATTATAGTAATCTCATCTATCCACTTCCCTTTGCCATTATGGATAGATTGTTTCACCAAGAAATACATCTTAAATCTGCAACATACAGATAGGTGCACCCGCCTAGGTTTTGCGGAGCCTGAAGAGTAGAAGGTACAATTGCATCAATTGGCCTTGTTAGTTGGCCAAAAGCATTGTGAGATCTTGGCAACCTCTCGTGGTTCAAACCAGCGTTTTTGAGAACCACCAAAGTCTACTCAATTCATTTTGAGTCTGATGATTACTGGGTGGAAGATCAGGCACTATATATGTAGAAGGGACACTACCCAATGGCCCTCCCATTCCACAAATGAAGATACTACCGACTGCAAGGCACTAGGTACATATTAGTTGAGGGAATTTTATTTTAAAGAAACTATGACAAAGTATTGCTTTGATGTTTAGACAAGAGTCGGACAATGATCCGGTGGACATTTTTCAGTGAAAATTGAAGTGTCTTATTTTTCTCCAAAATCTGCACCATCAGAAAGAGCTCAGCGTCCTGGTTCCAACGCAACTCGAACGGAGCAAAAAGGAGTCCGTTTGCACGAGTTATGGCCAGTCAAACCTTTGGTCAAACTGGGATCAGGGGCATCCAGAAGGTGAAAAAATGGCGCTGTCAAAAATCAATGAAACCAGCGTCATCGCGAAGAGCTCGTCACAAGCTTTCCAATGCAACTCGTTTCGTCGAAATCCGACATCGGACGCGAGAGTTATCAACGGTCAAAGTTGCAGTTGACTTGGTGGACAGAGGGTACGTTGATGATGTCATCATCCGTACAGATGACGTCAGCACACAGTACGGAATTTGATGTGGACAAATCAGAGTTTGACATGTGGCATTTGTACGGACCAATGAGAGTGCGACACGTGGCATCCGTACGACACGTCATCGGACAGGTGGCAGTCCAGTCAGCACACGTCATCGGCTTTGTCAGCGTACGGGCTTGCCTTGTCATCAGAGTTGACGAATTGCAGGTTGACACGTGTCTCCGTGGCAGCGGTCTGGATGGTTGGACGGAATGCCAAAAATATCGTGGGCGGGTTTGAACCCGCGATTTCGGCGAAAATAGCGAGTCGTTTCACCGTTGCACCAAACATAGCCGTCAGTTATTAAGAAGAAGCCGTTTGATTTTATTGTTTAGTTATTTGGTTATTTGGTTTAAAGCATGGCCGGCGGGGTTGGAACCGCCGACCACCCACTTAACAAAAAGATAAGCCACCGTTGGACCACGCGAATCTTATTACATATGTATAGGCCACCGGTTGTTTTGTTATAGAACTATTGGCCGAATCTCTAACCAAATGGCTCTTTTAGCCATAAACCAACAAAACCCACCTAACTAAATAACCAAGAGGGTTGATAAAAATACAAATAACCCTTGTACGAGTTGGTAAGGGAGTTAGACATTAAATTTGGTGGTTAAGCCTTATTTGGCTTATTTTTATGTATAAAAAAGGGGTTTAAGGTGAGAGTGAAAAGGAAGTTTTTTTCAGGTGATGAAGTCCTAATGCTGAGGCGTCAAAAGAGAGGTCTTGTTGGAGAATTCTTTCAGATCATTCTTGCATATCAGAGCGTCGTTACGCTGCCGGAGTGCTTGGAGAATGATTGTGGTGCATTGTAATCGATTTTGGAGTTAATCAGATCGGTCTCTCTATTGGAGTGGACCCGGAGACGTAGTCACATTCTGTGACGAACTCCGTTATCAACTGTTTGCACTTCTCTTCTTCTCTCTCCTTCTGTCTCTCATTTCTTTTCATTCTGTTATAATCACCTTGATTACGTTCTTTATGTTATTTCCTTAAGTTAATTTCATTTTAATTAACTTGAAATAATCATTGTAAAGCATTGTAAAAGTTTAAGCATTTAAACTGCAATTTAGTCTAGATCCTATATAGATCAGACAAGAAGGGTTCTAACGGAATTCCATAGCAATCCTAGGGGTGGACACTTTTTTGCTAAAACTATCGCCCTGAAGGTCATGCGAGCGGGATACTATTGGCCCTCAATGTTTTCTGAAGTGCACCATTTGGTGTAGAAGTGTATTTAGTGCCAATTTTTTCTTGGCAAGAGAAAAAATTATGCTTTGCCTCTAGCCCCCATTGTAACTGAGGTGCCTTTTACTTAATGGGGATTAGACTTTGTCAGAATTATAAATCCCATCTCTAGTGTTGGCCATAAGTGGATCCTCACAGTGACTAATTACTTCACAAGGTGGACAAAGGCTATCGCCTTAAAAGGTGCCACAAAAGATGAGATTGTCAACTTTCTAAAGGAGTTGGTAATTAGGTTTGGTTCACCAAAGACTATCATATTCGATAATGCTCAGGCCTTTGTAGGTTCAAATATGTTGGATTTTCCTATTAAGAATAGGATCTACCTCAAGACTTCATCCAACTATTACCCACAAGTAAATGGGTTAGCGGAGTCAACAAATAAAACCTAATTAGGTTGATCAAGCGCATTGGGTCTAAATGACAAAGAGAATGGCACAAGCATCTATGAGATGCTCTGTGGGCAGACTAGATCATGTTGAATCAGATCCTAAAGACGTCTTCCTATGAATTAGTTTATGGGAAGGAGGTATTTTTACCTAATTCTATGGAACTCTTCACTCTACAATTATTGAAAGGCCTAGAAATAAAGGAGAGTGGTGGAATGGAAGTATGAATAGTAAAACTCCTCAAACTGGAGGAAGACAAAAAAATAGGATTTTGGAGCCATGATTGGCCACCAAAACATGATCAAATGATGGTTTGACAAAAAAACTTCCAACCCAAATTTCCAAGAAGGAAGCCTAGTGTTGAAATATGATGAGCGCACCGCCAAACCAAGGCAGCACACCAAATTTGAAGCGCTCTAGAAGGGACCCTTCCGAATTAGTGTGTGTAAGGAGAATAATGCATATGAGCTAGAAGATATGGGAGGTAATGCTTTAGAGATACTGGTAAACAATATTTATCTGAAACTATTCCATTAAAGTGCATCATTCTTTTAAAAAAATCACAGATATGTACCATATTTTGTAAATATCATTTTAAGTTTTAGAATAAGCCAGAAGGAAAATGAAGAACACAGAAGAAGTAAGGAAATACTATGTTATTTTATATTTTCATCAAATTTACAAGTATAGGGGACAGCCCAAGGCTCAAATTTTAACAGAAAAGCTCTCTCGAGCAAAACCCAGAAAGGGTCTTTGAGCAAAAGATGCACAATGAAGGCATTTTTACAAAAAAAATCAAAAGGATAGGCTTCTAGCCATAGTTATGCGGGCATGTTGCCCATAATCATTTTTCTTTTTCTTCTTCTTCTTCTTCTTCTTCTTCTTCTTCTTAGTTGATAGGAAAGCGGGGAATACACAGCACACGGTGCATAGACCTCAACCCTAGTCTCTATGATTGTACACCAGAAGCTCAAAATGCTTCTTGAAGTTGAACCCAGGAGCATCCTCAACACCATATTCCAAAAGGAAGTAGTTGATTGTAGGCAGAGATAGAGCGTGATGGCTTTCAAGGTCCACGGTGTGAAGTCACTCAGAAAGGGTAGCTAGGGCACATCCATGCCACGATCAATGAACTATTGCAGGTCCATCTCACTGGGAATGCCAACACTAGGGATGGAAACTTGCACGATTTTTTCAAGCCCTTCCAACAGAGAGACGTCGAAAATTCGGCGACACAGCTCCACTATCTTGGGTTTGGAGACATTCAAGTCCATGAGGGAGGTCATGAAGCAGGACATAACATTGCAATTGCTCCTCATCTATTTTTTGTCTTCAATGAAGTCCATGATGATGACCCAATGAAAGGAAATTACCCCAACCGGTCGCATATCTTCACCAGGCGCTTGATTCTATTAGCAGTAATCTCCCAGTGAAGGTATATTGTGGCCTTCATGGAAGCAAATAGATAGGACTACCTAGGCTGACATACATGACTAAAGCAACAGAGTGAAAGACAATATGCAAATGAAGAAGAGGTAGGCTAAACTCAAAATGCTTACTTTTCAAATGAATATAGCCTTAAGGTGGAATAGTTATTTATAGAAAAGAGGTGCCAGTGAACCCAAAAAGTGGAAGGTCTATTTTTGGCCGAACGACAATAGAAATATATCAAAGGAACCGGTGAATAGAGAATAAATCATATGGAAAATTTGACATAAGGTCTCAAAATTAATTTTTGGGTGTTGGAAGTAAATGCTTACATAAGCTTATTGTTGACATGTGTCCTTTGCCACCATCAGCATCATCTAGCTCGTATAAGTGAAAAGACATGGATTAACGCACTAATATCTGACAAATTAATGAGCGCGTCTTTTCAAGGGTACTTCGAATCACCTAAGTAAGATTGACATAAATAAAGGCACTCTATTTGTGAAAAGAGGCGGCCAAGGGAATGTACTAATTCCATTCTTGCAGATTTTTTGGTAGTCTCAAGGGATACGGATCTCCAACCCACATGTATCACCTCGTTGGCAGCATTTAATGGACCAGCGGTAACGACATAGCCTTAATTGTACGTACTTTCTAAGGAAATTAATTACGCCAAAAGGCAGATTTTTCTAAGCAAGTAAAAGGCAAGTGGTCGTTTCAGTGAAAAAACTCTCTGCGACTTTTGAAGCAGCCATGGAAAAACCATCAATGATTGGTACAAGGGCAGAATCTGCATCGAAAAGGCTTGTTTTCACCAATGTCTTTGGGAAAAAATCATTTGTTAATGCCCAAGTACCTAAAGATCGACCATTCAAGCTTTGCAAGAGGGTGCAGGTTGACAGAAGTGTTAAAACAAAGGTGGTCTGAGATGTTGTTGATAACGTCTTCAACCCAATATTGGAAAAAAACCCTAAAAATCTTAGAGAGAGAGCATTTCAAAGAATGAAAGAATATGACACCTTTGAGATTTTTGCCTCTCAGCTCTGGAATTGTGGTTTTCCACAGTTTATGTTACTTGTCATACATCTATGCCCTGAGCTAGTAGATGCATGTGCTAGAAGGCTCGACAAAGAAACTAGAATTAAAACATGCAACAAGATCAGGGTCATGATTTCTACTCCAACTATATGAGATATGTTGTGTATCCCTCCCAACCAACGTGCTAAGCCATTCAGTGAGGAGGAGATGGATATTTACTGGGAGGAAGAAAATAAAAGAGAGAGTTTCTATTATGATGAGACAGGAGAGAAACTAACCAGAGGCCAATTTTTTTTCCTCTGGTATTTAGAAAGTTCAAAAACAACACACAGGATCTTTTCTCGATGTTGGCTTGGCTTTTTGGCTTGGACGATGATGAAGAGGTCCACTCTTTCCAGACAGCCTTAGCTCTGATACTCAAATGTGAAAGGGAGCATAGATGTTTTAACTTTACGAATGTAGTAGCCACAAACATGCTGATGCAGCTGAAGAATTACCAAATTGAGTCTAAATTCAGGTATTCTTCTTTCTTGGGCCACTTTATTCTACATCAGAACTTTGGGTTTCTGGAAAGAAATTTGCTCGTCTCTAGGTTCGATGAGGGTTTAAGTCAACCAGTTTCTCTATGGACCTATGTCTTGTCAAGAACAAGTAATTATTATTAGTTTGTGCATCATTTTTTGAGACTGGTGCTTCACGAGCTATTTCTGCATCTAATGGGTCGCTTGTCCCCTGAGGTTGAAAAATGGATAAAAAAATTCTTCGACTCCAATAGATTATTTCTTTGGGGAATATTTTACATTTATCATATATCATGGTTTTTTCGAAGAACCTTTTTGACTCCCCGGATTTGTGATGGATAGGGTTTTCATTTTGGAGGCATGTCGTCAGGCAACTCTTTCTAATAATGCCTATGGCAGGGGAAGGAACAAAAAAAAACAATATCTACTTCGCCTTTGCATTGCAAATAGTAGAGTGGTATTGGAGAAGCAGGAGGCATAGAGGGAGCTTACAAATCTATTGGGAGCCTTAGGCTTAGTCCTGATATGTGACACATGGGACTACAATCCGGCAAAATTGTTCTCTTTGAAACATGATAGGTGGGATTATCTGGAGTCTAATAAAAATTCGACTCAAGAGAAGCTAGAGATATATATCAAACTGGCCCTCATACCAACTAAAAGGCCAAAGTGGTTGAGCTTCTGTACACCACAGGAAAAATATCAGAGGGAGATTCTGATAAGTAAAACCCTAAACAATCAAATGAAGCGACAAGGGTGGTCGAAAAGGAAGATGACAGACTTTTGGAGATTCTGAAAACAGATGAGAGGAACACATAAGTTTCTCAGATAGTTTCATCCATATGATGAATAGTTCAAGGAAATTTATGATCGAGAAGTTGATTCCAACAACAGCAACCTAGACTCCAGCCATGAGATAACTAAAGAGTGACTTCCATGTCGTACTCCCCGACCACAAGAATCTGACAAAGGGATAAGCTCTAGGCAAAAGAACTCACAAGTTGCATCCTCCACTAGTGTCAGAAGTAAAGGGAAGAGGACCTGACGGTCCCCAAGAGAATCGACCGTAGAAAGAAGGTCAAGCTTCAATAGGATCATCCGCTAAGGAATCAAAATGCTCTAGTTTGGGTCAAATGAAGATAAGGTGAGTCCAAGACTTGGACATACCTGATGCAACTATCTAAAATGAAGAATAAGTAGAGTCCACTCTGCAAAATGTTCAAATGATCACGATTCAGGTACGTCTTTCTCCCCCTCTTCTTCCTATTTCTGCATCTTTGGTCAATCCTTTGCCCCCACCCATAGAAAATAATCCTCCATCCATGAACCCTGAACTTTTGGTTTTGAATGAGCCCCCTGCCATTTTTAACATACCAAGTGATGTAGCCCCACATGTCAAGCAAGAAACATCCACTTCGGTCATTCTCAACTCTTTGATTGCCCTATCTAGGGCCCCTATTGAGAAATTCGAATCATCCATGCTACCCATTACCCCAAGTCCGTCCTATTGATGGTGAAAATGACACAAACAACGTTAAAACATAATATTTCTACTCTATTTCTCCTAAAAAAGAAAGACAACATGTAGTGGCCTAACTCCCAAGGTCCTGGTAATTGGTTCTCAAATATCTGGTGTCACTCAATCAGTTCATGCAACTGTAATATTCAAGGAGCCTGTGCTGGTAACAAAAGATTCAAGCGATGACTCATTTTATCAAACTGTTCTTGTAAATAAAGGGGGTTTCAAACAAAAGAGAAAGATAGATCAAAGGGGTAAACCAGGAAGTATGAATCAAATTTATCTATCATCTAGACATATATCTTCAAATAATGAATGTTCTTCCAATCAGATCAAGAAAACCATAAGATGACACAATCTATAGCATAATCTATACCACTGCATACATTTTAGGTGCTTAATTAACTTTCACAATTACACATCACAAATATTTCAAGGATTTTTCAAAACAAAACACATTCATTCACCATCAAGATTATAGATCAACAGAATTTAATAACTTCAATTCAATGATAATCTAACAAGATAATCCTTAAATCTGGTTTCTTCTAATGACTTTCATCACATAAGAAACTAGCATGCTTCAACACAATCACTGGCATTCAGATAGATTATAACTTATGAGCCTTATCAAATCAAAACAACTCAATTGTAATACCATATTGTGTAAACCTATAATTCTATTAACTGTAAAAAGATCAAGTACAAAGCATCTCTGTAAATCACTACAAAATTCTATCTCCGAATCTCAGGTAAGCCAATCCTACTCTCAATTAGCCAACCTTTACAATATGATACCCATAAGGTATTTATAGATATACAAAAATTCGAACTCTACTTCTATTTTAGGTCATCCACCTTTTTAGGGACTAAATTTCTCTTGGAAACTCAGATCAATTTGATCTTGAGTTCTTACATTAGACATTCAGTTTAAACTAGAGAATAGAAAAAGAATTCATGCGCCCCAAAACTGCTAGTGCTACATGCAACATGCAAAGAAGAAAGAAAACATGCATGCTGGAGATTTATGCATGTGAAGCTGGATCTGCAATGAACTCATCATAACTGGTGAAGACTTGCTGTAATGTATCTATTTTTGGCCCATCAACCCAGCTATCTTCAAATTTGATTCGATCCAATTCTGCTGCAGCAAACTCCTTCATACCTTTTATCTTTGTCAACTCTCTTCCAGCAGCTTTTATTTCCTCTCTAACATCCATTAACCGATCCAGCATCAAATCTTCGCTATCATCTCCTTTCTGCATTAGTCCTCTGAATATTTCATCCCATTTCTCTTTTATTAAACTCAAAGGCATGCCTTCTTTTGTAAATGCATTTACATCTATAATAATAGCGATGACCGCTTCCAAATCTTCCAATTGCTCAGTCAAATTATTAACAGCCTCTTGGATCTCATCCTTATGTTTACACAAGAAGTCCGTTCTAAAACGGAGTAGACGAGAGGTTTTTCCAATAAAATCTTTATTCTCCTCCTCAAGTATGGACTATTCAAGAAGAGTAGCTAAAGGTAATGCATTAACTTTCTCCAATTTCTTATTGTATTCTTTATACTCTTCTTCTTGTTTCTCCAATTTCTTATTGTATTCTTTATACTCTTCTTCTTGTTTCTCTGATGTTTCAATGTATTGATGCAACTATTTTATCAACTCTTCTATGCCTTTGTAGGCCTCAAAACCCTCAGCCAAAACTTCACCTACCTCTTGATTCAACTTGTCCATCCACCTATCTACCATCTTCGCTTTGCCTCTTACTTGCACCAAATCATCTACCTCCTTTTTACTTTAAAAAATAGGAGTCTCAATGGTCGTTACCTATTGTGATCTCAGAGAGGAAACACTCTTCAAGAATGAATGTAATTGATCCAACTGAGCCTTAAGCTCATTCTTCTTTTGTTTATCCTTTATCATTCTTGATTTGGTTGTTGAAGCCACCACATCAATTAGGTTCATCTGCTGATTCTTAGCGGGCCTTCCCAAGTTGATAGTACTCAACTGATAATTTTTTAGTTGCATGTCCCCTACCTCCTTTTCTATCATTGGCATGGCACATTCAGAAACAATTTCTCCTTTATCCGTCAGTCTAGTAGAATGTAGAATTTTGGCCTTCTTTTTAGGCCTCTCGTTCAATATCCTTCATCATATCCTCCCAATTAAGAGGTTGTGAAGGTGTTACTGCCTTCTTTTGCAGGTCTAGTTTTAACCAAGTGGGAGCACTTGGAGCAGTAGTCATCATAGAGGAAGAGGAAATAATGATAGAAGGTGGCTGCATATTCACTTGGGGTTGAGAATCAACCCTGGATTTCTCTTGTTGTTCTTGCACTATATGCATCTGCACAAGCCTTTCAGCTTCTTCCCTATCTTTTTGTCCTTGTATTCTCTTATCTTCCTCTTCTTTCCTCAACCTCTCTTCTTCTAACCGATCTCTCTCCACTTTTTCCTTTTCCAACCTTTCTTTCTCTAATTTTTCCTTCTCTAGAGCTTCTTTTTCTAGCTTCTCTTTTTCTAAAGCCTCTATCCTTTCCTTTTCTAATCTTTCTGCCTCTAAAGCCTTAAGTTTTTCTACCTTTTCTTCTTCTTGTTGTTTTTTCTTAGCCATCTCTTCGGCCTCCTTTTCCTTCCTTAACTTTTCTGCTCCTTCCTCTTTTTGGCAAGCTTCCTCTGCAAGTTTTAACTTGGCAATCAAGATTTCCTTTTCCCTCCGGTTCCTTGCCTTCTCTTCCTCAAGGTCATGAATTTTTTGTATTAGTTCCAACTTGTCATTCTCTTCTTTGACCTTGAGTTCATATTCGTGTTGCCTTCTTTGTCTCTCTACTTCATCAATTGTTGCCTTATCTTTACTTTGTCTAGTTTTTAATTGTTGCTGGTGAAGTATAGCATCAGCTTGTACCTTAGCATCAATTTCCTTTTGTTTCTCCGCTGCAGCCCTTGCATCAAAATTTCTTTTTGCATCCTCAAACAGCTTCCATTGATCTTCTTGTGTCAAAATCTACTCTATATCCTCCTCTAGAGGCATGTTTTCTTGCATATCTTTCTCTGACTCAATTTCATCTGAATCCGTTCCAACCTCATGAATCTCCCTCTCCACTTCTTTTCCCTTGGCAATTTCAGCCATGCTATGAAGAGATCCCTCTTGAACTTCTCCTCTCTGTTGTTTTGTAAGCGGTATTTGTGTGGAAGACTCACCTAGTGTAGGTGTTGAAACAACAGATCCTACTGGAACATCCCCTTCTTGTGTTTCCTCTTCATCCCCTGCTGCTTCAAGTTCTATCTCATCAATATCTAGGGGAAAGAACTCCAAAGGCTCTTTAGGAGGTGTCTTCCTTTTGATCCTTTTGTATCCCTTACCCTTTTTAGGGGCTGATTCTTGAGGAGTTTGGGTTCTTAGCACCAACCATTGCACACGCCTATCCAACACTGTCCTTCCTATCCACTTAATATCAATGGTTTCTTCATTGTCCCAGTCAATTGGATCCAGACTCTTGGTGCCTATGTTCAAAGCCTCATAGGATGGATCCAATACAATTCCATCATCCACCAATGTGTCAAGAATATTATCTTTAACACCAAGCTCTGACATGAGTGAGACAGACAATCTTTCATAATTCTTCTTTCTTAGATCATACTCATCTTGCCGGTCACTCTAGAAGTCTTCTAACAAATTGAAATGTTTTACAAACACCGAAGGCAACAAGGCATACATCTTACCCTTCAGATAAAAATACTTATGAGCTGTGCATAAACCCAACTTCAATTGTATCAGCTCATTACAAACCACCTTTTCTCCTACCAAGTGTTGACAACTATACTCACCCAACTTCATGGGGAACTTGTGACATCCTATTTTATGCTTTATTCCAAACCGAGCATTAACTCCAAGAGCCTGATATACAAACTCCATTAGCACTATCCTGTTCTTGCAGCACCTTGGAAGCAAATGTGGATGGCCTTCAAAACCAAATAACCTGAAATATGTGAATTTGGGGTATTAAATGTACCAACACCCCCATTTAGCAATGAATTCCATGGCTTCTTGACTCAACCGGTACCCTACATCCCCATTCAATTGATTGATTACCACATATAAAAATTCATCATTGACTCTTCTGAAATGAGTCTCAGCAACCTGAAGAGACAACTGGTCATAATGCTCCCATACCCTCTTTTGTCCATCCAAGGCTCCCATTATGCCCACTTTGTTCAAACCTGGGAAAATACCCAACCTTGCTACTGCATACACAACATAAGAAGTCATAAAAAACCACTTGGTCTGCCTGACACTAGTCAGTTGATCATGAACCGCATTTGACACAATCATCAGCCAATCAAACTGCTGGGCTCCATTTAAGATAGTCTGGATACAAGGAAACATCCACTCCTTGAACCAAGTTGTATCTCTCTTTCCAAAGGCCCTAGACAGCATCATGATTAGATCTGATACCTCCTTATAGAAATCTACCCTCTTTGGTTGGTCTGCAAGCTTGCTTAAAGATTTATTTTCTGTGCTCAACCACTTTTTGTTTAAATGAGACTTATTGGAGTCCTTATAATCAATATATTTCTCCAAAGCCTTTGCCTCATCCAACTGCACAAAATTCTTAGGATCTGGGACATTAAATATATCTTGAAATGCTTGAGGAGTAAGATTAATCATCACATTGTTTTGTGAATCCATGCATAGTCTTGTAGCAGGATTATAGGCACTAGCTGCAGTTAAGATCAATTCTGGACATTGAACTGACAAAGGAAACAAAGTTATATGAGCCAATCCAGATTTAACAATCTTCTTCATTCTAGGCATCGCATCCTCAGTGAATGTTTCAGCATATGCCTCCTCAAAGTTATACTGGCCCAAGTTTGTGTCAGTGATGTCTGACCAGTCGGATTCCACTTTGTTGACTTTGATAACTGGATTCCTATGATTATACCTAAAGGTATAAGGTAGTTGTTCAGGCTTGACTTTCTTTGGTTTAGTTGTTGCCTTTGATGTCCCTGCAAGCTGGTTCCGTCGAGCAGCTTCCGTTGATGTTCTTGACATCCTTCAACTTTCCTGCAAGCAAAACCTCTAATTAGATCTTTAAATATCATCACAAAACATGCTTTAAAAACCATACCTTTCATATAAGCACCAGAGGCGAAACCAGGCAGAAACATAGTCTAAAACAGTCTCTTTTAAACAACACTGCTAGACTCAGAGCCAAAATCGATATAGATATTTCACTAACAATGAACAGGCTCGGAGTCAGAATCGGGAAGGTGATCGAAACCGAGATCGGAATAAAAAATGGATTTGGTTTTTCTTCGGATTTCTATATATTCACATTCTATTTTCATTCCACCTCCGCTTCCGTCTAGGTTATCATTATTTCGAAAGAAGACTTCTCATTATACGCGGAGCTGAAGACGAGATGGAAATGAAATTGATACCTTTTGTAAAACAAAATTTTCAAGTTCAAGATCAATTCTGATCCCGGCTCCGCCTAGGTTAACCATGACGTCATCAAAGACTTTATCGATTTAACACACAACTTCATGATTAAAACCAAGGTCATATTAAATGAAAAGTGGATTTAATAAGACTATACTCATATGACCATGGGGAACGACTGTATTTTTTTAGGGCATCATATTTTAATCATTTAAATGTGATCACAGAAACATTCGAAACCCTAATCCAACAAACACGATAAAACTAGGGCACGGATTTTAAACCTTGCCATTTTACCAAATTGAATGCGCAACAAAACCCTAAGTAAAAACGAGATTCAACTAACCCTAAATCACTATAAAAACATGAATTTAATCTACCTCACAGTATAAACATGAATCTAATCTACCTCACTATAAATCCACCCTTTTAATTAACGCCATTTAAACCTAAACTCACTACAAATTAAAAATAGCCCGACGCGATCACGACTAAATCATGAAAGCGATCATGCCCTAAAACACAAAGAACTAAAAACAAAAAGCAAAAATAAATGAGGAATCAACCAGACAAATGAAATAAAGCAAGAACCCATTCAAACAAGCACGCCAAAACCATGAATTCGTTAAAACGACATGATTCCAAGCATGGGTAAATATATAAAAAATGCAACAGTAAATAAACGAAGAACAATAACGATAAGAAACCCTACCTCGAATACACAAGAACCCAACTAACCTTCTGAACTAATTCGCTTGCAATAATCTTCTCCTCCTTCAATCGATTCGCTCAAACGAACTTCACTGCTACTCTTTCGTGCTCTTTAATCTCTTAACAATGATAATAATGATTCATTTAATCCTTAATGAAGGTAAAAATGAAGATTTCTACCTACACGAGCAGCTGTCATTAATGCATTAAACGTAGTTAAGGCGGAGTCAGAACTAGAAGAGAACCAACGGTTCATTACAGTGCAACTTCAGTCAAGAAGTCAACAACCCAAAAGTGGCGGGGGCGGAATCGAAATGGAAACTAATTCAGAAACTAAAGAAATTTCCCAACTTTGTTCCCGTTTTGGTTCCGGGCCGCCAACTAAACACAAAACAAACAAAACAAAGAAAGTAAAGCAAAAGACCAATATAATAAAACTAAACACAAAGACTTAGACTAAAACCAAAAGTCCAAATAGCGGAGGCGGGGGCAGAATCGATTATGATTTTGCAATTTTCGATAAAGACCAACTTAACACCCACTCCGGCTCCGGGTCCGTTGAAGACAAAACAAAAGACCGTCAAGATGGGAACCACAACAAGTTTCAACTGAACTTTCAGAACCCGATTCAGTTCCGCTTCCGCTTCCGATAGACTAAACCAAAATAAACAAAGTGTTGGAAGCAAACAACTCCAAACTTTATTTGAAAAACAACTAAGGATAAAGAATAACAAGGGGGACCCATTTTGACCAAGGCAAAAGATGGGGTGGTTATGCAAGGCATAACACGTCTGCATTCAGACAGAAATCGCCTATTCCATCTATTTCTTTTTTTAGTCTAACTGTTACTTTTGGTGCCCAATCTTAGTTCGGCATCCCACTATTTTCAATGATTACTCTCCCATTTTCCTCCCCACATGCTCATACATCCGAAGTCTCCCCTTCTATTACTCTTTTCAGTTTTCCTCTTGGTACTTCTCTAGCAACATAGAGCATTGATTCCCCACAAACTCTACAAAAGCATTTTGACATGACTAAGCAGGTCCGACAAGAAAGGAAGCAGAAAAGAAGAATGAAGAATGTCGAGCTACCAACAGCCAAAAAGATTCAAACCTATTTCAATGAAGAGTGGAATTCCCTATAGATCACTACCATGAAGTCGCTCGTAGCCTGACCCAAAGGATAGATGTAGATGGAGGATTATGACATCAAGGTAGTGGGTCTGGATTTAAATGAAATTCGTCTATGTGACAAGGTAGAACTAGCCAAGACCATTAAGAAGGTAGTATATGCAGATTATGATCAGCTAGATCGAAAGCTAAGAAAGCACAAGGATGAGTTCAAAAATGTCAAGGAAACAATGAATCAACTGTTGTTGGAACTCAAGGCCCGAAATGATGAAATGACCCACATAATGCAAGTACAAGACCAGTAGGAGGAAGTAACTGGATCCCTTGCAGTGCTCCAAGATGAGTGGATTCAGTTGTATGCTGAAATAAATAGATTGAAAGGTGAGGTTACAGTTGAGCGCCAATCTAATGCAGAGCACCAACATGTTTGGGAGCAGATAAAGAACGATTTGGATGGTGTCCGATCTCAAGCTTCTGACAATTTGTAAAAGGCTTGAGAGGAAGCTGAAAAGCTAAGAGATAAAAAAGAAGATGAGTCTGCTCTACACACTTGGAATCAGGAGGTCAAAAACTTGGTTTCCGAACTAGCAGATGCTCTCGAGAGAAGGGATCAAATGGAATAGAGAGAAGCAAAAGAGGCTCAACCACATGATGAGCTAGCAGCTACACAAAGGTCTACGACCCTTGTTGTAAATAGAAGGTTGGTATCCGCCTACTGGGAGTGAATCATTATTGCACTCACCATTTTAAAACCGGCCGTACAATTCCTGAGGGATGCTAAAGAAATAAATGAAAGGGTTGGCCCATTGGCCGACCAAATTCTTCAGGACTATGCTCCCCAAGTGGCCAAGTCTCAGAGTTTTATTTCCAAGCTATGTGTGGCAACAAATGAAGCTCTAAGAAGTGTAGGAATTAAAGAACAGAGGGCTGCCTCTAGCAAAGTAAGTGAATTCGCCACTGTCATAAAGTAGTGACGAAAACCAAGAACAGTCAGGTGGTGTTAAACAAGAGGGTCGATGAAATCAAGAAGAATTTCGGTGTCTTGTACAGCTTCGGGTTACCTCCTTTCCTTTCAGCAAATGGGGATGTGTTATCCATGGAGAAAATTATAGAGGAGGTCAAGCATAAGGTTCAGACTTCTATAGATCTTCCAAATTCGAGCATGAAACCCATAGAGAAGGATGTTGAGAGTGAAGTTCTTTAGCTTTCTCATCTGTATTATCATTTGGGAGCTATTTCAGCAAGGTGGATGGATCAGGCGTATAAAGGTTTTTGTAGTCTTGCTCGACCAACTAATGCGGATTGGGAAATGTTACACTCTGCTTTCCTCAAACTCCAAGAATGACCAGAGGTCTAGGTTCGTGCCTTCACAAGCGAAGCCCCCCTGTGAGTCACTAAAATTATGAAGAAAAAATTTGCCTTAGTCTATTTTTTATTTTTGGCTTTACTTTTATCTTCGGAAGGATCCACGTGCGAAGAGGTTGTCTTTCTGAAAAGCACGTAATGTGCCACATGGTGGCTACATGTGTTTTATTAATCACTTTCCTTTTGGTTGGGAGTTAGACCATGTGTCGGCTTGATGGACGATTTCTTAAAATCACTTTTCATAAATCTAAGATTATCTGTCGACTTGACATGTCATCTCGTTGCTACTGAGGAGTTGTACCCTTGGAGTCTTCATTCGGAGTCTATCAGAATGCGTCTTGCCTTGTACTAGAGAAGGATGAGAGTTGGTACCACCAAAGCCACTTGATTGATTGATGAGACCTTTGCCAAGTTGTTTTTCTAGGATTTGAGCGATTATGAGGGGCAATCCTGGTAAAATATCTAAAGGACATTAATGCAGCAGTTGAAAAGCTGATAAGCAAGATTGCAACAACCTAACTAAAAGATTTGGGATCGGATTCCAAGCTATCAAGTACAGACATCTGACAGTCATTACTTCTGAATGAAGTTGGCATTTCTCTCTCCTTGGCGGCTATAAATTGGAGGCGACAACATGTAAAAAGGGTTCCTAAAGTTTTCCTTTTGGAAAAATGTTTCTTTAGCTTTCATAGTTAGTAAGAGTATTTTCTTTTGAAATTTGCAGAACATTGCTTCACTCTGGCATGTTATGTCTTTTACATACTCAAACTATTGTCAGATTGGAATTCAAACTCTGTTCTAATATTCATTTAATATTTGAAGCATGAGTTATTTGGGAGAAACATTTGAAACTGTGCATGATATTGCCTTTATCAATATTTCCTTCTTTATATCTTTGTCTAGAATAGAACATTGTGTCTTGTTTAATCTGAATAGTTTGATTATTCGATTTACATGTTGTTTGTGTGCATGATAAAGTTGTAATTTGTAGAAACTAGATTATGTTATTGGACTTCTTTGTTTTCTTTGTTTTCTTTGTAGGATTATCATTTCTTCATTTTATGCTATATTAAGAGGAAGAGTTTATGTAATTTTGAACGTTTATTTTGTTGACTCTTGGAACTTCTATGTTTTGTCGGATCTTAATATGCACTTCCTGCAAGTGGATTGAATGAATGCATTGTGCTTGTATCTAGCCTCTGCTACTTGTTCTCTTCCCAAAAATGAAGGATGTGGTGTTTTGTGTCTATCATGTCATTCATAGAAAGGAACTTGTGGTTTTGAAATGTTGTAAAAGTGTTGGCGCATCACCACTTTTAATGTTTTTATGTTTACATTTCTTTCTACTCTTTTCCCAAACTCAGAGAAGAGTTAGCTTTCTATAAAAATCCCAGAGGTATTAAGTGAGGCGCATATTGTTCCCCCACTTGCTAAATTTACCATAAGATTGTCGAAGAGGCACAAGCTTTGATGATCAACACATGCATTGGTTACTACTACACAATGTATCCATGTTTATGTCCTCAATTATGTTTAATCATATTTAAGATACCTATAGGGAAGCCCCTCGGGTCTAGGTGAGCTTGAAGTCAAAGATCTTACATCTTAGAATTATCATGTATTAGAGAATAATTAATTAATCTTTAATTAATTACTATTCTAATTCTCATGCACTTAAGCTAAACTTAGGATTGCTTTATTAGTTAACTCAATGTGTTATTTATGTTAACTACAAAGCTAATATTAGATCAATTTGTCTCATTACACAGGATGTTGACACTTGTCATGATATAATCCATTTATCATTAGGGTTTCTCCTATAAAGCATTCATTCTCTCTAGCATTATTCATTTTATAAGTATTTTATTTGAGGAATAGAAAATCTTTATTTTGCAGAGCTCTTGGGCAAAAGGTGTTTGGTTCATTGTTTGATCATGGGTCATGTGTTATTCATAAATCTAACATGGTATCAAAGCAAGGATTTAGTGAACCCTGATGAGGTAAAAATAACCTCATCATAATAACATAATAAAACCCTTCCTCATATATGAAAAATACTTATTCTCTGCCAATTAATTAAACTTTAGGCATAATAATTGCTTATCTTTTGAGAAAAAATAGTACAAACTTTATTTCTTGTGATTTATTGAAGTATCTTGCCAATGCAAATTTAATGGGTATTTTTAAGTGTTTTGTAGGATAGTAATCAGTCATCATACAAAAGTTAAAAGCGTTCAACCAACACGAGCTCTAGAACAGATTACAGACATGCATTGGGAGCATGCTCCAGAACTTTAAGATGATGGACCAAAATCATAGTTTCTTTTACTTAAATTTATGTTATGTTTTAAAGTTTAAGACTTCATGGCTCAACTCGAGCCTCTTTAATATTTATGTAATGGGAATTTAAAGAAAAAAAAATTGTTTACAATCTGTTACAGACTTTGTCAATGGTAATCTAAACCATCTAAAATATAGGGTTTAGTTAGAAGTCTTTTATAAATATGTAATCTCTAGAAGTAAAAGACAAGGTAGAATTGTATTGTTATGCTATCAACATGCTTTCTGAATATATATGAATAAAGAAACTATTGCATATCAATCTCTGAGTTGTTGAAATTATGAATGAAGATTACTTTTAATGGAAGAGCTTTTGATTACATTGTGCATGTGACCTGAGAATGTAGGAACCTGCGAGCTAGCCACTCGAGGGATGATACATTAGATAGATGAGTATTTTCCTTGAAATAATTCTATCATTTTTATTGCATGGATAATAATTATGAGTGTAGTCATTTTTCATGTTAATTCTATAGATAGTAATTAAGTCTGTCATCCTAGAGTCTTAATTTCTGAAGCACTTGTTGTTTTTCATTTCTGTAGTTACTTTTTGTTAACTGTTAGAATTGTTACTATTATTAATTAGATGTTACATTGTTTATTTACAAGTTTTTCTACTTTTGTAGTTTACACGCTTCGTAGTTTAGTTATTTATGCATTTTCTAGTTTAGTTATCGTGCTTTCTAGATTAATTATCTTGAGATTTCTAGTTTAAATACTTTCCAACTTTTTAGATAAATTATTTTCCAGTTAACTAGTTAAATGACCCTAGGTTAAAATTAATTTCAGTTGCTCTAAAAAGTCAAAAAATCTAAGAGAGATAGTCAAGTTGCCTTCTATTGCAAATAGCCTTGGACACTGCTCAGTCGATATATTGATGTTTTATCTTCTAGAGTAATGGGACCTAATGACAACCTATCACTTTTTCGCGTCATTTTTCAGGGAAAACTTTATTTCTTGAGTGTTAATAGGAGATACCTTGAATACCTCTTTTAGGCCCAAAATATCCCTTTGGCTTCCTTTTCTGCATGGTCAGGAAAAGAGGCCCTCATGGAATATTTATACCAAAGACCCCCCCAAAATACGTTCCAATCATACATAGGGAGAACCAAGGCTCAAAAGACCACTTTATTGAAGAATTTCTTGAGCCTAATCCACCAAGGACTTTCCACTATTTTCCTGAAGATCATCCAGTAGAACAACCTATCATTGAGGAAATTATTCAAGAGGAACACATTCCTCTAGACATCATGGGTGATCGTAGGGCTAAAGCTAACTGGAATGATGCTAATTGTAATAATAATGAACCTTTGACACCACGAATGTTCACTTATCCTATTACTCTAGATGTAAATGATGATACTACGATGAAAAAGATATCTCCAGCTTTCTTGCCAACCTTCTGAGGTTTGTCCTCAAAATACCTAGATGAGTTTCTCTTCGAATTTAAGGTCCTTTTTCAAACTTATGACTATAAAAAATGATAACAAAAAAAATGAATTTGTTTGCTTCTACTTTGAAGGATGTGGCTATGCATTGGTTTATGGGATTAGTTGTTGGGTCTATTACATCTTGGGATGACATGGAGACTACTTTCCTAAAAAAATACTAGAGCTATTGTAGGGTGAGTGATCGTAAGGAGGATCTATTTAAACTTAGGCAAAACGAGGATGAGAGTCTAGAGGATTACCTAGACAGGTTTATTTTCTTGTCTAAACGATGTGGAGGAGAGGCCATTAGTCTTGAGATTCTCAAGACTATATTTCTTAAGGGACTCGATGAGGATGCAAGAAGAAGCCTTGATCTAATGGGAAAAGGAGATGTGTCTCAATTAGGCCTTGATGCAATATGTGAGTTGTGTCAGAATTTCTCATGTACTCGAGGAGGAATCTGTAAAACTACTCTTTTTAAAGGGTCAAACAAAATAGGCAAGCTCCGAGAAGAAATAGCGAACCTCAAAATAGACATGCTTGTTCAATTGAACACTACATTGGATGGCATACAAGCTAAGACACACAATCCTGAGACTTTTTCCATCTACTGCCCAAGATGTCGAAATAAACATCTTTTGAAAGAATGTCTGCTAGACAAGGTTGTTGTTTGTCAACTTTGTGAGAAAAATCATCCTATAAACCAGTGTGAGCATCTTACTGATCTCAAGAATTCCAAGAAAAGGACTGCACAGGTTGAGGAAGAAATAAATATGGTAAATCAATGCCAAGGAGGGAATTTTTCTTATGGGTAGAATTCCAATCTTACTTGGAGACCCCAAAACAACTAGGCTAGTAATCAATAGGCTCCATCTTGGCCTCAACCACCACCTCAACAACCTAATTGGGGAACTCCCTATTGGGGACCCTCTAAATGGGTGAACCAATCATGGGGAAATCAGTAGTGGCCAAACCAAACTCAACAATAGTGGTATCCACAAAATACTGCTCCTCAATGAAGTTAGGGGCAAAATCAATTCTATACTAGCCCTCGGAGGAATCAACAGCAGAATCTGCTACTGCCACCCTAGAATCCTCCATAGAGTGAAAAGATAAATCAACCTCAGCTCCTAGCGCAACCACTTCCCAATCCTAAGAACAATCAAAAAAATACTCTGGTATACTCCACTAAACAAGACAATGTTACCAGAATTAATGTCATACATTGTGGAAATGTTTAGTTGCGCTCTGGTAGAACACTTCAACCACCAACCATTGAATAAATTATGGATGAACCTACTCCCAAAACTCCTGAAAAGGCCACTCCACCAAACCAAACTGTTACCATAGACACTACTCTACCACCATTGTTGGCGGGAGCTTCTGACTTACCTCAAGAGGAGGGAGGTCAGTCTCCAACTGATCTTAAGAAGGATACCACTCCAAAAGAGAAAACTCAAGCACCATTTCTGAAGCGTCTAAAATTGACCATTCTGAAAGATACTCTGAAAATGCCTTTGACCTCTGAAATTGCGTTAATTCAGGAAATCAAACAACTGCAAATAGAGGCTCCCTTGTTGCAAGCAATAAAGGAGATATCAGAGTTGAACTAGCTGATCAAATAGTTGTGCATTAAAACTCTAGGGAGGAAACCAAAGAAAATAAATACTATGCACATCAATGGTTATTTAGTGAAATTTTTGTCTGGAAATACCATTGCTCCAAAATATGATGATCCCGATAGCCCATTGATAACTGTCACGATTAATGAGGTAGCAATAGCTAATGCATTAGTGGATTTAGGAGCAGCCATTAACGTAAAGATTGTGGAAGTGATGGAAAAATTAGGCCTCACTGATTTACATCTCACAACTATAGTCTTGCAGATGGAAAACCATTCCATAGCCATTCCCAAGGGTATTATTGAAAACATTCTTGTCAAAGTTGACGGATGGGAATATCCAGTGGACTTCTAGGTAATTCAGTTGCTTACACCCAAAGACAACTACCTAATAATTCTTGGAAGACCATGGTTGGCCATTGTCACAACTAAAATCAATTACAAAGAGGGAGGAATGACCATTTCACATGGTTCAAATAGTAAACATTTATTCTTGTACCCTCCTGCTAAACCCACCGAATATAACAAAGTTTGGGTTGATGAACCAAAAGAGTCTAATGGTCAAAACAGTTTGGCCTCATTAGCCATGGTACTTATTAAACAATATGGAGAAGAATTAGAAGATGAGTTAGCAAATGATATAGCACACCTTGCCATAGGCTCATGTGATGAGGAAATGGTAGATGCACCAGAGATTTTAGGACAACCAATCAATGTACATGGGATTGAACAATAATATACTACTATAGGAATGCTTTGTCCTTTGGCCAAGATGATTCCCAAAACTAACCATTTTTTTTAGGACATTGCTAGATTTCACTGAATTATACCTCATAGTTGTCCTCTCAATACCTTGTTATGACCCATTCATATTGTCACTTCCAGCCATCCGGGAACAAAAACAATGATGTTATTGTCGGGAAAAACCTTGAGCATCAATAGTTGGCTAACAGAATCAGAAGAGGATAGATTATTTAATGTTTTGGTAAAAGGGTCTAAAGATTTTGCTTGGGACTATACAGACATGAGGGGAATTCACCCAAGTGTTTGTACACATCACATTTACACTAATCCTAATATTAGGTCAGTACGTCAGCCATAGAGGAGGCTCAATCCTGCATTAAAAGATATTGTCAAAACTGAAATTGAGAAACTCCTTCAAGTGGGATTTATTTATCCCATTTATGACAGTAAGTGGATTTCACCTATGGTTGTAGTGCCATATAAAAATGAGAAGTGGATAATATGCATAGATTACAAAGAACTTAACAAAGCCACTCACTGAGATTATTCTCCCCTACCATTTGTAGACTAGGTTCTAGACAATTTGGCTGGGAGGAAATATTTCTCCTTTTTAGACAAATTTAGTGGTTACAACCAAATTCAGGTAGCACCAGAAGACCAGGATAAGATGATTTTTACTTGTCCATGGGGAACATTTGCATATCGTGTTCTTCCCTTTGGGCTTTGTAACTTCCCTGCAACTTTCCAAAGAGCCATTTTGGCTATATTTGTTGAGCTTGTCAATGACTACGTAGAAGTCTACATGGATGATTTCATTGCCTATGGGTCAACCTATGATGAATCCCTTCAAAACTTGGATAGGGTTTTAGAGAGATGTGAGGATCACCAAATATCCCTTAGCCATGAAAAGTGTTTGATAATGGTGGAACAAGAAATAGTTTGAGGTCATTATATCTCTTCTGAAGGAATTAAGGTTGATCCCAAGAAAATTGAAGTGATTCAACAACTGACTACTCCTCAGACACAAATGGATGTTAGAATTTTTCTTGGGCATGCTGGATACTATCAAAGGTTTATAGAAAGCTTCAGTAAGATAGTGGCCCCTATTGTTTCCCTTCTCCAAAAAGATGTAGAGTTTAACTGGACACCTGAGTGTCAACTATCATTTGAAACAATAAAGGATAAACTTATCTCTGCTCTTGTACTGCATGGGACAAATTAGAATCTTCCATTCCACATTTATGTCGATGCTTCAGATGATGCAATTGGTGCAGTATTGGGGCAGGAAGATAAGAATGGGGGAAAATATGCCATATATTTTATTAGTAAAAGCCTGACGTCTGCTGAGAGAAACTACACGATAATAGAAAAAGAATTCTTGGTTGTAGTACATGCCATTAAAAAGTTTTTCCATTACATTACAAACTACAAAGTTATTGTTTATACAAACCATTCAGTTGTTAAATATCTGATGAATAAACTTGTAGTAAATGGACGAATAATGAGGTGGTTACTACTCCTTCAGGAGTTCAATGTAACAATACTTGACAAGCTAGGGATATTTAATGTAGTAGCAAATTTTTTGTCTCGAATTAAACAAGAAGATGGGGACTGTGTACTTGTACAAGGTGAGTTTCTAGATGAAAATATGTTTGCTATCTCTACAAAGACCCCTTTGTTCGCTAACATTGCCAACTATTTAGCCGCTTTAGAAGTATCGCTTGGTTTTACATCAAAACAAAGGAAGTGACTTCTTAGAGAGAGTGTCCCATTTAAAGGGATTAATGGGATACTATTTCGTTGTGGCCCTGACATGGTCTTGAGACGATGTGTTGGGGCAAATGAAACTTACAGTATCCATAGAGCTTGTCACAATGATCCTTCTAGGGGTCATTATTTTGCAAAGAGAACTTCTCATAAAATCTTGGGTGCTGGGTATTATTGGCCTTCAATGCATAAAGATGTCAAAAAGTATGTTCATCATTGTGATGAATTTCAAAGGGTAGGAAGACCAACAACTTCTACCGAAATTCATTTGCATCCACAGGAAGTACTTGAACCATTCAAGAAATGAGGATTGGATTTTATCGGTCCCATAGATCCTTCCTCTCAAGGGAAAGAATACATACTAGTTTGCACTAATTACCTAACTAAATGGGCAGAAGTTTAGGCCCTACGAGTTGCTACAGAGGAACAAGTTGTTGAATTTCTCTATAATAAAATATTTCTTAGGTTTGGAGCTCCCAGAACCATTGTTACAGACTAGGGACCCAAATTCATGTCCAAAGTTCTCTTAGCATTCACGAACCATTTTCAAGTAAGTCATAAGAAGTCATCTCCTTATCACCCTCAAGCAAACGGTCAAGTGGAAGTGACTAATAGGGAGTTACAGAACATATTGATGAAAATGGTTTCTTCAGGGAGGAGAGATTAGGCTTGGAAATTGCCTGAAGTCGTTTGGGCATACAACACAGCATGGAAATCCACAACTGGGTTTAGCCCCTATGAGATTGTTTTTGGGAAGAAACCTCTCTTGCCCATTGAGTTTGAACTCCAAACTCTAAGAACAGGTATGGAGTTGGGCCTAGATCTGAAATGAGCCCAAGTGGAGCGAGTTTTATAGCTAAGCGAGTTGGATGAATTTCATTTAGATGCAGTCCATCAAATTGAGTTGGTTCAACAACAATGAAAGGTTTGGCATGACAAGCACATTAAAGAAAGAGAGTTCCATAATGGTGAATGGGCCTTGTTATTCAATTCTAGATATAAAGATCATCAATGGAAAACTCGAAACTCATTGGTTGGGTCCATATGAAATTTCTAAAGTATTTTCGAATGGCACAATTCAGTTGAAACCCATTGATGGTGATACACGAACTCTCTTGGTAAATTTTCATCGCCTACGTATCTACCATAAAGCTATCAACAAGGAGGAATTTACAAAATTGGTAGAAATACAAGGGGAAATCCAATGCATTGACTCTGCCTTGGCAGAGTCAATATAAACCTTGCACACACACACACACACACACACACATATATATATATAAATGTATAAATATATGAAAAATTGTAATACAAAGGCATGTGTACAAATTTGTTTCAAAGCATTCATCATTAATTATTATTTCTTTGGACTTGGCTAAATTTTGTTTTCATTTTCAGGACTTTACTATAAATCAAAAATAAATTTTGAAGCACCTTGCTATGATGCTCTAGACCTTGTTAGTTCGGGTGCCCCGATGCTCTGAAACTTACCTTCGGTTGCGGCAATGCTCTGGAACTTGTGAGCTTTGATGCCCAGATGCTCCAGAACATGCATTTCAACTGATCGCATCCTACATTTTGTTCTTGTAGAATGGTGATTAGTCAAGAAAAGCTCCAGAAGTTCAAGTTCACTCATACATCCATTTTTCTTCTTTTCGATTACATCTTTCTATGATGCTCTGGAATTTTCTCTTGGTTGCTGCTCTAGCTACATCTTTTGACGATGCTCTAAAAATTTCCTTTGATTGCTGCTCTGGCTGCATCTTTCAACGATGCTCCGGAACCTTACTTTCGGCTTTTGCACCGGCTGCATCTTTCGACGATGCTCTAGAACTTATTCACCTTCTTCATTTTGAATGCATGCCTCAAGCATGCTCCAGAAATTATTCACCTTCTTCATTTTGAATGCATGCCTCAAGCATGCTCCATAACTTATTCACTTGTTTCGAGCGTGTTCTCATAAGCGTGCTCCAAAACTTATCCATTTCCATTTCGCCCGCCTTTTTCCATAAAATCTAAATTTCTTTCCGATGCTTTGATTTTTAAAACCCGTATACGCATGCCTCCTTTTTAAGTTGTCACTTTGGTATCTTCGCTTAGTGTGGTTATTACGACTTGCCACCATTTTGCCATCATAAATAAAACCCATTATGATAGCTTCTCCTCATTTATGACTTCGTCATTCGCAAGCTGCCTCACTCATATCATAATAAATATGTCATCACCTTAACCAATACCATTCTATCATCCTATTAAATCAACAAAGGTACGTAATCTTCAGGAGATCATAGAATGTAAGTACAAATTTTCACTTAAATAAGTAGTTATTTTTCAATAAGGTGTAATTAATTGGCACGAGTTTCTTCCTTCCTAATTTAGTAACTTGGGCCACTAGTTGATTAACCGCTAGTATGACACTCTTTTCACACTCCTCCATGCAAATTATCATCATTGCACAATAAGGTTTTTAAACAAAGACAAATAAATAATCATTCCTCGATTATATCTTCAAAACAATTGTGCACAAGTTTCTTGCACTGTGAAAGTTTTTAGTAGAATTGGAAGTGCAGAGACAAAAAATGGGGGGTGCGAAGAATAAATCAGAGTCGGCCTCAGTGGATAAATTATTGGGATTAAGCAACATTTCCAGTTTGTTTCAAGAAGTGGGATGGTTGGATTTTATTAAAAAGTTTGAGGGATATAATGAGCAGTTGGTGAATGCATTTGCAAAAAAATATTCCAATGGCCAGGTGATACTACATGGGATTCATTTTTAGGTGAGTCTGAAAGTCATTTCTCACCTCTCTGGTTTAGATAATTTTGGTATTAAATTATTTGAAACTTTCCAAATTACATATCAAAAGTTATCATAATTATTTCTTAGAAAGGGAGACCCTCAACCCATGATAGTTATCAGTACTAGAGGACAAAACAAAGGGTTTCAAAGGACCTCATATTAGAACACTAGGGAACAGTTGTTTTATGGATCATAAAATATTTTACTTGTCAAGGCCAACTTACTACTGTGGTAGGACCTGCATTTCGTATGCTTATACACTTGTGTCATGGGAAAGAAGACCCTACTCTTAGGGCAATTTGTCTAAATTTTTGAGTGAATCTGTCATCTCCTCCATAGAAAGACATAAAGTCGGTTCAGGCTCGTTGAAACACCATGGGTTAATTCAATTAATCTGTAACTATCATTTTTGAAAGAAACCTGAAAGTAAGTGGGAGAAATTTCTCCAAAAATTTGAAAAATTTGTGCCTAGAAGAAAATTAGAAGGGGAATCCTCCAAACAAATTGCTTCATCTTCTGGAGGAACTTCCCCTAAGGCCTCAAGAGCTCCTAAAGCTTAAATTCCCACAACCCTCGATGATTAAGCTCCAAAACCTCTAGCCAATGAATTGAGAACCCCAGACCAGTCAGGGGATGTTGAAATTATTCATGCAAATGTAGAAAGAGTTCCCTCTAGGAAGAGGAAAAGAAGGTCAACTGTTAATTTTCATAACACTCCTCCCTTGAGGAGAAGAAATAGATTGTCCTCTGAGTCTACAAAAACCCCAGTTCAAGACATAGGGAGTGTTTCAAAGAAAAAGGAGTTTAGAAAATAGGAAAAGTCAATAAAAACTAAGGACCCCACAGATAATGTGGAAATAATGGAAACAGGGGAGTAAGTTTATTAGTCTCCAAGGGTGGTAGGAGAAGAAATACCTCCCCACATAGGAAAAGAGGAAGAGGCCCCTACTAAAGAAATACAGAAAGAAGAGAGGGAACAATCTCCACCTTTTATGGAGGTTGAGGATAATGTTTTAGAAAATTTGTGTCCCATTGTAAATAAAGTTATTAAAACAACTAAAAATGATAGTGTTGATGCAAAGTTAGAAAAATTGAAATTCGAAATTGATGAGTTAAGAAATCAATTGCATAAAAATGAAGAACATATTGTACAACAACAAGAGGAAATAACAGTACACATTGTTGTAATAGGAAAAAGAGATCAAGAGATTCAAAATTTGAAATTGCAGATAGAAAAGATGGATACATTTATTAATGAATTGCAGATACAAATTCAAAAATAGAATCAAGAGAATAAGACATATAATGTTAATCTCTCTGATAAGGATAAACAAATTGAAAGTTTGAAAAACAATTTTATTCAATCGTTTCAAGCTTTTGAAGAGGAAAAGAACAGACAATGAATAATTAAATGTTTCTCTCAGTAAGATTATGGAACTGGAATAGGATTTACAAGAAAGCACTAATAAACCAATAATGGAATCAAAAGGAACTCAGACTGAACCAACTGTAATGGAATGGTTCCAAGTCTGAATTCCCCCATTATTAATGAAGTGGATGGAAAGATGCTAGGATTGAGAATATCAGGTTCAAAAGGAGTTGGTATTGTTGAAAGAGTCATTTGACAGGGTCTATAGGGAAAAATAAGATGCATGCCAAATACGATAATTTCTATTAGCATGTAGGAGCCCATCAAGGTTGTATTCTATATTTTTAAATGAACAATTGTTAAGATGGAAATTGTTGAGAATCTATCATAATCAACCACATGACCCTAATGACCGTGAATTTGTTAAAGTATTTTTAGAATCAAATCCTGAGAAACAAGATATGTTATGTGAATTCTTTGTTCACAATTTATTCATGGAAACACATACTAATTTCTTTATTAACCTTTTTGTTGGAGAAGTGCAATTGAGATCTTTGTTATCTACTATGCGTAATCAGATTCATTGGCAAGATCACACTAGAGAATACTCTCAAGCAGAGAAGAATGTGGGTCTTCAGATGAGATAACCCAACAGGAAACCTACAGCTTTCAAAGCAAACTTTTTAGCTGTTAAAGCTAAAGAAACTGTGAATCAGAGATATGATGGAAACCTCTGCCTATGTTACAATAATTTCAGAGAACAAGGGAAAAAACTTATTGGTAAGGCTTGGAATACCTGTGAAGAGAGATACACCCCACTGCCAGTATACTTAAAGAAAAGAGAAGTGATCTCCCCTCTTAACATCAAATGGTCCTAGAGAAGAGCAGATGCCTTGGCTGAAATCTTAAAAGACCTCAGAACATATTAGATGGGGATGAGGTACAAACCTCCCTTGTTGCTTTCACCACCACCTGCTATTTATATTAATACAAATCAGGATAATGGAGTCTTCAACATGTGGAAAATGATTGTTACTTATCATCAAAGCTTCCTATACGAACCTAAAAAGTTAGATAAAATAGCAAATGATTTGTATGATAGTAGTGTTGAATATGAAAAATTGAATAGAGAAGGAAGGCAGGGGTCATAGCAAAGGGTAGGAGGATTTTCCAGAAATTAGGAAGGGGAGGAAGTGATGAGGTAAAAATAACCTCATCATAATAACATAATAAAACCCTTCCTCATATATGCAAAATACTTATTCTCTGCCAATTAATTAAACTTTAGGCATAATAATTGCTTGTCTTTTGAGAAAAATAGTACAAATTTTATTTCTTGTGATTTATTGAAGTATCTTGCCAATGCAGATTTAATGGGTAGTTTTTAGTGTTTTGTAGGATAGTAATGGGTCATCATAGAGTAGTTAAAAGCATTCAACTAGCATGAGCTCAATAATAGATTAAAAACATGTGCTAGGAACACGCTCTGGAACTTTAGGATGATGGACCAAAATCATAGTTTCTTTTAGTTAAATTTCTATTATGTTTTAAAGTTTAAGACTTCGTGGCTCAACTCGAGCCTCTTTAATATTTATGTAATGGGCATTTAAAGATAAAAATTTTGTTTACAATCTGTTACAAACTTTTTCAATGGTCATCTAAGCCATCTGAAATATAGGGTTTAGTTAGAATCCTTTTATAAATATGTAATCTCCAAAAGTAAAAGACAAGGCAGAATAGTGTTGTTATGTTGTTGACATGCTTTATGAATATATATGAATAAAGAAACTATTGCATGTCAATTTTTGAGTTTTTGAAATTATGGATGAAGATTAATTTTAATGGAAGAGCTTTCAATTACATTGTGCATGTGACCTGAGAACATAGGAACCCACGATTTGGCCACTAGAGGGATGATAGATTAGATAGATGAGTATTTTCCTTTAAAGAATTATGTCGTTTTTATTGCATGGATAATAATTATGAGTGTAGTCATTTTTCATGTTGATTTTGTGGATAGTAATTAAGTCTTTCATCCTAGACTCTGAAGTTTTGGAGCACCCGTTGTCTTTCATTTCCATAGTTACTTTCTGTTAAGTGTTAGAACCGTTACTGTTATTAATCAGATGTTCCATAGTTTGTTTACAATTTTTTCTACTTTTATAGTTTACACGCTTCTTAGTTTAGTTATTTCTGTGTTTTATAGTTTAGTTATCATGCTTTCTAGATTAATTATCTTGAGCTTTCTAGTTTAAATACTTTCCAACATTTTAGATAAATTATTTTCCAGTTAACTAGTTGAACGACCCTAGGTTAAAATTAATTTTAGTTGCTCTAAAAAGTCAAAAAATCTAAGGGAGATAGTCAAGTCGCCTTCTATTGCAAATATCCTTGGACACTGCCTCTTCGACATATTGATGTTTTATTTTCTAAAGTAATGGGACCTAACGACAGCCTATCAAACCCCTTCTCCATTTTTGAGCTTTTTTTTCATCTAGGGTTACAGTTTAAAATTTAGAATTTTCAGTGCTTTTTTTGCAATTTTTTTGAGGTGGTCAAATTTTGGGGACATTTTAGCGCAAAAAAAACCTCGCCATTGCATTCAAAATGACCTTTTTTGGTGCATTTTGGATTAAAAAATGACCAATATCTTTTGCTTCATGTATTTTTAAGAAAAATAATTTTTGGGTTTTGTTCAAAATCATAAAATAACATCTAGGTATCTGCTATATTTTGTAGATGGTGAGCAGATCTTGCAAAAATAATTGTCAAAATAGCCTAGCGCACCTATTTTCCCTTGAAGTGATTTTTTTTTTTTTTACCAAATCGCATGTTCTAGTTTTTGGATTAAAAAATGCTTTCTAAATTTTGTTGGTAGCACCATAATATTTTTTGGGTATCCATTAGTTTTTGCATACTTGATGAGAATTTTTTTCAAAAATCAAATTAGAAGGGTCATATCTACTGCCTGTCAGCTTGTAAAATTTATCCCATTTTTTAAAAATCCATAACTTTTGCATATGGTGTCTATTTTTTGAAAACTTTATATTGTTGGAAAGCTAGTTTTGAGCCCATTTGAGATATGTAGGTATTTTCCTAATATTTCACCTTTAAGTTGCTACAGTAAATTGAAGTTATATATATTTTTGTGCTTTTGGGGTCATAACTTGGGCAAATAGACACTTTTTTTTGTGAATGAATAGGTGTTGGAAAGTTCTTTCAGTTTTCTACACAGCCATGTAATCCATTTTTGTAGAATATTCACCAAGTACATAGAGATCTCTCTAATGTGATTTTTTCTTTTTAAAGATTTTTTGCTCTCAAAGTTGTATCAGGGTTTGGTTTTTCCTGTTGTGGGGGGTATATTTCTCACTTTCAGTATCTATATACATCAAAGCTACAAAAATCCTATACCACACATTATTTAAAAACCTCAACCATCATGGCAGACACCTCTTCATATGAACATATTATGCCACACAACTATCATACCTAGAAAGGTCATATGACCAAAATGCTCATGTCTAAGGGTTTATGGTCCACTTTGGATGAAGTACAACCAATATTGACTCATCAATTTTAGATATTTCAACATGGGAAGAAGATAGATGAGGCTATGGGTTTGATTTCGCTGCATGTTTCAAATAGTCTCTTATTTTATTTAGAGTCTTACAACACTCCAAAGGCTATGTGGACAAGGTTCGGTGATCTTTTTGGTACCATCAATGAGTATAGAGCTCTCCAAATTAAGGTAGAATTAACATCACTTGTACCTGATTATTTCCCCTCCATTAAGGACTTCTTACAAAGGTTTAAGTCACTCAGATCTCCTTTGCAAGGTCGTGAGAAGAATAAAAATGATAAAGAATGTATTTTCCTAATTCTATCTAAGTTTTGAGGGTCATTTCAGGTCTTCTCTTCTATTTTATACTCTATTATGGATGCATTGGGCGATGCATTTACCATGCCTACTTTTGAGGTTTTCTATGAGCATTTGGCTCATGAACATGCAAAGTTGGTTGAATTTGAATCTCTTTCTAGTTTCAAAAACTAGATATTGGTAGCACAAAAATCCAAAGAGAAAGATAATAAGAAATAGAAGCCCAAGAAAAATTCTTCATCAAGTAGTGAGAATTCCTCCAAAACATTTCAAAAGTCAAAACATAAACCTCAAACCACTCCTCGGTATGATAAACCTTCTAAGTCTGGTGAGTCTTCCTCTAATATGAAGAAGAAATCAGGTGAACCTTACAGTTTTTGTGGTAAGGAGGGACATCCAATCAATTGATGTTGGAAGAGATTAGAGAATTTGGAGGAATCCATGTAGCACCATAACATCTCCTTCCCTAAATGTTCTTCCTCACCTATAGGTAAAGGTTGTGCTCTTTCTGCTAGGGCCTTGCATTTTATAGCTCCATAGATACTTGATTCTAGTGTGACACATCACATGACACATTCTTAGGATTTGGTCTCATCCCTTTTAGATTGCATTACTACTCAGATTACAGTTGGGGATTCTACATAGCTTTTAGTTTTGGGCTTAGGCACTATCACACTTGAGGGTGGTTTTCTTCATGAGGTACTTGTAGTTCCCGATATCTCCACCAACCTTCTTTCAGTGTATCAGATTTTTTAATCTACTACCGATAGGACAGTCGATTTTACCCCACATGATGTAGTCATTCACGACCTTCATTATCCTAATATTATTGTGGCTATTAGGAGTGTTGATACTTGTTCTCATTTATATAGATTTGATGGTTTTGAGAGTTTAGTTTGTTCGGGTTCATCCTTCATAGCACATGCAAACACTATGAGCATGTTGTGGCATGAATATTTTGGTCATGTCAATTATAGATATCGCTAGAAGATGAGTACATAGGTATTAGTGCTTGGGCTCCCTAAGTTTTCTTGTACTAATGGTGTTTGTCGAGGATATGTTCTTGGCAAACATCACTGAGATTCTTTTCCTACGGGTAGAGCTACATGTGCTAAGGAACCTTTGGAGTTGGTTTATAATGACCTCATGTCATTTTTGACTTCTTTTTCAGGGGCCAAACATGTCCTCATATTTATTGATGCCTTCTCTAGGCATACATGGGTGTACTTTCTTAAATACAACAGTGATGCCTTTGATTCTTTCAGGATATTTAAGGTATTTATGGAGAAGCAATCTAGTATTTTTATTAGATGAATACACACATATAATGGGGGGAGTATGTTAATCAGAATTTCAGGGAATTTGGCATTGAGCATGGTTTGTAGAATAAGCTTATAGTTCCATACACCCCTCAAAAGAATGGTGTTAGTGAGCGAAAGAACAAAACTTTGCGGGAGATGGCCAACTATATGATTTAGTCAAGAGATATGCATTCTTCATTTTTGGCTGAGGTAAGATTAATTGTGCCAATTATATTTAGAATTGTATGCCTCACAAGGCATTGCAATATATGAATCTTGAGGAGGTTTGGTCCCATGTCAAGCCTGATGTATCTTCTGAAGAAGGAAAAATAGATTAAGAAGGTAAAATATGGAAATAGATGAAATTCATAAAGGAAATACACAAATAAGATAATACCTTCATAGTCTCCTCCTCTTCATGGATTGAGCTCACAAGATGTAGCCATGTCTTGCAGATTTGCTCCAATGTTAGTAGTGGAGGTGGTTTCTCAATATTTGGGTAGCATGATGGTAGGATAGAATGAATACATTGGGTATTTGGGTAGCATAAGGATATGGAGAATGTGGATGTGAAGAATGAGAACCAAGGCCTCAATATATAGAAATTTGGTGAGATGAACCAAGGGCTAGGATTGATTGGTTGATGGAGGGCTGAGATTAAAAGAGAGATAGGGTTTGGATTAAGAAATGAAGAATGATTAGCCTTGTGACAAATGTCACAAGAGGGAAGCTGTGTGATGGGGAGGTGTGCTCACACATGTGTGAGCACACATTGGGAAGAGTGAGTGTAAGAGATAGGGTGGCTTATAGGGTGGATTGTGTAAGAGGTTAGTGGGGGAATTTAAAATTGAGAAATAATGGTAATGAGGATTAGGCTTAAGGATTAAATAAATTGATCATGCATTAATTGATTTAATGAGGAAAGGTTAAGTTAACAAGCCATGGGTTTATTAACTTGGTTGGAGTTAAAATTTGGAGAATGAGTTAATGAGGGTTCAAAAGTGAATAAAGTTAATTAATCAACGATTAATTAACTTAAGTGGGATTAGGGGATTTTAGAGGAATGTGGGAAAAAGATTAACTTTAATTAAATAAATGTAGATTTATTTAATTAAAAGTGATGGATAAAGGTAATGGGAAAATTAATTAAATAAATAATAAATATTTATTTAATTAATTATTAGGATAAGGGAAAGGGTTAAATTAATAAATTAAATAACAAGTATTTATTTAATTAAATATTATTTTAGGTTTCTACATCTTCATTTAGAGTCTTTGGTAGTGATTCTTGGGCATTCATTCCTAAAGCTCAATGGAAAGCCATGGAGAGGAAGAGCCGACCACTCATATTTGTTGGCTACTATGAGGATGTTAAGGTGTATAGGTTGTTTGATCCTGATTTCAGAGAGGTCTTGTTTCAATGAGATGTCCTGTTTGATGAGTGCTTTCCTCTAATGGATTCTCCATCCCTAGCTTCTCCCTCATCTCCTACTACTCACTCATCATATCTTTAGGACTACTCATCTCTTGAGGATGAGGATGATTCTCCAACTATCCCACACCTCCAAATATTCAGCCTTTACCCAAGTGGGCCTACAATACTATTGATGCAGTTGGACCTTTGGCAGGGGATCCTTTAGACTCTCATCACACTCATTCACAGATATTAGGTGTTAGTATTTTCAGTCATACCATTTCGGATGATCCTCATAAGTTTTTAGAGGCAGTTGGTATTCCTGAGTGGGATAGTGCTATGGCAAATGAGTATTCTTATCTGATAAAGAATCATACCTGGGATTTAGTTCCTCTTCCGAAGGGAAGAAAGTTGGTTCAGTGCAAGTGGATGTGGCGTACCAAATATACTATTGATGGTTCTATTAATAAGTATAAGGCTCATCTTGTTGCAAAGGGCTCCTCTCAGGTGAAGGTATTGATTATTCTGAGACTTTTTCCCCTGTTTCCAAGATGAATACTATTTGCCTTGTACTTTCCCTTGTAGCTTCACAAGGATGGTAAGTATTTAAGATGGATATGAAGAGTGCCTTCCTTCATGGTGATCTTCATGAGGAGATTTATATGGATCAGCCACATGGTTTTACTAAGGACTCTTTGTTGGTTTACAGACTTCTTCATTCACTATATGATCTCAAATAGGCCCCTCGAGCTTGGTATGAGAAGATGAACGCTTTTATGCTTTCTTCTGGCTTCACACGATTTCATTTTGATCCCACAGTTTATATTCAGAGATAGGAGGGTGATATTTTGATCCTTGTGATATATGTGGATAAATTGATCCTTACAAGTGGTTCATCCTCCATGATGCAAAATGTTCAATGAGCTTTGATGGAGTAGTTTGAGATGACAGATCTCGGCCTTCTGCACTACTTTCTCGGTTTATAGGTTATTCAATCTTCAAATGGGATTTCCATATTTCAAAAAAAGTATGCTCTTGACATGCTTCAGAGATCTAGAATGCTTGATTGCAAGCCTGCCCCCACACCATTCCAATCAAGTTTTATATTGTCTTCCACTTGTACTACTATGCTACATTATACAAGCAGTCGGTTGGCAGTCTTTTATACCTGGCACATTCATGTCCTGATCTTTCATTTGTGTTGGTCTTGTCTCTCTATTCTCACATGATCCACATGAGAGTCATTGGAAAGCTTCCAAATGAATTTTGAGATATACTCAAGGCACCTCACATTATGGTATTCACTATACATCAGGAGATCCTTGGATTATTAGCTTCACTGACTCATAATAGATTGGCTTTTTTTCTACCTTAGTTTTGGCCCCATTACATCATCTTGCAAGAAACAATATTCTATTGAATTATCATCCATAGAGGTTAAGTATCATGTGATAATTTTGGCCAATAAAGAGGTTTTTTGGCTTTGACAGTCTTTGATTGTGTTTGGTTTTCCTCCTGATAGTCCCACTATTCTTTGGTATGATAATCAAAGTGTCATTCACATTTCTCACAATCTAGTGGAGCATCAGTGTACTAAGCACATAGAGATCCACATGCACTTCATACGACAGTTGATTCAAGATGGTTTTCTCACCTTGGAGTACATGCATATAGAGGAGCAGGTTATAGAAATATTCATGAAACCTTTGGCATCACCTCACTATCTTCAGTTGTGATCGATGCTTGGGGTGAAGGAAGTTGTCCTTGGGGATCTTCATGAGGCCTTCCTTCCTTCATGTTTTTTTACATGCTTTCATTTCTTTTGAAGTGGAGTTTTTCCCATGAGGTTTTCTCCATTTCTCTACTTTTTAGAGATATTTAGTTGTACTAGGCACCTCATCAAGCCTAGTTGTTGGAACCCATTCATGCTTTCTTTTCTTTTTGGTTTTTAGATTTTTTTAGCTACTCCCTAAGTTACACTTAAGGGGGGTGTTAGAGTTATCATGTATTATAAAATAATTATTTAATCTTTAATTAATTACTATTCTAATTCTCATGCACTTAAGCTAAACTTAGGATTTCTTTATTAGTTAACTCAATGCTTTATTTATGTTAACTATAGAGCTAATATTAGTTCAATCTATGCCATGAAACAAGATTTTGACACTTGTCATGATCTAATCCCTTTATCATTAGGGTTTCTCTTATAAAGCATTCATTCTCTCTAGTATTATTCATTATGTAAGTATTTTATTTTTGAGGAATAGTAAATCTTTTTTTTGCAAAGCTCTTGTGTGGAAGGTATTTTGTTCATCATTTGATCCTATGTCTCATATAAATCACAGATCTAATATTACAAAAATGATTAAATTGGTCCAATATTTCTTTGTCTAATCATAAGCTAGAGGTTTATTTTTATGATTTTGGCATCCTTGGTGCTTAGATAATGGCCTAGATTTAGAGATTTGGGATCTAAAACTCTATAAACCAACACCTCCAGTTGATGGAATTTTGCATTGATCTAGCCTCCTATATATATAAAATATGGTTACACCCATCACTAGGATACTCCAAGATTAACTTTAATGGAGCCTCATGAAGGAATTAAAACCCCTTAGGTTTAGGGAAAATTATAAGAGATTCTAATGGGAATCTTATGAATTCTACTTCCATGAAACTCTTACTAGGAATCAAAATTGAGGCAAAATCCTCTACTCTCTTGTTGAACTTACGATAGATAAAATCATGCAATTCATTTGTAATTGACATTGAGGAAGGCTCTTTTCTCATTATTCTTGATGTATAAAATAGAAGATAAAAAATATGAGAATCAATAATATTTTATCAAGTTTTAATGATATTAGACTCAATAAATAATTTCAAAACTAACCATTGCTATTGTGAAGGAAACAAGGTGGTCATTTTTTTTTATCAAATCAAGTATTGATAAAGAAAAAATTAATCATGATCAATCATATTAATGGGTGGATAGAATTTATAAGTTATAGGATTAATGGAATAAATATTAATTCACACCCAAACACATATGAATTATGTCAAAAAAAATTGTATGTATCATTGACATGAGGCTCGACAATTTATATAAATTAAACTTCATCATATATCATAAATTTAACAAAAAATTACAATAAAGGACATGTTTGTAAAATAATGTAGAAAACCATGCTAGATGGTGTTAAATAAACATCACTAGTTTAAGGATGGAATATATATTCTTCCACCAAGGTGGTAATATAAAAGAGGATATAAAGAGATTTTGGGAAAATATTATGCAGAGGAATTTACACATCACATAGATAAAAAGATGTCCAATTTTTTTTTAATATCCTATTATTCATTAGTGACAGAGAGATGGTGAAGGCACTTAATAGGTATTATGTGTAAGGAAGAATTAAAAAAAGGGACATCAAAGTCGAGGATACAAATTGGGCATGTGCCATTTTACTGTTTTAATAGGAAGGGAAATCTACAACATTACATCGATGAGGACAACATCAGAGATAGGGATGATAATTCCAAATTGGTTGTTAATGGTTCTCTTTCTCCTCAATTCCATTTCCAAAGATCTATCTGCTAAGGATTCCCCCTTACCCCTTCCTGTATGTCCTTGCAACTGATGCCCTTGGCTATTTATTTCATCATGTGAAGGCTAATTGAATTATCCATGAAATTTCCTTGCCTAATAATGTTATTGCCCTCAATTCACACTTTGTTGATGATAGTATGCTTTTTATCCAAAACACTACTAAAGAGGTGGCTAATACCTTGGATGCTCTAAACTTGTTTTATATTATTTTTTCTCTAAATTAGCCATGAAAAAGATTGAATTTATCATGTCTCAGCCTAACCCTCACCCAACTCGGATCCCTATTGAATGGAAATAAATAAATCATGGCACAATCACTAGATATCTAGGCATCCCCTTCGGGATTGGATTCTCTCTCAAAGACATGTGGATATGGTTTCTGAACAAAGTCAAAGTCAAATTCTTGAATTGGACCAATAGATTCCTATCTACGGCAAGTCGCATACAGGTGGCTAACAAAATCCTTCTTTCTAGTCATGTTTATATACTCTCATGCTAGATGCCTTCTAAAAATTGTTACAAATAGTTAACTCAACTTATTAGGAACTTTTTATGGGACAAAAGGGGGAACAAAAAGGGGCTACCTGCTACTTCTTGGTAGCACTGTATTCAGCCAAAAAATAAGGGGGGATTGGGAATCATTTATTCATACAATCAAGGTATCTATCTTACAAGTAAATGGATAATCATAGACTTAGAGGGAGATGCTCCTTGGAAGGAATTGGTTAAACTTCTCATTGAAACCACCTCTTTTGGTCGATCTTGGAATGATGTTAGTGTTATCACCAAATAATGCACCCTTACTGAGTTGTAAAACTCAACCTACCGATGAAACATGGGATAACTCTCTTGATTGTGGGCTCAGGATGTGAGAGTTAACCTATGTTTCACCAGTAGGCTAAATTTTGCAAGTCAATAAAGGGTAAACTATTTGTTGATAATAGTTTTTGGCACGCCTAGTGGGACTATTTAAATCAAAAAAATTCAAAGAACACATCTTATTATTGGTTTTGATATGCAACCAGTAATTTTTAGACCTTTAAGAGGTTGAAATCTACATATCTGGTGACTCTAAGTGTGGAAATTTAGTAAAACCAGTGTTGTAACAGCTTATGAGAAGGATACAAATAAGGAGTACAAGTTCATTTAAGTACTTACAATTGTCTCTACCAAAGGGGCAAGGCAGATCTAAAAGAAGAATTCCTTCATCATCAATAAAAACACAATCAACTCCACCTCATGTGAGGGTTGTTGCTGATTTCATAAGAAAACGAGCTTTTTTTGCACAAATGGCAGCCCCTAGGTAGCAATCTTTCACACCATTTGATGGGGGAAGCCCTTTGAACTTGGCTCAACATGAGGATATTCCAACGGAAGCTCTCAAGAGCATTCCTTTCTTCATGGGAGAGGACCAAAATACACCCGTTAAACATGTCAAGGATATGGAAAACTTATGTTCAGTCCATCATATAACTATTGAAAATGTAGCCCTTAGACTGCTCGCAGCATTTTTCAAAGGCAAAACTCTTCAATGGTCTAGGAGTTTAGATGCTAACTCAATTACTACATGGGATCACCTTAGAGAGGCTCTTTGTAAGCACTTTGAAGATAAGTTTGATCACTTTTCATTGGTGGAGTAGCTCACTACTATCAAGAGGGCTCGTCACAAACATATGACAGATTTCAATTTATGTTTTCAAAAATCTTGGGATAGGATCCCACCTTTGGTAAGGCCTTCACCCGACTATGCTTTCTTATATTATTTCAGGTCTTTAAATAGTGATATATCAGTTATGATACAGTCTATGGGTGGAACAACACTTCCAGATGCTTATGAGGTGGCCATTAGAGCTAAAAGTAGCCTTATATAGGGTAGAAAAATAGCCCCAAGACCTCCAATGCCTATGAAAATGCCACAAATAGCCCCTATACTAGCTTCTCCTACTCAAGACAAAGCTATCCCAGCTCAATATTTTGAGTTGCAAGAGATAAAAGACCTCCTTCAAACATTTGGGAATGAGTTGGTAAACATCAAAAAGTAGAAATTCCAAAGTTACAGGCCTTATCAACCCTAAAACCAAGCACAAGGCCAACCAAGTCAAGCAAATAGGCTACCCTATCATATAAATAACCAAGGCCCAAAACAAGCCCTTAACCCAAGGCCTTTCTAATCATACAACCCAAATGTACCAAGCTCATCTAAAGAGCTAGTTCATGTCGAAAATAAACTTGCTCAAGATTATGAGTGGTTTCCCTTGTAATCATCCCCATTACTAGTCCACTTGCTCACATGGCGTGATTACCCAAGCCTTAATGGTGCAAAATGTATCTATCTTATAACCAAATACACCTAATGAAACACCCTCACAACAAAAAGAACCTCCTCCAAGTGACACCACTTCTAAATTGGCAAGGAGAGGAGTTTTGTGGAGTTAACTAGGACTATTCCTTTATAGCAGCCAACACAAGGGGTAAAAAGAGAGTTGTTGAGATGGGAAAGCTAGAAAATAATGAGCCTTATCAAGCTCCTAGAGTGAACCAATAAGTTTTTGGCCCATCTACATCTCATGTAGCACACGTCCTACAAGGAAATCAGAAACGTACTACCAAATAACAACTTGGTAATCAATCCAACCAGCACACTTGCAAGGAGATGTTGTTGTTATGAAGGCTCATCAAAAGGTAAACATTTCTCCTTTTAATATTCTTGAGCATATGAAGAAATCAAGTGTTACCATGTCTATGCGGGACTCTTTGTCTATCTAGGGCAAAGGGATTTGTTGCAATCTACTTTATCAAAATTTGAGTGTGTCAAGTGAACATCCCACTAACTAAGACAAGTTTGTACTTACCAATACACCCCAAAACAACAGTGGATAGCCAAGCAAAGAATTCAAGCCACCACCTTTCTACATGTCATTGATCATAGGAGATAGCCTTGTTCATAATTGTGTGATTGATTTGGAGGCTAGTAGTTTTGTCATGCTTAAACAAATTGCAAATAGGTTGGGATTGGGATATCAATCTCTTGCAAAAGGGGTAGTTCAACTTGATGGGACAGCCGTAAATACTGTAGGAGTTTTAAGAATTTGAATCTTACCTTGCATGCATGTCCCAATTTTTCCATCCACAGGACGTTTATGTGATTAACTTGCCACCTTACCTTGCTCTTTGTCTTTCAAGGGATTTCACTGCTAAAATAGGTGACTATCTATCTTCAAATTGGTCACATATGTTGTTTAGGACATGATATGGAACTTAAGTGACCATTAAATCTGATTCCATTGCAAAATATCACATAGAACCATATGTACCTTGTGTTGTCATAATTGTGCTATTTTTTACCATGATGAGCATATTGATGTCCAAGAGCCAAGCACCCAAACTGAGAGTACTCCAGACATTCTTTTGGATGAATGGACAACTGAAAACATTGAAGATGATCCAAACAAAAATATTGAAGAAGTAGGCTTATGTGTTTACATGATATGAGCAAGATTATATCATTCCTAACCTTGAAAAGAAGGATGAATAACATCATAAACAATAGAAAAATTAATTTTGGAAGATATTTTTTGATGGTTCAAGAGGTAAACTTGGAGTTGGTAGGGATGTTATGCTTGTATCTCCACAAGGTGAAAAGTATTATTTAACTTTTAATATTAATTTTAGTTGTACGAATAATACAACTAAGTATGAAGGTCTTATACAGAGTTTAGAATGGGCAAGGAAGAGGAAAATAAGCTACCTGCAAGTGTTTGGTGATAGTGAGTTGATCGTGAACCAGGTAAGAGGCTTGCATGTGACTAAAAATGGTGTTCTTAAGTCCTGTAAGCATAGGGTATGGGATATGATAGAGGGATTCGATGCTTTAAATCTGTTGTTCATACCTAGAAATCAAAACAAGCATGTTGATAGGTTGGCTACTATAGGTGCCCAATTTGATATTCCAAATTACATTAAAAAGGATAAGGTATAGCAATATGTTAAGGTAATAGTAAGGCCATCTATTCCTGACAATAATCTCCATTGGAAAGTCTTTGAAAGTGATGAATAGGTGCTTAATTTTTTGCTTGAGGAAGTTGAGTTTTTAGCTGGAAATCAAGAAAAATTACAACAATAGTACAGTGAATAGATTATATAGCTAAAAAAAAACAAGTTACCAAAGGGTTTGGTCACCTTAGAGTCCATTTTTAGTTCAAATGATCAGCTTAAAAAGGGAAAAACCAACATGCATATCAAGCAAGAACACTAGAAAGAGCTAGAAATTTTCAAAGGTAAGCTTCTTAAGATTGGTAAGCTTTGTTCTCAAGAGGATAGAGAAGCTTGTTTTTCACTTTGTCAAGAGTTGCATGATATTTTTGCTTGGGAATATTTTGATTTGAAATGACCCTAAGATTTCCCAACACACCATTGAACTTGAACCAAACACAAAACTAGGAAGACAAAAACAAAGGAATTTGAACTCCAAGCTTGAGCCACTCATGAGAAAGTAATTGAATAAGATGACTAAGGGTAATATCATTTTCCCAATCAAACACACCACATGGGTTTCCAACCTTGTTCCTGTTAGAATGAAAAATGGAGAGATAAGACTTTGTGTTGACTTTAGAGACATGAACAAGGCCTCACTCAAAGATCATTACCTGGTGCCCTCTATGGAACAAATTCTACAAGTTGTTGTAGGCTCAAAGAGGTTTTCTCTACTTGATGGTTATTTTGGGTATAACCAAGTGCTAATGAAAGAGGAAGACTAGTATAAGATAGCCTTCACCACGAAGTGGGGAATAATGGCTTACAAGAGAATGCCCTTTGGTTTTTCCAATGCTGGTGCAAATTTACAAAGATAAATGGACATGGCTTTCCAAGGGTTAATTTACAAATTGGTGTTGATTTGTCTTGATGACATAACTATTTTTTCAAAAATGTTGACGAACATCTCTCTCATTTAAGGCAAGTGTTTGACAGGTGTAGGGAGTATGACATATCCCTTAACCCCAAGAAGTGCATCTTTGTTGTCCATGAAGGTAAACTCCTTGGAAATGTGGTATTGAAGCATGGAATAACCATAGATTCAGAAAGAATAAGTGACGTTATTGCTCTATCTTTGCCTAGTCATAAGAAGGGGCTGCAAAGTTTTATTGGTAGAATCAATTTTGTGTGAAGGTTTATACTTGATGTAGCCAATCTTTTGAGACCTCTAACTGCAATATTGAAGAAGAATGTGAGTTTCAGCTGGACAAGAGAAGGAAATTTTTTTTTTGAGGCCATCAAAGAAGCATTAACAACAACACCTACATTGGTAAATCCTAACTTTTCCAAAGATTTTATCCGTTATGGTTTTGGTAGCATAGATACTATCACTGCTATGTTGGTACATAAAAATGAAGATGGTTTGGAGCAGCTAATAGCATTTTTAGTCAAGGCTTAGAAGGTTATGAGAAAAGATATTCTTTTGTTGAGAAGCATGTGCTTGCTATAATTAGAAGTCTCAAAAAAAATTGTCATTTGGTTTCCAATAATAAGATTCAATTGATGTTTGCTCACCCAAGTGTTAAATATTTTTTGTTGAGTAAAAAATGTGAGTAACAAAAGGGCTAGGTGGATCACCAAAGTGATGGAATATGATGTGGAAATCAAAGTTACAAATTTGGTAAGAGGTAAGGAACTATGTGAACATCTAGTTGTTGGGTTAGAAAATAATGAAGAAACTCAAGAAGAAGTTGTCCTCATGACAAATAATGAGCCACAAACTGTTGCACCATTATTGGGTACTAGTTGGACACATGAAATGGTACATTTTCTTCAAACTGGTGAGTGTCTAGTTGGCTTGGACAAGGAAAAAAGAAGGTATTTCAGATTGCAGTCCATTCCATTTGTACTTGTCAATGATGTTTTTTTTAGAAAGGATCATAATGGAGTTCTACTAAGATGCATAGATATTGACCAAGTTAACAAGGTACTCCATGAATTTCATGATACAACAACTGGTGGTCACTTTTCTCCAAGGACCACAACTTGGAATATTATGAGGGTTGGGTACTATTGGCCAAGCCTCTTTAAGGATTCCCATGCATGGGCAAGAAAATGTGTCAAACGTGCAATTTTTGCAAGAAAAGAAAGGTTGCCAGCTCTTCCTTTGTAGCCCATACAGGTTGAAAACCCTTCATGAAGTGGGGTATTGACTTCATTGGGGCCATACATCCTCCATATAGTGTTATCCACAAGTGGGATTTTACTGCCACTGATTATTTCACAAGGTGGACGGAGGCTACAACCCTCAAAGAAGCAACTGAAAGTTTTGTTTTGAACTTATATGAGGAACTTCAATATAAAAATGAAACACTAATGATGAGGGATCTATCCCCTTGATGGTAACCTAGTGGCAAGTTGAGGTGGTGCCTGAGTGGAGTTGGGATGGTGGTCAAGCAATTTTTTGTTTTATTAAAAAATGTTAAAAAGTTAAGGTAAGGTGGTGTTAGCTCCCACCATACATAGCTCCTAAGGGGGATACAAGGGTAGTACCCTCCCACACCCCTCTTAAAATAAGTAGTAGGATTGTGGGGCTTCACTCTTATCACCTCCTTACCATGTCAATGAGTTTAGGGGTACGGGGTACCTGACACCCCCAATTTTTTTATTGTTTTGACTATTACATATAATTTTTTAGCAATCATCTAAGTTGTACAAGTTCCCAAAAATAATTTTGTATTTTGATTTTCCAAAATAAAAATAAAATATTAATTTTTTAATTTAAAATATAGTATAGGATCGTATGATTGTACAACATGCAAAAAAAAAAATCCTCCAATGAAATTTCTCTATTTTTTATGATTTGCTAGTTGATTTAGGGGCTTTTGGTTGCTTTAAATGTAATGGCACAATCTATTTGACCCCAAATACTCTAAAAATAGTTTTTAACCTATAGTAAATGATAAATCTCGAGCAAAAATATAAAAATAACTATAATAGAAATATAAATTTGCAAACCAAAAGTGCTCTTAGAGGTTTTTGGACACTCAAATGCAATGAAAGCATAAAAATCATTCTACAATGCCCCATTTGAAATTTGATGCGCATGACCCTTACAAATTCAAGTCAATTTGGGAATGTATTTGCAAGAATGTTTTGGTACCATGTTGTATTAGCCAACATTTCTTGCAAAATCAAATACACTTCCATAAAATGAATATGAAAATTAAAATTATTATTATAAGAAACATGCAACAACATGTAAAATATACAATAGATCCTTGCATATAAAGGCAAGAATAAGGAGGTGAGGAGGCAAAATTGAAACTCTCACTACCCCTCCAAGAGTGAAACATATGTAGGATTATATGGAAAAGTGTTGGGACACTTGGTGAGTCCATGTAACATTTTCTAAATAGCCTACCCAAGATTCAAATGACTGAAGGGAAGCAAATACAAAAATAAAATATGAGAAAGAATAAATTGTATTCCTCTCAAGAGAATGCAAAGCTTCTACGAGCTTGAGAATTAGAATGAATGGTGTAGGATGACAAAGGGAACCACTTGGTTATATAGGCCAAGGTGAGGGATAAGACATCATAATATTATGAAAAGTGTCTTAATCTTGTGAAATGAGTTATAAAATGGATAAGTATCATAATATTATGACAAGTTTCTTAATCTTATGATATGAGACACAAAGTGATAAATATCCCATGTGCAACATAAGTAAACTTAATTAATAAGGTGTGAAAATAACCTAAGTGGATAACTAGCTAGGAAATGAACTAGTTAGATAAAAGAACCCCTTTCACACCAACACCCCCCTTAAGTGAAACTTAGGGAGAAGTGATGTGGGGTACTCCCCTTTCAAAACTCAAATTCACAGCTATAATAAGAAACACTAAACAAGAATGCAAGATAGAACAAGTATTTGTTCATTACTATAAATAAAAATGGCATTACATTACTACATTCACCCTTATATGGGCCTTCTCGATTTCACGGACTGCCAATCTTCAAATCAGAGCTAACTCTCCTTCAAAATTCATGCCTTCACCATCAAAAATCAGCTCAATCCTTCCTCCTTTCTATCCTTCCCCCTGGTTCAAAATAATTTATTTTTTTAGCAACACAACCTAGGGGTTTCTACCCTCATTCCATTTGTTTTTCTCTTTTCTTCCTATCAAAAAAATCTGCTTTGAAGTCGAAGTAGAGATTAAACTGATTTTTTAAAACTAAATCTTCACTTTCGGACACCTGTAGCAACTAAATTGTGAGGAATTTTAAGATAATGCAAACTAGTGATTTGTGACTTTTTGTCTACAAATTTTAAATATATTTGTTTCAACTTTTTTGGAATTAGATTGCACTTATTTTTCCATCTCTTTCAGAAACTAGTTTTTAATAGTAAACACCATTTTTAAAGAGTAATGTTACTGGCTAACACATAAATTTTTTTCTATGAAGGATAAAATTATAATTTTTTCGAATTTAGATTCATAACTACAATATCTAGTACATAGAATTGGTTTCATAGCATTTCATTGAATATTTTTTTCTTAATTAAGTTTCAAAGTCAAACCAACTACAATTTAGACATGATTTACTAGCTAAAACATAACTTTTTTTGTATGTATCGAAATTCTTTTTTTTTGTTGGATCAGGGACATAAAAATCTAGTGCATTGATATTTTTCAAAAAAAAATTGATAATTATTATTTTTCACATGTGCATAATGGAGAGCTTGATTTTTCGGTGAAAAACCTACATTCACAAGAAATTAAAAAATAAATATAATAATCAAATTATTATTTTTTTAAATTATAATTTTTGGGAAGCTTATAATAAGGACTACATAATTACAAAAAATAAAATTTAAATGAATTCATTTGATCCCCTAAAAGGTGAATCAAAAGTTATTTTTTATCAACTTTTTGATAGGTGTAAAGGAGACTCTGTTATAGGTATGGTTTAAAACTAGCAGGGTTCTATCCAAGGGTGTTTGATCTAAGGTGGTTTGATCAAACCCTCTTCAATTTGAATCCTTTAAATGGAACTTTTCAAGGCTTAAATCATTATATTTTCTAAAAAATATGTGATTTCAACAAAAATCAGGATCTCCCAAAAAGTGTAAACCACTACTGTGGACATGATGACAGTTGCCATCCACCTCCTTGTAGCATTAACGTTTCTGTAATCATCATTCATCATCTCATGCATTCTATCGATCCTGCCTTACTTTGAATCATTGATAACACAACATCGTGTCGAGCTGAGTTACTTTCGAGTCTCTCGATATTGACCTCTCCCATTGATACCTCTTGTTGTCCACATCAACACTGTGCAATTTGCAACAGCTATGTGAATTGACCTGTCAACCAATTTCCATTCATCACTTGTCTACACACGTCACCGCACCTCCCTATCAGGTCCCACAAAAGTCATCACCAAGACTTCATAGCGTCGAAGTGACTTCATACCAACTCCCTCTGATAACCAAAATTCTACTCGATAAAGCTTTGTCAAAATGTCGAAGGAGCTCCTAATGACGTCCCATCGATATATATATCTCCCTTCGATGTGAATCCTTCATAACCGTTCATCGTTGCCACCTTTCCTATCACTATGTTGGAGAGACACAAAACAAGGTCTCTTTGAAATCCCCATGTCACTCTGATGAGTCAGTTTATCAAACACTAGATGTCGAATTTCATTCCTCCTTCATGCCACTTACCATCTTCCGAGTAAGACATAAGCCCAACCTCCATCTCACAAAAACCAAAACTCATCCTTACCAATTTCCATCCTTTCAGGTGTCGGGGTTCACAATTCCTCCATACATCATACATATTTAGTAGTTAATTCAAGGTATAAGTCCTAACACCAGGCCCGTTGTCCGATCTCTTCAGCAATGAGTAAGAAACAAGTCCAAAATGCAATCAGACTTAAGCAAAAAATGACTAACTTCTTCTTTGGGAAGCGATAAGCAATAAGCCCGAGGCCCAAAGCTTGAAGCCCAAAATTCTACACCTCTTCAAAAAATCATACATAAACTCCATTCTCATGCTCAACAAACCTTAGCCAATTAGACCTTATTGAAAAGAAACAGACTTTTATTTTTGGTTGATATAAGATTTCCCTTACACCTTGGGTGCTCTTGCATCAAACACCCACATTAGAAAAGAAACGTTTAATTAGTGAAACTAATAAACATTTGTATACCCTATATCTATCTTGGATCCACCTCTGCTCCTTGTTCACTAGAAATTTTTTGTTCCTCTCATCTTGTACCTTCACATTAGTGTTCCCTTTCATCTCTCCTCATTTTCTCATTCCCATGATATACAAATTATCAAACTCTACCTATCACCAATGCGCTTTACCAAAATGAAACAAATCAATGGCATTCATACTGTCTTCTTCAACACAACATGTGTCTTGTATTACCTTTCTTGCTGCTATACCTTCTTCTTCTTCTTCTTTTGTCTTATCTTCGATGCAATTTGTCACTTTGTTGGCGCCTTTAGAAAGACACTCTACTGCTGCAAATTAATTTTCTACACCCAAAACAATGTTAGAATAATAATCTTGTGACTCATCATCCACCTTCTGCAACAAGTAGTCAAGTTCTTCTATCATGGAATCTTCACCTTTGGCTACAACCTTTACATTAGCTGAAATTTTCTCATTCCACTCTCTTTCAATTTCTCCCAACCGTATTAGCAAATCATCTTTCTCAACTTCAACAAGGTTAATGTTAACAAAGCCAACATATTCATTCTTCAAACCATCTAAAATTTTGATTTCATCAACTAAACAAGACCTTTCATTACTGCAAACCTTACCCATTTCTTCTTTCAGTGGCTTCAATTTGTGTTTCACCCCTTCTTTCGTCAATGTGTATGTGTTGGCATAACCATCATGCATCGCCTTCCTATCAAATTTACAAGGTCTTCCTAGAATAAAATGACAAGCATTCATTGGGAGAATATCACATAAAACTTCATCATAATAGCCTCCTATCTTAAATTTTACCTCATATTGTTCGTTGATCAAGAGCTTCTTGTCATCTCATACCCATGCTATCCAATATGGATTCGGGTGCTTCTTCCTTCCTACCTACAATTTTCTTACCATTTCATCAAACACAATATTGTCTATGCTTCCACTATCAATAATGACATTGCATGCCTTTCGTTCACACTTGCATCTTGTCTTAAACAAATATCTCCTTTGAATTGATTTTTCATCTTCATTCAAGAGGTTTTTCCTCGCCATCATTCACCATATTCCACTTCTTCAAAGTGTGATGATCTTGCATCTTCTCTATTCACATTTTTTGCTCTATTATGATTTTCAATCCTTCTTCTTGGTCTTTCCTCTTCACGAGGACAGTCATATGCTCTGTGACCCTCTTCCCCACATCTAAAACAAGTTATTTTGTAATTTCCTCTTTCAAATCCTCTACCCGATTGTCCTCTTCCTCTAAAAGTTCGATCACAAGACTTGCTTGAGCTTTCACATCTTTCATCCTTGTTGTCCTTAATGTCTCTAATTTTTTACTCATCCTCTTTTTTCTGCACATAAGCTCTATCCTTTCCCTTTTGTTTATTCTCAAACCTCTTGTTCATCCTCTCTTCTATCTTCAATGCTATTTGATAAGCATCTTTCATTGTCACAACACTAACCAATGTCATCTCCTCTTGTATACTTGACCTCAAACCATTAGGGTGTCTTGCAACCTTTTCCTTGGTTGCCTCAAAATGTCTAGTTTTAATGAGTATTCTATGAAACTCTTTTGTGTACTCTTGTACTGTCTTGCTTCCTTGCTTCAAGCTTTGCATCTTTTTAAGCAATTCCAGCTCATAGTTTATTGGAATGAATTGTCTTTTAATTTTCCCTATCATTTTATCCTATCTTGTAATTTTCTATTTTCCTCTTCTTCCTCTTTCTAATTGAACCTCTCTCCACCATATTGAGGCATGTCCTTTTAATCGTGTCTTAGAAAATCTCACTTTATTAGGGTCTTCTATCTCTTCAAATTCAAAATACTCTTCCATCTCATTAAGCCAATCTACCAATTCCTCTGGATTCAGAGTTCCATTAAACGTAGGCACATCTAGTTTTAGTCTCTTCCCCATTTTTGTTAAATCTTTCAACAATGGTTCATTTGCAACTGTTGCAATCTCCTCTCTTTGCTTAGTATCTAGACTAGCATTCTTTGAGCTTTTGTCTTCATCATCACTTCTTGGGTCTCTCATTCTTGCAAATCCTCTCCTTATCTCATTTTTTAGTGTTTCAACCTGCCTTCTCAAGGCTCTAAAATCATCATCTATTACAAAATTATCTCCTCTTCCTCTTCTTCTTCCTCTACCACGATGAGCTCCTCTCCCATCCATTTTCTCCAATACCCACTAGCTCAATCCTGGTGCAACTGCCTCTCTTCGATGATCTATTACACACTCAAAATCTTGCTGCTTTGATGCCACTAATGCAAGGTAATCCCCTTTCAAAACTCAAACTCACAACTACAACAAGAAACACTAAACAAGAATACAAGAGAGAACAAGTTTTTGTTCATTATTGTAATAAAAAATGATATTACATTACTACATTTGTCCTCAAATGGGCCTTCTTGATTTCACAGACTGCCAATCTTCAAATCGGAGCTAACTCTCCTTCAAACTCCATGCCTTCACCGTCATAAATTAGCTTGATCCTTCCTCCTTTCAATCCTTCCCCTTGGTTTGAAATATTTTTTTTAGCAACACAACTTAGGTTTTTCTCCCCTTATTCCATGTGTTTTTCTCTTTTCTTCTTGTCGACATAATCTACATTGAAGTTGATCACCCATGCTTGCTTAAGCACTACCATCCTCCTCCTTGCAGCATTAACGTTTCTATAACTATCACTCATCATTTACGCCATTATTTCATGCATGTTATCAATCTCACCTTACTTTGAATCATCGACGACACAACAACATGTCAGGCTAAGTTACTTTTGAGTCTCCCGATATTGACCTCTCCCTTCGATACCCTTGTCGTTTATCTCATCATTGTGCAATTCACAACAACTATGTGAATTGACCTATCAACCAATCACCATTTTCCACCTGTCTACCCACATCACCGTCACCTCCCTATCGAGTCCCACAAAATTCATCACCAGGACTACACAACGTCGAAGTGACTTCATACCAACTCCCTCTGATAACCAAAAGTGTCCTTGATAAAGCTTTGTCGAAATGTTGAAGGAACTCCTAATGACGTCCCATCGATATATGTATCTCCCTTCAATATGAATCCTTCGGAACCGTTCACCGTTGTTGCCTTCACTATCACTATGTCAAAGAGACACAAAACAAGGTCTCTTTGAAATCCTCATGTCACTCTGATGAGTCGGTTTATCAAACATTGAATGTCAAAGTTCGTTCCTCCTTCATGTCACTTACCATCTTTTGAGTAAGGTGTAAGCCCAACCTCCATCTCATGAATACCGAAACTCATCCTTACCATCTTCCATCCTTTCAGGTGTCGGGGCTTGCAATTCCTCCATACATCATACATCTTTAGCAATTAATTCAAGGTATAAGTATTAATGTTAAGGCCCGATGTCCGATCTCTTAAGCAATGAGTAAGAAACAAGCCTGAAGTTTGAAACTCGATCAAACTTGAGAAAAAAAATGACTAAATTCTTCTTCTCTGGGAAGTGATAAGTGGTAAGCCTGAGGCTTGAAGCCCAAAATTTTGCAAGGTAAAAGCACAAAGTTGTGTCACACTTTCAGCCAACATATCAGCACAACTGAATTTAAGTATTTCTAACTAAAAATCAATTATGGTCCAACATATGACCTACTAAGATTAATTCTAGCTAATTTAGATAATTCAACAATTTATTCAACTAAAATTGTTGGCTAAAAATATATGGAGCACCACTTTGAGTCCAATTTACCAAAACAAAAAAATTATTTGAAAAACTTGAAGTTTTAATAACTCCTCCTCGTGTAAATTACATTTTTTTTTTAAATGTAAAAATACCCTTTTGTAGATCCATAAGTGTAGTTTTCAAAAATATATTTATTTTAATAGTTTTATTATTATTATTATTATTTATATTTATATTTATACTAAAAGTAGGTTATCGGCAAAAAATATTAGGTTGATTACCATGCCAAGGAAAAGTACTAAAACTTATTAAAAAATATTGAAAAAAATATGATGCACTAGATAAAAGAATCTATTTCAAGATGGTATAATTTTTTTTTCCATTTTAGATAAATATTTAATATGAATGTTAACGTCCGATGGAAACAGTTGTTTTTTATTCACACACATTTTAATTCTTATATACAAATATATATTTATCAAAATTGGAAAAAAAATATATCCATGCACTAAAGTTTCGAGTTATAAATACACACAAAAAATTTGAAAGAAAAAAAATAAAATTTACTATAAAACATTTGATGTCCCGTGCAACTTCATTTTTCAGCATTTTCTCAGCAACTAAATTATAGTGTTAATTTATGAAAAACTAGTTTAAAATAATTTTTTAATTTCTTATAAAAACTACAAACATAAAATATACTAAAAAATACATATTTTACTAGTTTACATCATTTAAAAATTCAAAACATATATGCTACTTTTTAGTGATTCAAGTTTAAAAGTTGGATCAGCATTGGTTGTTTCCTTTATAAAGTGTGACACAACTTTGTGCTTTTACCCTGCACCTCTTCAAAACATCAGACATAAACTCCATTCTCATGCTCAATAAACCTTAGCCAATTAGCCCTTATTGAAAATAAACAAAATTTTGTTTTTGGTTGATGCAAGATTGCCCTTACACCTTAGATGCTCCTGCATCAAGAAATATACATATACAAATATGGGTCCCAACTACTACACCTGATGAGGTACCCATGTACATATAAATCTCTCATAAATAGAGAAAAGAGAAAACCTAGTGGGACAAAACTCTTCTCCAAAAGAGAGAAAAAACAATGAAAATGCTCTTAAGAAAATGTGAAGGACATAACCCCATGTGAGGAAAAATGTCCCCCCATAAGAGAGAATGAACAGAGAAGGTCAAGTGAACCCCCCTGAATGTACAATATCTTTTATTGATGGTGGATGCTTGACATAGAACTCTGAAGATGGTCCAAGATCGTCAAACAACATTCCTCCCCTTAGGAAGAAAATGATGCATGCAAGATATATTCTCATTCCTGAAAGGAATAAGTCTTTGGAATCGAATCAAATGTCATAATGTCAGCAGTCCCAATCTTAACTAAAGAAGGGTACGATGTAGAACAATGTGAAGACTGATGTAGAGCAGCGACCAAAGATGATGATAAGTCCTCCAAATGCTACTCCAAAAGATGCCAAATGATGAAAAGCACTGATATAAAGAATCAAGTACCACTATAAAAGATGTCAACCTGAATGGAGATCGAGTTGAAATTGTCAACTCATGAGTATTTATAGAATTTGTCACTGCGAAAATGGAGGAAGAGGATCTAAATGTACCCATTTAGAAAAATAGGAAAGGAGAAAGCCCATTGGGAACAAAACTCTTAACCACTGATGTCCAAATTCTAAAAAATAGATGAACTTGTATTTGTCAATGAAGAACTACTGATTAATCCCACACTACAACAAGAATAAGGTCAAAATCAAAGAGACCATTGCATGAGTATCAACTGGATACTCTTGAATGCTCAAAATTATAGATTTGGTACAAAGTTTGTATGAGTATCACTGCTTTTGGATACTGCTCAACTAAATATTAGTTGAAAATACAGGTACCAAGTCTCTGGATGTAGAACCTGATCCTCTAAATACAAGGAGATTGCTTTCTTAACAAGAGTGCATGTATGGTATCTAGTCCATCACATCAAAATGCATGGGTAACTAGATGTGACTGTCAAATGTACCCTCCAATTGGGATATTGCCATAATGTCAAGAACAACTGGCCCCTGCTGTCTATGGGATGGAAGAACACCACAAAGGTACAATACAAAGCTTGGCGGTCAATCAGGAAATTTATTTTTCCAATTTTACTTATTAATGAGAAATTTGTTTTAAAAAAAAACTTAATTAAAAAACATTATTGAAAAACTTTATTAAAATAAATTAACAAAGAAAAATATTTTTATTAAATTTTAAAAACTTTATTAAAAGATTAATAAAGAAAATTATTTTTTTAATTTTAAAAAACTTTAATAAAAGCTAATAACAAAGTTTATTTAAAATATTAAAAACTTTAATAAAAATAATTAAGGAAAAATTTAATTTAAAACTTTTTAAATTTTTTTATTCAATTAAGAAATTTAATAAAATTTTATTTAAAAAAATTTTTTAAAAAAGAAGTTAATGGGTGGTCGTAGGGCAATGGCTATCCAGCCTACATAATGCACTAGCACAAAATGCGGATGCCCTTGTGTTTTTACTCGATGGTCGTACCTGTCAATGTTGCTTTGTGCGTTGTTGCGTTGTTTGTTAGTAAATGTCAAAAATTTACGGAGACACCACTCACTTTAATATTTTCCTTGAAACTGGTGCAGATTACTTACTCCCTAACAACGCCCTCCCCAACACCCATATCTATACTTAATATAATTTCTTTCGAACTAGTAATATTATATATTATTATGACATGATATAATATATCTATATATATAGAATAAATATAATATAATCTAATATATCATGTATGATAATTATATAATATATAATATATTAATAAATTTTAGTATTCTAATAACATAATATCATAATAAATAGTGATAGACTCCTTCGTGGAAATAAAAAAATTCAAAATGTGTGTGGGCGGGAGGAACTCTGTTCTGCAATGGGTTGTTGCTGGGAAGGCTGCGACTGCGAATGGTGTTTGTGTGCTTTCGGTTGGGGGTGTGGTTGGGGGTTCTACTCCAGATGCGTGTGTTGGGGGTGCTTCTGTTTCCTCCTACGATGCTTCATGTTCTGTTGTGGCTCCGCTCTCTGCATCTTTCATGCCTGGTGCGAATGGGTTTGTGTGTGGCGCGGTCCCTGGTCTCCCTCCCATTGGGGACTCCTCTGCCCCGATGCCTTTCCCTGGTCCCTCTCTCGTTGTGGGCTCCTCTGGCCCAGTGCTTGTAGCTAAGTAGTTTGGTGGGCTTGCAGGCTCTACTCCTGCCCATCGGTTGGTTCCTCCGACTGTTGCTGCTGCAGGGAAGGTGAGATCTTTTTTTGATGCTACTAAGGGGGGTGTTTGGCCTCCATCTCTTGTTTGTAGGTCTCTACCCTGAGCCTGAGATTCCCTTGTGGTGGTTTGTGGTCCAGAGATCGTTGAAAACAAGGAATATTATTTGAAGACAGGTGTGGTTTGTAGATTCAATGGTCTATGGCCCTCCCTCCTGGATGTCCACGATTGGGTGTCGGTTTCCTGGAAGCCTTTGGTGGTTGGGGAAATCGAGCTCTACCCTAGCGCTAGGGGCTTCTTTATTGCTACCTTTGCCTCCCCTCTTGAACGAAACTATGTTTTGGACAGGGGGTGGATGTGGGGTATCCATTCTCTGTCCATCAGGACCTGGTCTCGTTCTTTCAACCCCCTTACGGAGCCATTGAACACCAGACCGATTTGGGTTCGTCTGCCTAACCTTCCTCTCCATTTTTGGGAGGAATCATGCTTTGAGGCCATTGGCAATCCATTGGTCGATTCCACAACTTGAGAGTTTGGACACACTATGATCGCTCGGTTGCTGGTTGATCTGGACATCTCCAAACCTCTCCATGGGGATGTTGTTTTGTTGGTGGAGGACTGACCTTGGAAGCAACTCTTGGACTATGAGGGTCTCCCCTTTCGATGTAGGAGATGTTTTTATTTGGATCATTTGGCCTTTGCCTATCCTTAGGACCACCGCAAGGGAGCTGCCACTTGGTGGAAGGACGCTCTCTTGGACCACCTCATGGTGGCCCCTTCAGATACTGCTTCTATGGAGACTAACGAACATGTTTATGCTCCTCACTCGGACATCCCTACTGTGGAACCACCTTTGGACCAATCTGTTGATGCTGGTTTGACTGTGCCTGACTGTTCTTCAACTTCTACTGTCGTTGCTCTGTCTATTTCAGTCTGTCCTTTGTTGAACGCCTCTATTGTTCCTATGGTTGACTCGATCATTGTTGCTCCGCTTCCGTCTCTATTGTTGTTTGGTGGCTCCTCTCCAGTGGTGTCTGGGGTGGAGCCGCTTCTCTCTCCTTCCCCGTTGCCTGTTTCCAAGCCTCCCTGGTCGATGGTCCTGCAGAAGAAGAAAGGTCTCCCCAATTCTATTGTTGATTCTCGGCCCCAGATGCGTGTTGCCAACCTTGACCCCTATGTTTTTGGGTTTGCTTAATTCTTTTGTTTTTCTACAGCTGTCTGTCAACTGTTCCTAGTTTTTTCCTATAGCTGTCTGTCAGTTTTTTCTGTTTGTCCCTATAGTTCAAATTATGTTTTGAACTATGTTGTCCTTTGGCCCTTTGGGCCCTTTGTGAAGGGTATGACACCCTATAAATGTTGCTTAATTTTTAAAAATATAATATCATAATAATATATAAAAATGGTAGTAATATAACATCAATTATAGCAGTGAGGAACAAGCTCACCTATCAAAGCTCGCAACGAGCCAACCTTTTTCAGCTCCGCCCCCTTTCATTGCCATTATTGCTAACCCATATTACATAGAATTCTTGAAGAGCAACAACTTCCAACCAACTCCAGCTACAAAAGTAGGAAATTCCCCCACCAGTTAACCCAAAACTCCTCGTTATGATCTAACCCATTAGAGCTCTAAGGGCAGCCACTCCCACCTCTAACTTCCCACTAACTGCTAACTGCACTTCTCACTCAACAACTAGTATAGGAGCAGCGAAACAACGGATATTCCCTAACCTATCTATCTCTCGGCTTCATCGACACTTTCTGGTAGAAGGAAGTGGTTGGTAGAATCAACCGATGGGAAGGGAGTGGGACCCTTTCTTGAGATCTAAACTATGCCCATCAGCTATCTCATTCATTAATCCTACTATAATACACCAGCAATCTCAAATTCAATTTGCTTGAACTAAAGTTGTTGGGTCAACAATTGCAACTACGAGTGAAACTGTGGATCCACCAGATCAAGGTAAACTGGTGTTTATGAAATTGAAACTGTTGTTATTGGTGGTAGTACTATTCGTCACTAGTGCTACTTAGTAAATGAGATCCATTGATTCTTTAATAGATGTCAAAGGTGGGCTTTAGCCCACCTTAGTATATGTTTTCATTATTACTACCTTTAGAAGCTTCCAGAATCGGGTATGGAACTAATGAAGGTGCCTATGCCTTCGCTATTACTAGTGGTTCTAGATCAATGAGATAAGAAATTCCTACTACCCTTGCTTCTGCTACTTCAACTCGGCCAATAAATAGAATATGCAACTGTTTCTCCTGCTACCTTAACCACTAGTAGCACCTCTACTTCTATCATTGGCTTTGTTCTATTGGGCTTGTCCCCACCTATGTGCTTGTGTTTGCTACCCATTCTTGTGCTCCCACCTTCTTTATTGGGAAAAGTGAAGTGCAACAAAAATTCGATGAACTAAATTTACATCTAGAACATGAATAAGCTCTATGATTGGAGGTTATGAAACTAGCTATGACTCTCCTCAAATGGACTTAGACGCAGTGTTGTTGCGTAAGATGGTTCCACTCATTATGGTATTGTTTATTCTTCCCCTACTTTCTTCATTGGGATAGAACTTCCTATCAGGTGGGGTCCCTTCCTCGAGCTTCTCGTTAAGCTCCATCCCCCACCATGTGATAGAGAAGACTTTCTTGAACTCCCTACCTTCAGAGTTGAACAATCAATACTGTGAGGAGCTAGATTAGTTACAATCAAGGGTGAAGGAGAAAAAATGGTGGGTAACCTTCCTCCTCCCGAACAATCCAACTTCTCTGGATAGGTTAACTATTAGCTATTATTTCCCCTTCTCACCTGCCTACACCTCCAAGTCCAACCAAGGGTAGTGAGAACTCATGTTGAACTCTTATAGTTAGCTCCAACTTTCATGCCAACAACTAATTACCTTCCGACCTCTATGGCATCATCTCACTCGCTCAATCAGGGGTGTAGGCAAGTGGTAAATGATGGCCAGCCACCACATTCCTTCTGAATGAACCAGTTGCCAGTTGAACTTCTTAACTTCCAACTAGGTGAGATGAATTGATTATTGTTACCTTTGTTCCAATCGGGATTCGATCAATTACTCTTTCTTGAACTCTAGATTATTAATATAATATTATGTAATTTTTTTTATTTTTTTTATTAGATTGCAAGAATCGGGTAGCACGACCCCCTATAAATTACAGTGCACGTGGTAAACTTTTTAACGCGACTAGCAGCATAATGCCAACCTCCTGCAATAGGAAAGATTTAGCCAACCGAGCTAGGGCCCCAACCCCATGTATTATGTAATATATAATAATATAATATATAGTAGCTCTTTTTATTTTTATATTAATTTATTATATTACCAGCTTTTTATATATTAATATGATATTATGTTATTAGAATACTAAAATTTATTAATATATTATATTATATTATATATTATATATTATATATTATGTATTATGTATTATATATTATATATTATATATTATATATTTTATAATATAATAATTAAATGATAATATATAATTATCATACATGATATTTTAGCTTAGATTATATTTATTCTATATATATATAAATATTATATCATATCATAATAATATATAATAGTACTAGTTTGAAAGAAATTATATTAAGTATAGATATGGGTGTTGGGGAGGGTGTGGCTACATAGTAAGTAATTTGCACTAGTTTCAAGGAAAATATTAAAAGTGAGGTGATGCCTTCGTAAATTTCTGACATTTACTGACAAACAAGGTAACAATGGACAAAGCAACATTAACAAGTATGACCATCAGGTAAAAACATGAGGGCATCAGCATGGTAAATACAATTTTGTGCTACTACATTTTGTAGTCTGGATAGCCATTGTCGGGCCATAGCCTCCCCCACTCCCCACACACCCCACGTGTGGGTTTAAATAAAAAGCCATGAAAGCTTTATGTGTATTAAATGTAGGGCATCTAAAATTAAAGGCGTGGGTTCTCATATTTATGAGGCACAGGACCCTATGTGCGTACCCATGTACTTATAAATATGGGTGCATCACAACCTCAATTTTTTTTATTTTTTATTTTTTAACATGCATTGCATTTAAACAATGAAATGCATTTTTTTAAAATAAAGCTTGCACTGGTATGTTAATGGGGGGGTTTTATGGCTCTCAACCAAAAAAAATTCTTTTTTGCAAACTCAACTAAAATTGATAAATTAATAGTCAATTTTAACTTTTTTAGGCCTTCTGAATGCAATGGTAAGGTCGAATTTGACCCAAAATGCTCTAAAATGGCAGTTTGTTGTTGGATTTGGCAATGAACCTTCCACTTTAAATTCTTGCAGATCTAGCCTCTAGTGTCCGATTCAAATGAAATAAAGGGAAAATTTGACTTTCTCAGTTGCTTTGGACTCAATGGTGAGCTCAAAATTTCTCCATGAAGCTTCAAAAAACCTACAACTGGCAAGTCAATAGATGAACCCCCCAAGAAACTAATATTTTATCCACACTTTTTTGATTCTCTAGATCATCCAAGGATGCAAGAGAAGAGCATACTCAATGCTTTGAAAAAAAAGCTCCACATTCTCAAATTTCCTAAAATATTGCTAACCCGCAACACATTTTTTCTCTAATACCATGTAAGATTTTCTAAATAACCTACCCAAGATTCAAATGACTGAAGAAAAGAAAATACAAAAATAAAACATGAAAAAGAATAAACTGTATTCCTCTCAAGAGAATGCAAAGCTTCTATGAGTTTGAGAATTAGAATGTATGGTGTAAGATTACAAAGGGAACCCCTTGGTTATATAGGCCAAGGTGAGGGATAAGATATCATAAGATTATGCCAAGTGTCTTAATCTTATGATATGAGACATAAAGTGGATAAGTATCGTAATATTGTGATAAGTGTCTTAATATTATGATATGAGACACAAAGTGATAAATATCCCATGTGGACCCTAAGTAAACTTAAGTAATAAGGTGTGAAAATAACCTAAGTGGATAACTAGCTAGGAAATGAACTAGCTAGATAAAGTGCCCCTTTCACACCAATAGTTCACATAAGGTGAGACAAAAAGTAACATGTTTCTCAAGCAACATTAAGGGCAGTGTGAATAAGACCCTCCTAGATAGGCTTAAAGCTAACTAGTTTGGTAATTGCTATTTTACATTAACAAAAAAAATTGTCATATTTTGTGAACTATATATTCTTGGGAAATTCTTATGGAACACACACATGTACACATGGGTTGATAATTATATTTCTATATATATAATAAGATGATAATCTATTTTCGTTAGACCTTCATCATTTTTCATTTCTTTACAATTAGATAATCCTAAACTTTTATTCAAATTATTTTCAAAAATTAAACGATTCATAATCTAATTTATCACTATTTTCTTATAAAAAAACTTAATTAATAAGATAAATTGAACTTTTTTTATTTGCAAACCAATAGTTTTTATTTTTCTATGTTATTTAGATCTATCAAGAATATATTTATCAATACAACAATAAGAAAGGGCAATGCGAAACTATATAAGATATAAAAATGAGTCAAGGTAGATTAACGCACGCTAAAATTTCCATGCAATAACTCTACCAAAGGATTTATTATTAATGGAATAGTCTTAAGCACAACAATGACAATTTTGACTATCCAATGACCAATTTGATCTCAAAGTAAAAAATAACTAGTTATATTGAAAGACACAAAATATACATTTAGAATTAAACTCACAACCCAAGTTAATTTGTAAAGTTTTTTAATCCACCTATTAGGTATCATACATATGTATATAAATATATATACATATCTAAATAGGTATAGAATATAGACACAAACACACACAACCAAAAAATGGGTGCATTGAGCAATCCTTTGGGCATATTATCATCCCTCATATAGGGAGGGAGTTTCATATCATCATAATGTGTATGCCACAACCTACATGTTGTGAACCTAATTCTTACTAAATTTTGACCTATTTTTTGAAACATTTACTTAATTAAATATATAATTTTTAGGTTCGGTGCCTTTCAATTGATACTAACTAGATCAAATTCTTGATAATTATTATACTAAAAGAATTTATAAATTAAAATCTAACTATAGTTTACATGAACATTCCACATCAAAAAATTATCTTTTAATAAAAATAATAAAAAGCTTAACAATGCATCAATATCATACAATCCAAATAATTATTTACCCTTTTTGTCTTACAAATACACACAAGAATTTAGATATCATGAGAGATAACTACTAAATCCTTATCGGGTATATTCCTAGACTTTATCAAGCAATCAATAGAATTTTTAAAACTTAATTATCCTCCTTTTAAAAAAAAATCATTCATTTATTTCTAGATAATTTTTATTTTGTATGAGGTCACTACCATAAAATTTTGGTTACTACCATGATTTTTTAATTTCCTTCATCTATTTTTTGTGCAATTCCAAAACCTATTCTATAATTTTTGCATGTAAGCTTTCATCCTTCAATGCTCTTTTACTAGTTTTCCACCAGTTCTAGCCAATTAATCAAGGATGTTTTTGTGTCCCTCTACTCTTTATTTCAAATTATAGTAATATAATGTTCAATTCCCATCTTTACTGTAGATTTTACATTAATTTTAAATAGTAACTAGTCATTATTTTATTTCTTATGATATGCAAAAGACTATATGATATCTTTAAATATAACTTTATAAAATTGAAGTTAGTTAAACATATAAGCACACAACTTAGGTGAAAAATTTAATTCACATTTTGGTGAACATTAAATATTCTTAAAACTCTACCTTCTAATTTAGCAGCAAAATAAACAATTCTCCTTCACTACTTTGAAAATAAAAGTAAGCTCATCTCTTACAATGAACCTAAAAAATAGTGAAACATCCTTTCATTACTCTTCTTTTTTGCCTGTTTATTTTCTACATTCTTATTTCCTCATAGTTCATGTCCTTTTCCCACCCTCCCCAACCCCTCTATTGTCACACTCTCATGAACCCAACCACGTATCTCCCTCCTATTTATTACCCTAAATATGTCCTCACTTTCTCTGCCTGTCCCAATGACCGTTTTGACCATGATACTTATTTGAATAAATGGATTTGAAATGCCATAAGCTAGATTCTTAGTATTAAATACTTCAAGAAAAGTTTTTCATCCTTTAAGATTACACTAACTCTTATTCTCTAGTCAATACTATCTAAACTGTTCCAATTTCCAATTTCAATAGACTACATGCCCTCTAATTCATTACTCATATTATCTATACTACTACAATAATATCACCTCCCTTTCACCCTTCATAATACTTTTATAATTATACTTATACTTCCCTTCCTCTCTCTTCTAGTTAATTTGCAACCTCTTATGCTTTATTCACCCCTCATTTACCTCTCCCTACCCAATATAACTCATTTCATGCTTTAGCCCTTTTAGATCCTTGACCCTCACTAAGTTGTTAACCATTCCACTAAATTATTACATAATTTTTCTTCTATAACCCATCTCTTCTAGCCTAATTCCTACTATATCCCTATTACAATTATTGGGCCTCATCCATTTACATATGGACTTCTACCCAACCAAAAAAATTCTCAACATCCCCTTCATATAAATTTTTCATATCTTCCTATTTGTACTACTCTTTCACATCCCATGGTTTCACATATGTATGTTGTGCCTTCTTCTACCTCAATTGTTAATTTTCCTGATTCTAGTTACCCTTCTTGCAATTTCCCTCATCCTCCACCCCATCCTCTTGGCCCACCTTCTTTTTCCTATCCCTTTCTCACATAACTTATTCTTAGCATGAGGTTTATGCAACACAAATTTGTTGTTCTCCCTTCTTCCTCTTCTATATGAGAGGTGATCATGGATCTTCACCACACCCTTCTCTCTCCAAAAACTATTTCTCACACTTTCCCTCCTATATTTATAGCTCCTTATTTTTAATTATAGTATAGAAAGGGATATCCTACAATGCACATTGTGTTTTTCAATGCTACTTATATTAATATTGGTAATGGAAATAAAATTATTGCAAAAATATATATTAAAAATTAAAGGACTACACCTTTGGTTGGTTTCATTCTATTCCTCACAACTCCATCCAGTCATTTACTAAACTGTCCCACACTTTTGTACAACACTTTCAAGACAACATTGGCTTTAAATTAAACGTTGCTAAAATTATACACCATAAGCAAGGATCTAATGAGCATTTCATCCTTATGTTCATTTCAAATTTGGTCAAGGGAAATTTGACTCACCTTTCATGTTGTCAATCATATATCTTGTCTAAATCCATCAAACCTCCTCCACCTCCATTTCTAAATGAAACATTAGGAAAAGGTGCCCAAACCCTAGAGCCAAGTCCTAGGGTTTCACTTTTTACTCATTTCACATGTGCATTGTCATGTAGATGGATTTATAGTACTTCTATATAGAAACCAAAAGATGGATTCCTTCTAAAGAAAGTTCAATATTTATAATGTCTGAAGATGTTGAATTCTTGGCCTTGTTTAACTTTGAGGACTTCACATTAGATATCCTATATCTTTTTGAATGTTAATTATATTCAAGAAATTGATCTTTTTCAAGCCAGTTAAGGAGGCAGGTATTGTAGGATGAAAAATTCTATAAAATTAAGCTCCCTTTGGACTTAATCTAAGCTTTAATCTTGTTGAATATCTAGACTCAACTCATATCCCTTGCCTATGAACCTTAGTTAAAGTACTTAGGTTTTTGAGGATAATGTTTATCATTAAACCTGTGACTAGATTCAGTTTTAGAATCAAAACTCAAATAACATCTCCTTCTTTGATGGCTATTATTTCCTCTGTTAGGAATAAGGTGTCTCAACCTTGGATAATTCCTATTCTTATTATTTGTTTTGTAAAAAGTATTTCTTGCAAATAATGTAATTAAGTGTGAGTGTACATGTCTAGTTGGCATGTTGATGTATCACTCCACTTGATGTGTCGGCATCTTGAATTGTGTGTAAGGAGATCATGGCTGAAACGGTTATGACGGATTCCTACTGGATTTGTCTTTGAGTGTCGATTGTCTCCTGAAAGAACTTGCATTGCAAGTGTGTTGTAACCATTGTGTTGAAGATAATACATTGTGCAGGTTTTGGAGTGCTGGGGTTTTTTACCGAAAGGTTTTCCCCAGGGTAAATCATTGTGTCATTCTCTTTTTTCTGTATGCATGGTATATGGCTGAAATATCTTTGTTAAAGTAGTTAACGAATCTGAAATTGTAAGGATTTAAAAGAATTTGCACAATACTTTCCTTTAGAGATTAGTGTAGGAAGTTGTTTCTGCACCTGAGTTTCCTTACATCCTCTTCATTACAAAGAGAAATCCTATCTCAATTTAGCATATGGATATCCTTCCAGTTTTAATGTTCATTTGCTCCATATATTTAACCCTTTTTATACCATGTATTGTCAACTCCAAGGAAATATCATAATTCCTTTTAAATATTACCATAAAAATTGTAAGTTTATTCTTCACATTATTGATATAAATATTCCTTATGAACACTAGATCATACAAGCTTGGGTGTATGAATATCTTTAGTTACCATGTCTATTGATCATCAAGAAGATTATCTAAGCATGACTAAACCTTCCTCTATAATACAATATATTTGTTGCACTATATAAGGCCAATTCCTTGTCAAAATTTGAAAACATTAGTGCATATTGATCTATCTGAAATGTGGCTATTAATAGTAATAAGATCTTTATAATGTGCCCAATTTTGATTATATGGAAGATACTACAACATATCAATGATAACATATGAAAGCATTTTGAAACCAATATCTAATTACATTTATTTTCCCTTTAAAAACCTTTTATAGTAATTATATGTAAACCAACTTTTACACCTGGGTACTCTACATGACATTTAAAATTAAGGGAGAAGTTTAAAATTTTGAGTTTCAATATTTTAGGTGACAAATGGCTCTAATTGGGGACTACATTCCCTGGCGGAAAGTAGAGACTCCAAATCTCTAGGATGGACTAGTACCTTATTCATTGGGTTACAAAATAAAGAGAAATAATAAGAGACTTTGAGAAAAGATAAAATTGAAACAAGCACAACACCCAAACAAGGAAAAGAAACAACCTAAGACACCTGTGTACCCGAACTAGTACAACACACCACCATTTCCTTTAGAAATTATGCAAATATATTAATAAGTTGAGAAAAATACATACTCATGCAAAAGAAAGGAGTATGTCAATGGGACACTATTGGACTAAACTACCATTTGATTCCTCAAATTTAGACCTAAAATTTTTGACATATGTAGCTTCTCTAGATAAAGAAATAAATCTAAAGAAATTCTCCTCACAAAATATTTATGAATCAAGAAAATCCTCTCGCATATTATGAGCCAACTCCTATATTGTTTGAAGTGTTGTAGTTTCAAGATTTTGAATACATCTTTGATGATTTGAAACTAAGGATGGATGATGCAAATATTATTTTATAATTAATGGAGAAGCATAATAAAGATTTTTAAAACATGTAAAATCTTTATTTTGTACGTCATGACAATAGGATGAAACATTTTGAGATATACCATCTTTTTAAAAAAGTATTGGATGATCTTCAATGGTTTCTTTTTCCTTTGGTGCTTCAAATTATTGTCTTCATCGGTATGATCTCAAGTATGTATTCCAAACCATAGGTTATGTTTGAATTTGTCTTCTCATTAGGAACTTCTTGAACACCCACTATAATATTCATTATATTCTTATTATCATACTCATGATGTACAAGAAGGTATTTATCTTCAACTTCTTCTTTTTGGTTTTGCATTTGGCATGCACTATCATGGGTATATACAATATTTTCTCCTTCTTTGACATAGCTTTGGGTATGCTTCATTTAATCTACCCAAAAAGGATTAGTGAGTGAAAACCAACATCTAGGAGAAAAATAATTTTCAAGAAAGAAAATAGTGTTATAATCCTCATTCTCAAGCCTTGATTATGTGTGCACCAAAGTTGGTATACAAACAACATGGAATTAAGCATCTTCATCTACTTGATCATCATTAATTCCTCCATGACTACTTACACCATCATCTATGCAATAATCCTTTATTCTTTATTCACTAATTTTTATATCATATTTTTCAAAATGAAATGATTGAAAAATAGAATAATTTTTTATCTTTTCTTGCAACATCGTCTCAATTTTTTGTTTAAGAAATGTGAATATTTCAAATTTGGGTTGCACACAAGTTGATGTCTTATCTTCCTGCTTCACAATTTCAAACCGTTTGTTAGTTCTTACAAAATTGAACACTCCCAACTTTGGAGGAGATGAAATGATGGGTGTTCTATCATCTACATGTTTATTTTCATAATTCACATTATTTGAAGATGTAATTTGTTATCATTGAGGTAAAGGGTTTTGTCAAATTTCCATAATACACTCGGTGATGATCAATAGTTGAGTATGAAGGAATATAATCCTCTTCATCACTCAAATAAATATTAGATTCACCCTCATTTTACTCATACTACAAATTATATATTTTAACTCTTCTTTCAACATGAGGTTTGATTCCTGAATCAATTTGGCTATTCCTTGAAAATTAATATTGACCTAAAAATGTAAAGTTGCAACATTCAATTGGAGAGGATAAAATATTTACTTCTCTTGGTTACACATGATAACTTTCCATTGATTTTTCATTTAAATTTTATTCAATCTTATTTTCTTTTTAAAACCCATATCAAATCATCCTCGATTTTAGTAGCTTCTTGCTTTGCAATTTCAAGATCACATACCTTATTTTGCTTCAAGAGAAATTTGAATTTGGGAAGCAGTCCTACAATAAAAATGGACAATTGGTTTTTCTTACTTAGTTGATTGGCAAGAGGAATCCATTTTATAGAGCTATTGAACTGATCCACAAAATCTCTCATAGATTATTCTTCTTTCTTCCAGATCTTGAAAAATTGACATAATAGTGCACCCACATTGATTGTTAGTTTAAAGCTTCCAAGCAATTTTTTTTTCAAGCTATCCCAATTGGTGGTGCATAGATTTTCTAAAGATTGAAACCAATTTCTTGTAGCTCCAATGAGGGATTCAACAAATAGCCAAATAAATACATTTTCTTCATTAACCTCTAATACTCCACATGCTATGGTGAAATTTTGAATGCGAACCTTCTCTAGTAAAGTTTGGGAAGCTCTTTATCAAACCTATATGTAAAGCTATATTCTGAGTCAAAGATAAAAGTCCAAAATGGTTTCCCCATGGTTGAGGTGAAGTCAATTCCATAATATAAATTTGGAGAATATAACAAGGATTATTCTACCAAATATTTTTTTACATAAGTTCCATAATACAAAGTTGCCAACCTCCATCTTCAAGGAGGTACCTTCGAATTTTAGAGGAAATAAAAGCACCAATATTTCAATTCTTTTCCCCAATATGTAGAAATTGAATATCCATGAAATAAAGTAGTGTATATGAGCACCGAAGCACATGTGATGTGCATGTATATGTTTGTAGTACATAGAGATGATGAATGTAAGACTATATGATTAGATAATATAAAGAATGTTTGTATCTTGCATGGTGCATGTGAATGTATGGGTGTTTTATTTATCTATATTTATAATCCATATCACTTCCTTCTTATTGTATCTCATTGGGGTTGGTTTTCATGACATGGATAATACATTTCATGAGTTTTTATTTTAAGTCAATAATCTCTATTCATTTAAATGAACAAGTGGAGATATAAATGCCAAAACTATGTTGTATATATGATGAAGGGGATCCTCCCAAAGATTTTTTTGCAAAAACCATACATTAGGGTGGTCATTGATTTTTGTAGAGAAGGAAAATTATTCACGCCTACATTTATTAGACAATCAATGATGACATTTTTTTCTTAGAAACAATGATTAAACTCTAACTTGTCAAAATGGCTACCTAAAGCAAAAACTTTATTTATGATACTAATCAATTTTCAATCCTTCTAAAATTTCTTATTCAAACTATTAATCACCACAAGGTATTCCTCTTCCACTTTCAATAATTTTAAACTAAAAAATATTTATTTTTTGAGACCTTCCAAGTCTACCAAAGCTTTTGCTTCATTAATCATTTTGTTACATGAAAATAAAGAATAATATTTTACAAAGTGTTTGTTAGAACACCAAAACACCACTCTAGCACTTGTTGCCTTGGGTTCCCTCATGATACATCGAAATTTATTCTATGAGGATCACCTTTTGGTAGGGTCCAAAAATAAGGCTTTTGATTTCAATATTGATCAATTACCCCATTGATACGTTCATTACCCAAGGTTCGTTTAATTCCTTATTTAACATTTGTATTATTTGAGCTTTCTTTAAGGATTAGGTCGCCCACTTGGAATTCTTAAGGAAGAATACATTTTTTATATGAATTTCACAATTATTGTGGATAGGCTCTAAGGTGACCTAAAGTATTCACTTCCTCGATGGAGTCTAATTCTTGCAAGTTCTACTCTCAATAAGTATTATCATGAATCAAACCATGTAGACATAAAGAAGGGATTGCAAGCTCAAGAGGTATAATTTCCTCTACATTATAAATTATGGAGTAAAGGTTATAGCTAGTATGAGTATGGATGCTTTTACAATAGGCTCACAAGGTATGGATAAGTTGAGTATTCCAGTTAGTGTCATGATCATTGATTATTTTTATTATTTCTTGGATGGACATATTTATGACTATCATTTGCCCATTGAATATTGGTTAATTAGGAGAAGCATTATTGAATGTGAAATTATATAAAAACTTCTTCACTTTTTGGTTTTTAAAATATTTATAATTTTTATAAATAAGCACTATAGATAACCCAAATTAAAACATGTTATTTTTACTAAGAAAATTATATATATCAAATGTTGTGGTGATTTTAAAAGGAACAATCTTAAACCACTTAGTTAAAATATATGTGGAAATGTTGATGAAGGTGTAATTATCTAAGTAGGAATTATTTTACCCACACTATTGAGTCCTCGTATAAAGGAAGGCCAAAGAGAAGTGAAAAGTTGTAGCTCTTGAATGGGGGGTGTATGAAGTTACTAGGCTAATGTAAAATTAGTTTTTTAACATAATCTTGCAAGTCTTTTTCCATCTAACTATAATATTAACCCATATTCAAGAGTCTTGATGCAAATATTTTAGAACTAAAATTTCCTCCATTAGAATTTGCATGTAGTTCTTAAAGAACAACGATGGTTTCATTATAATTCAAACAACAAAAGAAGTTGTCATTATATTTGTATATATGTAGAGAATATTTCCAATAATGAGATATTTGGAGGTATTCTCTTTAATGTGTATGTATGTGTTTTTAGTAGAGTTTGGAGGGATGTCTCATTTGTCTAGGTATTTATAGACATCAAAAAATATACTTCAACCACAAGTGTTGGTGTATGATATTTTAATTTTATTTACTGTATTATGTATTTTTCTACACCTAATTTAGCCTATTTAGGTAATTCAAAGGATAAATCTTGGAGTGCAAGGTGTCACACTCTTCCATAAGAGTCACTTTTCCCATGTTTGGAGATTTGGGAGTTACACTTCCTATTGGATGAGGTGTTCAAATTATTGCCCCTATAATTTCCTATAAATGCTCTCATCCTCTTTGTATTTCAATATTCTCATTAATAAAATAACATATTTTTTCCTATTTTATTCTCAGTCTTAGTATTGCAATATTGTAATAGTTCAAATTTATAAGTGTTAGATCCTAGCTTCATTCCTTACTATAAAATCTAACAACGAGGGTGTTGTCGAAAGTAATATTGAGATTGAGGATAGTAGGGTTATAGATTTTGCAGATCAATAAGGTAAAATGGGCCAAATTACACATTAAGTCACATTTTACATTTGACATTCATTTGAATTTGAAATTTAAAAACATCCCCATTCAGTTATATTTGCATTTCATGAGGGGGGAAAAAATAAGATAAAAGTTGTTTCCATTCATTGAAGAAGATTTTCCCACCTTCCAAAAGGAATCTTTCATTCGTTGTAGTAGCACCAAAACATCTTCTTCACGAGCCAAAAATGTCTTCCACGCATGCACCAAGTCAGCAGAAACTTTTAAAACAATATAACAATAAAAAGAGAGAAAAGTAGGCCCCATCCACATCATCACGCTTGTCATCAATTAGCCGAGAGGATACAATATTTTGTAATTCTTCATCCAAGGCTTAATCTGTGAATTTTTCAAGCCATGTATTATATTCCTCCTCAATCGGTCACTACATGTCTAGCAAATTCTGCACTTTTGTATTATGTTGGTTGTATTTTGCATCAATCAACACCCTGACCTCTTTGACAAATGTATCCATCCTTACTTCAATTCCTGACATATTTTCCACGACTGGGTTCAACATGGTGTAATCAATGCGATTGATCATTTGCTTAAAATGTGGGAGAAAACCTCCCAACTCATCTTTCAATGCAACAAACTCCTTCAATTTACCTTTATCATCCAATATCTTAGGCATACATGCCCCTACATATCTCCAAACATCTTTAGCTTATTCTATAATTGCATACCTAGCTTGCCATGGAATGTTGTGATCTCGCTTAACAAATCAATTGCTTTCAAAAAATCAAGAAAATTTGTTGGAGCTTCAGGGTCTTCTTGCATATGAGGAATCATTTCTTTTAATGTTCCCACCCTAGTACTCCACTTGCTCCATTCAGTTTGAAAAGCACTTTGAACCAACAAATATTTCTTATTGGCTTCATGAACATTCTTATAAACATCCCATACAGTGTCAACCTTGTTCAATAACTTTGTCACTTTGTGCTTTAAAACATCATTGAAAATATCATATGCCACCTTGGTTGTCTCCTCCTTGGCCTTCTTAGTATTAGCCTTCTTTGTTTGCAGTTCTTGTTTCAAACCTTGAATCCTTAATGCCAAAATTTCTCTATCTTGGGCAAACAAATCTGAAGAAGTTGTGGGAGACGATAAACCTTTTTGTGTTGTAGCAAGCACCCTGCTTTGTTCATCCATCAACTTATTGTACTTATCCATCAGTTTTTCATATCTATCTTGTGTTATTTGGGCTATGTCCACACTTAGCATGGCAACATGCATAGTCAATTGTGCAACTACAATGATAATTATTTTAGTAGCCCTCTTTATCACAACAACACCAATTTCTTGCTCTATAAATTTTATAACTTCAAGCTTCCCAGTATTTGGTCCCATGGACCAAATAGCAAGTGTGTGTAACTTTGGGATAAAACCTAAGCCAAATACCTTATTATCAAAGTTTTCTTCATAAATGGAAGCATTGGGGTCTCTTCTTATCGCATCCAATGCAATTGCAAAGGAAAGCTCCCACCCAAGCAATAATATAACTCCACTCTTCTTAACTAAATCTCTTGCCTCTCAGGGTGTTATTGCAGCAATTTCATTCATTATTTTACCCTCTTCTTCCTTTTCAACCTCCTCTTGTAATGAGGGGTCAAATTTTTCTTTTGCTTCTTCAATTCTTTTCTTGATGTCAAAGCTCCTCAAATGGATGACAAAGTCTTTAAACTGCTTGTTTGAACAAATGCATCATCACTCATGAAATCATTACAATCTTTGATTATGACATCATCATCCTTTGCTTCATTATACTCCTATTTAACAATTTTATTGGTAGGAACAACAATATTCAAAGCATCTTCCTTTTCAGGAGATGGCAACCTCTAATCCACCTCTTCCTCCATTGGAATGTATTTTGTAGATTCCTCTGGCACATAATCCTCACCTCCTTGCTCACTTGCTGAATAAGTCACCAATGGGGTGACTACAGGTTGCTTAAACATCTCTTTTGTTTGCATTTCACTACCTTGAGCTGATGATTGAGTTAGTTGGCTCCTCATTTCTGCATCATGATGTTGTTTGGAAACCTTCGCCTTTATTTCAACTTGTTTCACTTTGTCAAAGAAACTTTTATCCTTGAAATCACCAAGCATTAATTTATATTGCATAAATTTGTCCTATACCTCAGAGTAAGGACTGACATAAAAAGGGTTTTCTTGTAGCATCTTTTCTTTAATTGCATAGATTTTTCTCCACTCAATTTTCCTCTCTACAACCTCAACATCAAAAGATAAATTCCTGATTACATCTTCTTTGTACAAAAATTGATGATGCCTGCCTAATAATCCTCTTGCTCTTCTCTCAACATCTATGACTCCCTTAGGATCACAATGTCTTATGATATCTTGCTTCATCCTGTAATTGTTTAAAAGGGAGCCAAACCTCTCAATACCTTCCTTTGACAATCATGTAAAATAAGCAAACCCACACTTAGGGTTTGTTAGTGATGGTTTCCTTGATTTTTTGAAATGTTCTTTGTTTGTGGCATCAAGCTGCCACATTATTTCCATAAAATCTTTTCTATCAGAAACATACATAGGCAACCAATGGGGTGGCACTGAGGATCCATAAATCTTGATTGTAGTGTACCCAATGTGCAAGTACCAATCTCCCCAATTGAACTTTTGTATAGTTTCTTGCTCATATTCCAGAGGCCTCAAAATTTCTTTCACAACCCTTGATATTCTGTAAATGGGCTTTAAGCCCAATTGCTCCAACATACTGAATTTAAAACCATTACAAAATGTAGTGTAGTTTGAATCGGGACAGTTCACATCCTAAACATGGGTCCACACTTATATTGGTAATTCATTTTCCATATTATCCCTCTCCCTCAGCTTCATGAAATTCCTAAATACCTTTTTTCCTTTCCACAAAAGCATGTGCATCAACAAAGAGTAGTGACTACAAGACAATGGAGGTGTTGTATCTTTCAATATCACCAAATCCTCATGCAATTGCTCAGCAATATAGGAAGCATAATCAAAAACCTTTTTTTGATACTTATTTTGTATGTCAATTTCCAAAACCATTAAAGAAACATCCATCTTTATGTCAAACTTCTTGTGCAAGATCTGGCACAATGCATAGTTTGTATTCTTGAAATAATCTTCAAAATCATCACAGTCAAACAATTCAAAATCCTTAGGCCCAAATGGCACACCATTCATCTTTAAGTCACACCTTCTATGCCTTGGAAAAACATTTTTCTATATTCAAATTTTTTTTGCTCATATTCATTATACAATGCACAGAACTTGATGGATTTAGTAGAAGAAGGGTTCAAGTTAAAAACTTTAACTATTTGACTTCTTGAAATCTCCATCATGGGAACAAAGTCTAGAAATATCTTGATTGTACTATCACTAGGGTCATAACACCTTTCCAATTCAAGCATTAAGTCCACCACCATAAATACATTAGGGAAAACCAATTTTCCAACATCACCTGTCCATAGATGACAGGTGGGGTGACTAGAAAACCTCCTTTTGAAAGCATATAGAAAAAGATCCCAACCACTCTATGGCAGCACAACATCACCAATCCTAGAAACTAAATCTTGAAAATGACTTATCAATACCCCTTCACTAGTTTTACTCTTTCCCAAGGGTTTAACTTCTGTAACCGGGTCCTTAGAAGCTTCTTCCATGAACCGAGAGTAATCTCTCTTCACTGTTCTCTTCTTTGCAAATGCCTCAGGCACCTCTGGCTTAGGTTTGGGTGTTTCATCTTGAGGTTTAGGTCTCTTGACCCTTTTTTGTTTCGGTTCCCTCTTATATTTTACAATAGATTCACTAGGCTCGCTCATTTTCACAGTTTGAAAATTAGGGTTTCACAATAACTAGGAATTATAGTCTAAATTCTTCAAGTTCACTAGGTTCAAACTCAAATTCAACAAATTTCACTCTCCTTCCCAAACCCTACATAAAAAATTATAATTCCCTTCTTGAAGAAGAAATAATAACCCCAATCACAAACCCTAGCAATCTACTCAATCCCTAATCCACTCAGTGCTACAAAATTACTCGTAGAGGCATAAAATTCAACTTACTCGAGAAAAACCAACAGTCTGTTCTTCAAATTTGCTTCACTTGGAACTCGCGTTCTCTTTTCTCTTAAACTTGACCAATTATTTTGCTCTTGATGATTTCAATTGTTAGAGAAAAATCTCAACAAACCTCTTTATGGCTTAGAAGAGGAGTGCCTTCTCCATTAATATCTGAAAGATAGCTCGCACAAGCAAACTGACAAGTAGTCATTCAAGTTTAAATTCCTATCATCGATCCCTTTTGATTTAAAACATGGTCTACGACCATCCTTGACCATTGCCTTTTACCTTTTAGAGGTGTTCTTGAGAACGACGATGACACCTTGGGGAGTTGCCACATAGCCACCCACGTGCTTACTAATCCCTTTTGACCTTCATCGCTCATTGTAGTAGTGCTTCAAGATTAGACCCATACTTCGGTGATGAGCAATAAAACTTCTGATGGAAGGAATATTCACTAGCATATTCTCCAATTCTTTTCGTTGAAGTGTTTCGAAGACATACTCATACTTTAGTAAAGGTAAAAACCTAGCAATACAAAGAACTGGCCCTAGTCCATTTCTCATCGTTGTAGTTGATTTGGAAGTGCGAATGCTTTCAGTGATGGGTGATATGAGTGATGGCACCAAATGCCAACAAGTGGCAATATCATAGCCCACCATTCATTACCCCCTATCACTTATCTCTATAATTGGAATGAGCGATAAAACTTTTCTACAATGCATAGTGGCAACATGATACAATAGAGAATTTTAGTCCATCATGCTTCGTTGAAGTGGAACCAAAGAACCAAAAGTCTTTGGTGATAAGCTATGTGAAGGAAACATAGCTCATCACTCATCATGGAAGTAAAACATGAAGACCCAAAGCTTTCCACGATGCATGATATAAAGGAAACTCAAGGACTCATCGCTCATCGCAGTAATGAACCCGATGAATAAAAATACTTCTACAATGAGCGATACAAGGACTTAAGTGGTGGAAAATGACACATGTGTAAAATGTTGTTTTAAAAATGGGACCACCCAGGGAGAATGCGGGATAAGTCCTTAAAAGGACTTAAAATCATTTTTTGCAAAGGATGTAAAGGCCAAACATTTCAAAATTTTAACTTTATAAAATATCAACCCCAAACCAAAAATAATAAGGGAAATATTGTGCGACAGGTAAATGGGGAATCCTAACCACATGGGGCTGGTAACCAAATGCATTCAAAGGCTTAAGATATAACTAAGATAACCCGAAACCTATTAGAGCAATAAGTTATTATGCTTAATTAATTATATCATACTGGTTAATTAATTAAGTCACTTATTCCTTTAGTTGCTTAAGCTAAACTTAGGCACATTAATAATTATTTATTAATTATTAAGTGTGCACACTAGGGTTTCATTTAGGGTTTCCCTTTTAGGGTTTCTTGATCTCCTTCATAAGGATTGATCTCTTTGTAATAACTGAGATTCTCATAATGCATTTTACACTTTGAGGTTTACAGAACTTCTTGTTTGTTCTGAATGTCTTTTGCATGTGACAGGTGATTGCATGCAGGTGATCTTGGATTTTAAACATGGTATTAGAGCTCCATACCTGTAGCTGCCTGTTCGTGATCTGAAGATATGACCTCTCTGTGAATTTGAAGTGCAAGGGTTTCCACAAACATCTTTTTTGCAAGATTTGGGGGTAGCCAATTTTTCGGGACACTATGGGCTCAAACAGACGTCGCCATCGCGTTCGCAGTGCCTCAAAACCCTAGGAACGCCTATTGTTTGGTTGATTTTGGTGAACTTCATCTGGGAGGAAAAAAAAAATTACCAAGGAAGCCGTACGGCCTCCCTAGCACGTGTTTCGAGGCACGTAAATCAAAAAAATGCAAAAAAATGATTTTTTGGGAGTCGTGCTTGCACCTACAGTTCTAATGGATTCGGCCACCAGGCGGCCATTGGTGCGCCACCGCCGCCGGTGGCTCCCCCACCCAGCACAGTCGGCCTTCTCAGCCCCCGCGGGCTTGCATAGTCAGCCGCCAGTCCTATGGGGGACCAGGTGCTATGTGCCCAGCCCCCAACCGACCCCTCCACCCTAGCCGCAGGTCACATAGACGACCAATGCTCCACCCAGCACCCAGCCCCTGGTCATATCGACGACCAAGGGCTCTGACGGATTTTTCTGCAGGGGGGCACTTTCTTGTGGTGACGGCCTCCAGGCCGTCAAATTTATGCCCGTGAACCGCTGATGTCAGCATGATATCAGCGTCCGTATGGCAATGTTTGTCCCCTCCTAACCCTAGTTTTTCTCTAAAGAAGCAGTTTTTTTCTTTTTTTCATAACTTGAGCATACGGTATCGAAATTGGGCAAACGAGATATCACCGAAAAGCTGGTTCCGAGCACTTTCATTTGATGTAATTTATTTTTCAGTATTTTCATATTTTATTGCATTTATTTCTGGTTGAAGTCAGATGTACTTTTTATGCTTTCGAGCTCATAACTTTTTGCCACGATCTCCGATTTTCGCTATCTTTACGGCGTTGGAAAGGTATTGAGGAGCTTTATGTTGCTGTCCATGCACTTTTTTCTGTATCTATCTCAGGTTTTTCATTAATCCAGATTTGGCCTGATGGGTGTTTTTGAAATTACTTGGATATTTTGGTAGTTGGGAGAGTGCCTCTTGCATCTTTGCACTTCGTTTTCAGTGATACATCATTCAATAATCGACTGCTGCTTCATAGATTCTAGCATTGTTCTAGTTTGGAGTTTTCGAGTGTTCCATGGCATCGGGTCTGTTGTTGCATCATTATGATTCCGATATGGTTTCTTGTAGACAGAAGTATCTTTCCTTGCTTGCCAGATCGCGGTTCCAGTGTTGCTCTACAGTGTTCTTCCAATGCTTTTTTGCAGCATGTCATATCATTGTAGGGGGGTTTTGTCCCACTGGGTTTTCCTCCTCTACCTCTTTCTTGCATTTGTAAATGGGTACCTGATCAGGCCTAGTTGTCGAGACCCATATTTTCTTACATGCATCTTCTTCTAGTGTTTTAGCTTCTTCCTAAGTTCATCTTAAGGGGGGGTGTTAGAGTAATAAGTTATTATGCTTAATTAATTATATCATACTGGTTAATTAATTAAGTCACTTATTCCTTTAGTTGCTTAAGCTAAACTTAGGCACATTAATAATTATTTATTAATTATTAAGTGTGCACACTAGGGTTTTATTTAGGGTTTCCCTTTAGGGTTTCTTGATCTCCTTCATAAGGATTGATCTCTTTGTAATAACTGAGATTCTCATAATGCATTTTACACTTTGAGGTTTACAGAACTTCTTGTTTGTTCTAAATGTCTTTTGCATGTGACAGGTGATTGCATGCAGGTGATCTTGGATTTTAACAGAACCAGCTAGAGCAAGTCAATGAAGGATTAGACCAAAGAACCAAGGTTTAGACAAGGGAAAAATATACTATGTAAAAACCCACACCTAGCATAAAACCCTAAACCCTTATAGCACCTTAAACCTAGAAACCACTCAAGTAAAAGCATTTAAATAAGTGAACACGAAATTTTAAGAGTTCCACCAGTGGCTTTGACTGGGGATGCATGCCTCTCATAGGCAGAGCGAAATTTTAGATCTCATGGTTGAAGCAGACCAAGTATAAGGACACCAAAAACCAAGGACTTGCCCAGACAAGGCAAGGAGACTAGACCCAAGCAAACCATACCTATATACAAAATTTATAGGACTATACAATGTACATGGAGTAGAACATATTTCAAGAGAAATATGGCTTCAAGAACTATCCATGTGCTGGCAGTTCAAGAAGTTCACCTATTAAGCTTTATAGAAAGTATGAATCCTCCCCATATGTATTGGATATCATATAAGAACCTAACCAATGCTTCAAATTTTCCATGCTTGCCCTTGTCTTGAGCTCTTGCATTCCACATCAATACCATACTTCCCACTTCATTTTTTTTGGGAGAATCTTTTTTATCATACAAGTGCTTGACTTGCAGCTACATCTTTGCATTTTTGTCATCAACTTCTCTTCTAGTTTCATCTAACTATATGGGATTGTCAACTTTGTGTTGCATTTCATCATAGATTTTCTCATCATACTCTTGTACAAACTTGTACATCTTTAGCAAATTATTTTGAGGCAACCTAGCATCCAAACCATAAACTAGACCAAATAGTGAATGTCCAATAGCTTTCTTGATAGTAATCCTGTCAGCCCAAAGCGCAAGCTTCAAATTTAAGTCCCAAGCTTTCTTGTTCTTCTCTATCACCCTTCTGATGTTTTTCATTAAAATTTTGTTACTAGATTTGGCTTGACCATTCCCTTGAGGATGGTAAGGGGAAGAGTAAGGAATCTATATTCCATTTTTATCAAAAAAATCCCTAAACTCGTTAGACAGAAACACATGACATTGTTCGAGATAATATTCTTTGGGACTCCAAATCTAATCAGGATATTATTCATCAAGAAATCAGTTACCACTTTACTTTTTGCCTTCTTGGTGGGAATCGCTTCCACCCACTTTGTAAAGTAATCAGTTGCAAATAAAATCCATGAATGCCCCCCACTATATTTTTCCGATATTTCACCAATGACATCTATACCCCTTTGTTGAAAAGGGGCTTGAACTGAAATAGGCTTGAGTGGTAAACTCCCTTAAAATTTTAGTTTTCCTACAAATCTCTGGCAAGCATCACAATTTTTAACAAACTTGTGGGCATCTTTAAAAATCGTGGGCCACTAAAATCATACCCTAAAAATCTTATGAGAAGTATTTTTAGCCATGTAGTGGCCACCACACACCTCGTTGTGCATTTCTTGCAAAAGTTCCAATGCTTGTTTTCCATCAACACACTTGAGCGACACACTTTGGTGGTTGTATCAGGCATTAACAGGTCGATCTTTTGGTGGAACGACAACTATCTATGAAAAAGTTGGTATCAGAGCCCTGGGTCATGGGTTCAAACCCCTCACTTGCATTGGGGGGGATTATTGTAACGTGTGCACCCTTGGTCTCCTTGTGTTGTGTAGCACAATTCTTGAGTTTGTGACATGGCTTAACCGACTCCCATGGATTCATTAACTTTGGTGGTTGCATTAGACAATGACAAGTCAATCTTTTGGTGCAATGACAATCATCTGTACAACATTATAATTTTCCATGATAGTAAATTTAATGCCATGTAAATTATTGAGTAAGTCAAGAGAAGAGAAAAGACAATCATCATAATGCTCTAGAATGTCAAAGCCATGAACATTTTAGTATTTAATAGGATGTTCAAGAATTTAAGCAAAATTAGATTGAGGTTTTTAGCCAAAAGTATATGGATCTATATGTAGAGTGGGCATATTAAAATCATGAACATTTATTTCATATTATCCTATATAAGATGGAGTAATATTGAAGGATCCCTAATCATGTTTTGGATGAATATTAGAATGTGACATGGAGAAATATCCTCTAGAGAGGGAGGTAGTGGTGACAAGGATGGAGTTTGAAGATAAATGGTTACTTGAGATTTAGTTAGTTGATAGCATTTGAAAGGATATTAATTAGCATGAAAGATGTATCTCTTAATTTCATAAATAGATTTCAATGACTAATGCAAGGCATGAGGAACAAATATCATAGCATGAATCAATGAATGCCTTAAAAGTAATTTTATAAGATGAATGACTAGACATCACATAGACTATTGTTTATAAAGTTACTAGTCATACTTAGTGATGAGAAGTGTTGGGGTACTTGAGGAATCATTTCTCATGTTATTAAATCCTTTTACTATAACATTAAACTTTTGCGAGTTATATGTGTCAATTTTAATCTAGTTGCTACAAGTCAATGCTACAAATGTTTTTTCTTAAAATATTGTCCATTAAAGTGTTTTGTTATTTGATAGTAACTAATGTTTGTGTGTGTATTAGTTGTGAGAGTGTGAGCCTTATTTGGACCTCGATCCTTATAATAGAACTACACTTGAGTAGAGTTTGTGTCGTGTGAAAACTAGAAGGTCATGTTCCCTTTACATACTAAGCTACACAATTCTTCATCTCTCTGCATATATTGCATCATTCTATATTTTAGTGGATAGAGTATAGTGGTTGTAGGAATATCTTTATATTATTTCATGCATCTATTTATACATCCCAAGAGAGACTTTGAATTGTGAATTATTATGACATGTCTATTATGGAATGTATTCTAGTGAGCTACTAATGGTTAGAGTGTTATGTGTGTGGTAAATAGAAGCTAGTATTCCTTATGTTACCATATTTTTATACAATAAAGACCATATTTTTGTTAGCAAATGAGGAAATTTATGTCTAATTAATACTTAGTTTGATATCACCTATTGGTAAGTTTTCCATTTAACAAATTATAAGGGGAATGGATTGAATAAGTTGTATATCCTTTGAAGTTAAGTGTGGTAATTTAATCCAACTTATTTTAAGGATTGTGTGTCTTTTATTGCATTGATATTGTCTCATGCTCATGTTTTGACTTATTATTGAATTTTATTAATTTGAATATATGCCTCAAGTTTATCATTTTCTTAATTATTTGATTGGCACACATTTTTGTTTTATTTGTATTCTTGTATGTCTTGATAATTAAAACTTATTATCAATTATCAACATGTCAATGATAAAATTTATAAAGATTCAACTACATAATTTTAAGTCCAACTCATTGATCCATATTTCACAAGTATTGGTCAACACGAACCCATCGTTCATGAACATGAATGGTCTACTTAACACTTGTTGCATCCAGGCAATGCTCACATGGGTGAAGTATTGGGATTTCCCAAAAGTTCACCCATAATATCACTACTCCAACTCAAGTGCACTTAATTTTTGAGTTTCCCTAAAATCAAGATCATGTAGCTCGCTACCCCATTTATAAAATTATGAGCAAGTTTCGTTCTTTATGAAAAATTACTCTAGAGCCTCCTTAGCTCGTCTGTTAGAAAGTACAAGTATTTCTTGTAGCGTTATAAATGAAATTATATTTTATTGAGATTCAACTACAATTTTTTTATCAATATTCCATGAGTAGTAGTTTATGTGAACACATATTTTGTGATCATGAGTGTTCCACTTAGCACTCATTACATTTTGATGATGCTCATAAGGGTGAAGCATCGAGACTCCCTTAGAGATCATCCATCCTAGTACTGATTTCAACTCAAGTGTGCTTAACCTTAGAGTTTCCTCCAAGAAAAATCCACTTAGCTTGAAACTCCATTTGTAAAACCTTTAGTAAGTGCTATACCTTGTGAAATATTCATTGAAGAGCCCCTTTAGATCATCCATTAACAAGTATGAGACATTTTTACTGTGTCAAATGATGATATTTTATTCCAAATCAAGCACATTTAACCATGATTTTCCCTAAGATCAAGCCCACCTAACTTGTTACCTTGTTTACAAAAACCTTAGCATGTTACATCTTATGTGTCATTCATATTGGAGCTCATTTATCTCATCAATTAACAAAGCGGGAAGTATTTTTTGTAATGTTTCAAATGATGATATTTTATATGGATTCAATTTTATAGTTTTTAAGTCAAAATATTTGACACGTATTTCATGAGTGGTGATTCGCATGAACCCATCTATCCTAAGCATAGATAGTCCACTTGGCATTGGTTGCATCTAGGATATGCTTATAGGAGCAAATCATCAAGACTTCTTGGGAGGTCATCCATCCTAGTACTACTCTTACTCAAACACACTTAACCTTGGAGTTTTCCCCAAGACCAGGACCACTTAGCTTTCCAACCCATTTTCAAAATATTTAACAAGTATCATACCTTGTGAACCACTCATTCCAAAACCTCTTTACCTCATCTATTAACATGTAGGATATATTTTTGTAATGTGTCAATTGGTAATATTTTGTTATAATTGAACAACATAATTTTTGAGTCAAACTCGTTAATCCATATTTTATTCATATGAATGGTCCACTTAACACTTACTAAATATAGGTGATGCTCACAAGGGTAACACATTAGATCTAGATACTGCTTTGATTGAAGTGCTCTTAACCTTAGAGTTTCCCCCAAGATCAAGCTCACTTATCTTTCTACCTTATTTGTAAAAACTTCAAGAAGTGTTGTACCTTGCTAACCATTAATTTTAGAGCCCCATTAGCTTATCCATTAACAAGTATGAGATATTTTTTAGAATACATCAAATGATGGTGTTTTATTAGGATACAACTATGTATTTTTGGATTCAAACTCAATGATTTCTATTTCATGCTTGTGTTAGTTTACATGAACACATATCTCATGAGAATGAATGGTCCAATTGGCTTTAAAACTAGATCTAGGTGATGCTCATGTGGGTGAAACATTGAGACTTCTTAGGAGATAACCTATCCTAATACTACTCCAAATCAAATGCACTTAACTTCTGAATTTTCCCCAATATCAAGCCCACTTAGTTTTCCACCTCATTTACAAAACCTTAAGCAAGTGTCATGAATTATGAATCATTAATTATAGTGATTTTTTAGCTCATCCATTTACAAGTAGGTTTGTAGTGTGTCAAATGATGATATTTTTTGAGGATTTAATTGCATAAGTCATGATCTAAACTCATTTATCTATAGCTCATGAGTAGTGGTTCAAATGAACCCATCTCTCGTGTGCATGAATGGTCCACTTAACACTCATTGAATCTAGGTATTGTTGATAAGAATGAAGTATTGTGACTTCTCGGGAGGTCACCCATCCTAATACTACTTTAATTTGAGTGCATTGAATGATGGTATTTACCCCAAGATCAAGCTCACTTATCTTGATTCCCCATATGAAAAACCTTTAAAAAGTGTTGTGCCTTGTGAACTATTCATTATAGAGCTCTTTGAGCTTATCCATTGACAAGTTTGACGTGTTTTTTGTAATGTATTAACTGATAATGTTTTATCAGGATTCAATTACGTCATTTTTAATTTTCATTTATTAATATTTAATGAGTGGTGGTTCACACGAAGCCATCTCTCATGATCATGAATGGTTATTTCAACACCCATTATATATAGGTGATGCTTATAGGGTGAGGCATTGGGATGTCTTAGGAGGTGAATACTCTAAATTTAACCCTAGAGTTACACCAAGATCAAGCCCAGTTAGCTTTCTACCACATTTGTAAAGCATTCAACAAGATTTGTACCTCATGAAACTAATATTTTAAGATCCCTTTATCTCATCCATCAACAAGTAGGAGTTAGTTATCATAATGTGTTAAATGATGATGTTTTTCTATGATTAAAATATATAGTTTTTGATTCAAACTCATTTATTCATATATACATAAGTTGTGGTTCACACAAACCTATCTCTCATGAGCATGAATAATCCACATAACACTTATTTATTTATGTGATGCTCACAAGGGTGAAGCATTGGGACTTCCTAGGAGGTTGCACACTCCAGTGCTACTTCAAACATAATACTCCGAACCTTAGATTTTTCCCTCAAATTAAGCCCTCTTAGATTGCTACCCCATTTACAAAACCTTTAGCAAGTTTTGTGCCTCGTAAAGTTTTCATTCTAGAGCCCCTTTAGCTCAACCATTGACAACTAAACAATAATTTTATAATGTGTCAAATGATGATGTTTAATTACAATTCAATTACATTTTTTTTTAGTCCAACTCATTGATCCATATTTCATAAGTGGTGGTCACTTAAGTCCACCTCTCATTAGAACTAACTGTACACTTATCACTCATACATCTAACTGATTCTCATATGGATGAAACATCGAGAATTCCCAAGATATCTCCCATCCCCTTACTACTCTGACTAATGCACACTTAAAACTCTAGAGTTTCCCGAAGATAAAATTCATTTAGCTTGCTACTCTATTTGCAAAACCTTTAGAAAGTGTTGTGTCTTATTATTCTAGATCCCCTTTAGCTCATCCATTGACAAGTAAGAGTTTCTTATCATAATATGTGATGGGTAAAAATATAGATTTGTGTCACACTTTTGTAAAGGAAATGACTAACATCAATACAAATTTTTAACTTCGACCACCTAAAAGTGATATTTATGTTATAAATTTTAAAATGATGTAAACTAATTACAAAAACAACTCTTAATGTAGTTTATGTTTATAATTTTTTAAAATTAAAAAAGTTATTTTAGATATTTTTTTATAAATTTAAGAGTAGAATTTCAAGCGCTTGAAAATTTCAAAAAGTGAGTTTGATTGGATACCACAAAAAAAGAGCAAAATATTTTTCTCTTATTTTTTTCTCCGTGCAAATTAATTGAATATCCAATGCATAATTTATTTATTTAAATATAATATTTATCTTTTAATAATTTTTAAAATTCAAACATAATCAAAATGTCATAATTTTCATGGGATGTCAACTGACACCTAATTTTTTTACATATTTTAAAATTATACCCTCTTGGAGAGGATTATCTTTAGTGCATCACATATCTTTTAAAAAAAAAAAAATTTCTAATAAGTCTTGTGTTTGATCATAAAATCTACTTATAATTAATTAAAAAAATAATAATTTAGTCAAAAATTTGAAAAAAATTGGATTCTAGTATTTGAGTTGTTCAAAACTTGTATTTTCGAATTTTCATGAAAGTACTCGAGTTGAAGAAATTTAGAGTTGAAGCTGAAGATATTTTGAATTTGCTTCAAATAAGGGATTAAGCTACCACATAGGAAGCCATATAGATAGTTTCAAGTGAAAGGTTTTTGACCCAAACCCTCTCAACCAAAAGGTTTTCATTAGAAACCTTAAACATTAATCGACCTGCAATTCAAAATTTAAAGGATTTTTTTTAATAATTTTAGGTGAAAAAGTTTTACCCAAAACTATATGTACCACACAGATGCTACATGATTTAGAGTGAAACTATTTTGCCTGAAACTCTTTAGGTAAAAATAATTTCACTTGAAAGTATTTTATCGGTCAAAAGTATGACACAACTCTGTGCTTTTAGCCTAAAGGGATGTTTTTTTTTTATAATTTTTTTTCATAGTTTTTGAGTCAAATTCATTGATCCATATTTCACAAGCAGTGGTTCAAATTAACCCATATATTATGAGCATGGATGATGTACTTAACACTCATTACATCTTATTGCCCCGAAGGTGAATTCCCCTGTGAATGCCTCTCCCTTGGCTACTAATAGTTCCAATCCCTCTACCCCTATGGGTAAGACAACTTCTGTAAAAAAACCCTTTGAGCTTGACTTGGTTAAGGCCACCTCGAAGAAGCAGAAAAACTTGCCGCTACTCCTTGAACCTTTGAGGGCCAAGAATCTAAAAATTGACCTGAAAAAGAAAAGTGTGGTCATTACCATAAATGAAGATAAAGAGGGGAATCAAGGGATGAATTGGAGGAAGGGCAATCAGGTTTGTTTAGTGGAGGTTGAAGATCGATGCATTTAGCTAAGGCTACCTCATCGGATGAAAAGGGAAAACAAAAGGCCATTGTCCAAGAAGAGGAGGAACAATTGGTGGTTGAAGAGTTTGAGCCACAAGTGGATGATGATAGTGAGGACATGGATTTTGAAGAGAGTGCATATGATATGGGAGAGGAAGACTTGGAGGAGCTAAAGAAGATAAGGAGGAGGAAGATACTGGAAGTGAAGAGGAACATAGGGTTTCTATGATGAAAGCCATTAAAATAGAGAACAAAGCCATTGCCACTAATTCTCCTGAGGATTCTAACATTGATTTTCTTAAAAGCAGGCTAACTTTTATGCATGTTTAGATGGATGACATGGAGAAGGAAATCATCACCTTGATGAAGGTTACCAACGGTCTCATACATCGGGCCATGGTGGGTGTGGTCTTTGGACAAAGTAAGATAAGGAAGATGCTCAAGGAGATAGGGAAGAGTGAAGACAAGGAGGACCAAGAAGATGAAGAAGGCACTGATTGGAGGGAGTTTGTTTCCCAAATTAACAAGTACCGGGACCTGATAGCCAATGCTATGTAATAGCATTGTTTCTCTTTTGTGTTTATTGATGCTCTAAATTTTTGGTTCTTAGCTTTATTATCCTGGACTACTATTATATTATAGCTTTGTTATGGTTAAGTACCTGTTGGACTTTGGTTAATCTTATTAATGGTATGTGTACTATTAGTTGGATTCGTATGGGTATTTTGTTTTTGATTAAGCTTATTATGGTTATGTGATTACAATTTTGGATACTTGGCTTGTGTGCCATCTTGGTTTTTGGTTTAAGTCTGCTGCTATTTTCTGGTGGTGGTTGGTGTTGTTTTTTCTAGTCTATTTCCCTTTTTTCTATTCTAGTTGTGTAACCACGGGATCAGGGCCCTTTCCCTACTTAATTAATCAAAAACACCCATTACATCTAGGCGATGCTCAAAAAGGTGAAGCATAATGACTTCTAGGGAGTTACCCATCTCAATAATACTTCAACTCAAGCTTAATTCAAGCATGTGTAATCCTATAGTTTTCTTGAAGATCAAGCCCACTTAGCTTGCTACCTAGTTTACACAACCTTCTTCAAATTTTATACATTGTGAGATAATAATTATAGAGTCCCTTTATCACATCCATTGATAAGTTGGAGATATTTTGTAGTTTGTAAAATGATTATATCTTGATAGGATCAACTATATGGTTGTTGGGATGAACTCATTGATCCATATTTATTGAGTAGAAACTCACATGAACCCTTTTCCCATGTGCATAAATGGTCAAGTCGACACTTATTAAATCTTCATAACACCTAAAAACACTCATCTAAAATTAACAATACCAATAATACATAAAAAATAAATTTAAGATATATTCAAACAAAGTTAACTAAATCTACACATCACAAGGCTATGCAACACTTCCAAATGAACATTACTCACATCGCATACTATAAGAGCACTAGATTTTTAACATTATATATCTTAATTTTCCCATTTACCTCAAGGTAGAATATCATGTATCTCATAATATAGTTATTCTTAATCACCTTAGTACAAACTCTCTTACTATCCACGCATATAAACTCAAACATACTAAACATTAACACCATAGTACATTCAAACAAGTACACAAGACATACAAGATGAAGACATTTTACTAAGATTCAACAATATAGTTTTAAAGACAAAAGTATTTATTCATAGCATGAATCCATCTCTCGTGAGCATGAATGGTCAATTTATAATTCATTGCATCTAAGTGATGCTCACAAGGGTGAAATGATAAGACTTCTTGGGAGGTTGCCCATCCCAATGCTAGTATGAATCAAGCGTGCTTAACCCTAGATTTTCCCCAAGATCAAGGCCCCTTAGCTCATTATCTATCTTGTAAAACCTTCATCAAGTGTTATGTCTTACAAACTACTCATTCTATAGCCCCTTTATATCATGCATTGATAAGTAGGATGCATATTGTCAACATTTTAGATGATGATGTTTTTTAGTAGTCATCTACACAATTTTTGAGTCAAACTCATTGATTTGTATTTCATGAATTACACGCTTCACATGAACCCATATCTCAAAAGAATAAATGGCCCATTTAGAACTCATTGCATTTCGGTGGTGCTCATAGGGGTGATGCATTAGGTTTTCTTGAGAGGTCACTTGTACCAATACTAATTTGACTCAATTATGCTTAACTTTGGAAATTTTATGTAAGATCAAACCCACATAGATTGCTAGCCCATTTGCAAGACCATCAATGGGTGTTGTTCCTTATGAAATATTCATCCAAAAGCCATTTTATTTGATCCATTGGCAAGTAGGAAATATTTTTTATAGTGTGTCAAATGAATGAGAAATCTTCCTCTCTAAGTGACTAGTTGCTTGGGCTGAGTCACCTATCGAACATTGGAACCAAGAGAGCATCAAATTGAATTGAAGATTATGAGAGTTGGTTGGGACAATAGAGCCGCTTTCACCCCACTGCTACCATCATGTCAAGATGTGATATTTTGTGGAGTATGACAAGAAAGAGCCGTCATTAAACGAAGGGAGTTATGGGTCCTAATCTTATGTACATAGCAAAGGGATGTTGAATCCGAATCGACATATGAATTCAAAATTGAGATAAGTGGACTACCTCAACCTAAGCAAGGAGGATTGAATCCTAAAGAAAGTTCACGCGTTGAGCCCCAAAAATAGAGACTGGTGACCACATATTCAAGGAAAGGATCAACAAGTTATCTTAGGTGGGAGGGGAACTATAATGAAGCACCCACCACTCCTATGGAGATTTAAGAACATAACTTTTAAGTCAAACTCATTGATCCATAATTCATGGGTATTGGTTCACATGAACCCACCGCTCATGAACATAATTGGTCCACTTACATGTAGGTGATGATCACATAGGTGGAGAATTAAGACTTCCTTGTAGGTCAACCATCTCATTACTAATTTGACTCAAGGATATTTAACTCTAGAGTTTCCTCCAAGATCAAGTGCAATTAGCTTGCTACCTCATTTGAAAAATCGTCAACAAGTGTTGTGACTTACAACACATTCATTCTAGAAACCCTTTAGCTCATACATTGACATGTAAAAGGTGTTTTTAAAGTTGACACTTTATTTTATTGAATGTTTTAGATTCACTCACTAATCTAGCGAGTCTAGAGAAATTTTGTTGGTGTTTGGTGTAGGAAGGCTACGTACCTTGCTTTTCCTAACACTTGATTCTCTTTCTTATGTTCCCTATTGTGTCATTTTAATATTAGGCGAGATAATGTTTGGACCAGGGGTGATATTCATCTTTCAATCCTTTCAACTACTGTAATTTATTTATTTACTAGTCAATTGATTATGTGTACATCTCCAAGGATCATTGAGAGGGCCAAGTTGGATGTCCACATGAGGTTAGGGGTGTTTATAATTAATTATTATTTCCTTAGTGACTTGAAATATGTGTGTAAGGAGCATAATGTGGAAGAAAGAATTATGAGGCATCATTAGACACTTATTACCTATATTATCAATAATTATGTTGGCTTTCATCTAGCTATAGGGTAGACTTTTAGATATTCCACAAGGACTTGTAGAACTTGTTAGCTAGTTTGTAAATTCATGTTTCTAGTTATAGATTTATTTCACTTGTAAGAAACTACTACCTATACATTGTGTGGACTTGTAATGTGCCCCTCATATGAGTAAGGATTAGTATTGTTGAAACTCTTTACTAAACTATACTTTTTAGTTCACATTATAAAATAAAATAACATCATAAGAGAGGGAGAAAGGGGAATCATTTATAGCATGTGAATACTCATGAAAATGAAGTCATGATTTGTTCCATTATTATACATTTGATTAGACATAACAATGGCTTTAGGAATGTAAGGACATGTGTTAAATTAGTAAAATTATCAATTAAAAAAATAGTAAAAAACTGAAAAATCAACTTGAACATTGCATGATAACACATGTTCCAAGATTATGAAGTTTTAAACCTAAAGGAACTCTAACCTAAATTCAAATGAAAGTCCAAATATATAGATCATAACTAAAATTGAAGAAAAAATCTTAAAAAAATTACTAGTGTAAGTTGAATTGTGTTCACCAAAATGAAAGGAAAATATTAATATGGTCATAACCCTTTAATTTGTTTCTTTAATCTAGAATTCAAATATAATTGTAAAGTACAACAAAACAATAAATGTACTTTCATATTACAAAGGAAAGAAAGATAAAATGTTAGCCATAAAATAAAAACAAGAGGACAAGGTTTAAAAGTTTAGTTTTTTTGAGAAGCACTCAATCAAAAGTCAGTAATAGAAATACGAGCCATCTTTTCTCTATCTTCTGTGCTTGCCACCTTTGTGCTAGTAGGATGTGATCAATTGGGGTTCTTATGCTTTCTGTTGCAATGGTGTCATTCAAATGCATCAAAATCTATGACTTTGGGTTTATTCTCTGTAACCACATTTTCTATGTCATGTCTTGAATTTGTGATATCTAGAGGAACAATGGTGCCATACACATCTTTTGGGACTTTTCTTGAAGAGGCTAAATTTTAGATTATTTTTAGATTTCAATCAAGCACCACAAAATATTTAAAATTTTGATCATGGTTCCCTTAGGAAATGTGTAGGGTATTTATGATCGATGCAAGTGTGTACATGCACAACTATGGAGATGAGATAATGATTTCTATTGTGTTATACTATACTTATGCTTATTATTACTTATTATGTGTTTCTTGTTTTATGTTCGTGCAAATATCCTTATTTGTGATAAATAATTACATGACCTTTTTAATTTGTTAAATGCAAAAAAAATTAAGAATATAAAAAATATATACATTAAAATTAGTTTTTTTTAACATCATAAATAACCATAATTTGACCTTTTTATTTGGTTAAATGCAATTTTTTTTTTAAGAATATAAAAAATATATACATTAAAATTATATTTTTTAACATCATAGATAACTATAATTAAAATATTTATTACAAAGTAAAAAAAAATTAAATACCATAGAACTATAAAAAAATTTATAATACTCATAAAAAATTGAAATATATTAAAAAGAAATTATAATATCACTTTTCATCTTGCACTACCTTCTATTTAGTTGGTAGTTACTGTGGCGCCTTCTCTAATTCCCACCCACAAGTTGGGAGTTTAAAATGTTGAAGGACTCTTTTGTTTTGGGTTGAAATGGGCTTAGAATATCTCTGTGAACAAACAAGGGTTTAGGGGTTTCAATGTTTTAATTTTTGAGGCGGCAAACACAGCAAGGCCCTGGATATTTTAACTCCAATAAAGTCAAAATTTTTCCTTCACTCAGGCCTCTCAATATTTTTACTCTGAAAACTTCATTTTACAGGCTCTTCGCCACATCTGCGGGACTATTATTCATAGACTTTGGAACAAAAAGCAAGAAGAGCCTGGGTACAATGCGTTTAGGTTTTCGGGCTATTTGTTGACGGGATTACCCTGTTGAAAGCGAAGTTCATTTCTTTTCGCAGGCAATAAGTAAGGAGTTTAAAGAATGGTGAGGTTAACGGCAGATTTAATATCGAAGTGCCCTCAATATTTCAATGCCGTTCGTGAACGAGAGCTTGACCTACGTGGTATGCAATTTTTTTTTATCACTTTATGAGAAAACTGTTTATTTTCTACAATTTACAGAGCAGTAATCAAGCAATGGTTATATTAGAAACGAGTTAAAACTAAATTGGTGTGGAGGTAACAAGAAAATTGAGATACAATGGCACAACTGTTAAAAAGTAATATTTTGTTGCTGGGTTCTTGGGTGAGGATATTTGCCGACTTCAATGTTCCTCTTTGACTATGTGGAGAAACTCGGGCCGCATTCTTAAAATTTGAACAACGTGGATTACACACTTATGGCTATAGGAGCCAGGAAAAATCCCTTAAGCTGAACTGAAACACGTTTTCTCAGTATTTGGTCTGTAAGGTCTCTTTTTTAGTGCTCACGGTTGGAGACCGTGATCTTAAGGTCTGGGCTAGAAAATAAATGAAAGAATCTTAAGAATGTACACGAATGAGGATATAATGGATCGAAAAGATCGTGCTGGGTCTGGGTAGAGATTTAAAATTCATTAAACTTATGTCCAGTAGCGAGCTTATGCTCAGACCCCTGTAGATTGTCTACTTTTGTTATCATAAGTCATACTTTTCTATATGGTGGTAGTTATTTATAGACATTAAGCTTTGGGATATTTCTTGTAAAAAAGTCTATATGTCAACATTTTCTTGTTCTTCCTGAAATTGATTTTTTTTGTGCTCATGTTTTATCTATGCTTTTTTTGAAACTTCAGTATTTTGTAATTTTATGAATATGCTGCAATGCTTGTTCCTTGTGATTCCCTCCCATTACGCTAACACTACAATCCCTTGATTAATGTTAAAATAAATCAATAAACCCATAATAACCTTTTAATACTTTTGTCTGGCTCTTTGAGTGGGTCTCACTGTTTTCTTCTTTTCCGTGGCCTCTTGGTGCAAAATTAATGAGATTATCTATCCCTCTAGGCAAAATGGGATCTTTAGGTTAATTTGAAATCGTTGAGGACCCCTTTGCGAAAAACAAGAAGAAATTTAGCATCTCCTTTGCTCTAAGGCTAAAGACTTTTATGATTTGTTTTTTTCATTTTTCCTAAGGCTAAGGACCTTCACTAAGTCTTGTTTCATATGTATAATAGTAGATGCTATTTTATGACAGGAATCTTTGTAACTCCTTATGACACCTTGTATGAGTGGAGCTCTTTGATTGTCTAATTTCTCACAACACTTAAGAGTTAAGACACTTTGTAACTGCCTTATTTTTTTAACTTTACGTGCTCCATATAGTCTGAAAATGGGGTGGATGCAGGGGCAGGTTTTGGGGATGGCAATTCTTTTCCTAAAAGTTGAGGGCAGTGACTGAAATTCCGAATATACACAATTTCATAATTTAATCAAGTTTGCAATAGTAATACAAATTTACAAGTACAGTGGGTGAATGGACAATCTAACTCATTGTCTGATGCAAATGCCGTGGCATACTCCTCATCGCTAGAATTTAGAATTGCTAGACATATCTAGATCTTGCAATTGGACACCGACTAACCTACTATGTGTAGCCTGATACTCATTAATTTTTTTTATCTTCGTTGTGTTTACATCCCATCATGTTGTTGGACTCTTCTTGCATTCAATTGCCTTGGCATTCCTGAGAGGCAAGGCACTATGTTGCAATGTACAATCATAAGCTTCTTTGTTTTGTTAGAGTTAAGAATGTTTCTCTTGATAGAGTGGATGAAGCTATATGTAGACTAGTTCCTCTTAACAAAAGGGAACTACAAACTTGTGATAAGAGATGGATGCATAGTGTACTTATTGGTGATGGAGGCCTATGCAATTGCCACCATGCATTGGGTTATTGTGTGCTAAAGTCTCCTTATTTAACTATGCTGAACTCACTTAGCCCTTGATACTAACAAATGTAGTTCACTTATGTTAGACGAATGAGGCCTCCTTTGTAGTATGCATCTTCTCGATGGCCTTCATGAAGCATCGCTTCACCTCAATGTCATCGATAGGGAGAACCCTATCAAGTCTATGCACATGCTCCTTTGGGTTCAATGCATAGGCTGCCATGTTCAAATGAGTGTTGAGCTTCTCCCACCTTTGGTGAATGGTAGGCTGAATTTACTCATTGTAGAACAGCAAGGTGGAGTCTTTATTTGTAATGTCCCACCTCTGGTGAATGGTAGGCTGAATTTACTCATTGTAGAACAGCAAGGTGGAGTCTTTATTTGTAATGTCCCCTATTTGGGATATTCCTAGATTTTGCCCTAATAGGACAATTTGAATCCAAAATAAGAATTGTAATACATTTAAGATTGTAAATTTACCATTTGAAATGTCCTTTATAGGATATAAATCTTGGTTTAGGTCCTACACACAATACTGGTCACTAGAAATTGACATTAGCTCTTAAGCCTTATATACATATACATATATACATATACAAAAACATATAAAAATCAGAAATATATACATATTTGCAGCAATAATTAAGTTCAAAAATACACCACCATATTAATAGTCAAATAACATAGCAAAAATACACCACCACTTTATACTCAAAGAGTCAAATGTCATGTATAGAATTATAAATTAAAGTTCAAACTTCAAACATAAAAATGTCAAGTGTTTACAATCAGCCATTAATAATTATTGATCATTGATCAATCTGAATTATACGGGTCATAAAAAAAGCAGCATCATTAGCATCATTATGTAGAACCACAAATAGCATCAGTGGCACTCGCACAAGCACTGACACTACCACTCTCATGCTCTGATAGTCATCATCAATATCAAGTGCAACTAAGTGACTTGTGGAAGCATCCAAGTCAAGCTGCTCTGGCTCAATATCCCACCTCCTTGTGTCTCCTTCTTTGTAGGAACTTTGCTTGTGTGCAAGGAGGCACAAGTTTGAATGCACATACACCAAGTCCTCTGCCTTTTTTGAATGTAGCCTATTGTGTGTTTTATTGAGTGGATGGAGGATTATGTGCTCCAATTCATTTAAGAAGAAGATGAACTAGCAACCTATTAAGACCACATTAAATAGTTAAGAGTTACAAAATTTAACTAAACAAAATTATTAATTAATATAAATTAAAATTAAAATTACAAAATATAAAACTTGGGATACATTTTTTATTGCAATAAGTTGGAGGTGCTTGTATTCTTGCCCATGGAAGTACCACCAACTATGAGCATCCACCCTGTACTTGTCTCGAAGAGCAACAAGATTCTGATTGACACTACCAGAGCATGCAAAAGCCATGAACTCAGCCCTCACTCGATCATGTTGGTCACGATCAGTGGAGTCTACGAAGTGCTGCCTTGTACCCTTGAGCCACTTCAACATCCCTATATGAAGCAACTCTTGATGAAGCAAAAAGTATCTCAACACTATAATATTTGGGACTCAATGCAAAAGCGAGAAGATGCAACAGAGTGGTCATTTTGTTCCATCTATCAACAATGGTTTCCTGTAGCTCTTTGAAGAACTTTTCTTCAGGGTCTTCCTCATTTGCATCGATGATGGATTTCATCTTCTCAATCATTGAGTCGATACCATCATATACTTTGTCCAAAGAAGGTCTGTCCATGTTAGTGTAACAGATCATGTTCAATATGGGCACAGTGAAACTGATGAGATACTCAACACGATCCCACCAACTATCATCTAGGATCCTTTGCTTGACCCTATTTGCCTTTTCATTGCTAGATTGCCTCCATATGGACCAATTAGGGCTGATTACCATGGCACAGAGTGCCTCACGAACCTTTATAAGTCGTCTCAACACAATTGTGTTGGAGGCAAAAAGGGTCTCAACAACCTGTTTGAAAATCAAAATAAAGATTAAAATATAATTTAAATTTAAAAAATCAAAATTTAAAATTAAAAGAAAATTAAAAATATTGAGAAATTAACTTACCTTCAACAACTCCAATTTTGAGAATTGTCTAAATATGCCTTGTGTCATATGGTGGTTGGTGACAAACATTTAGATGTCTTCGCCCTCAGCATACACCTGTTTGATCCACTCAATTTTGGATCCAATTTTTTGTAGCATTAGATTGAGGGAGTGGACAGCACAAGGTGTCCAAAAAATGTGTGGATACTTCTCCTCAACCAATAACCCAACAGCCCTACAATTTTTGGCATTGTCAGTTACAACTTGCACAACATTTTGATGGCCCACTTCTTCAATAGCTTGGCAAAGGATGTTAGCAATAAATGGACCATCCTTCACTTGTCCTTCACAATCCACTGCTCTCAAAAACATTGCCCCTTTAGGGGACATGGCAATAACATTGATCAATGGGTGATTTTTTGCACCTTTCCATCCATCAGAAACGATGGTCACCCCTGAATGGATCCACGAATCCCTTATGCACTTCAAAGAGTCTGCTACATGTTTCTCCTCTTTCTCCAATAAGGTGCAACATAGCTTCTCAAAACCAAGGCCCTTATACCCCTTTGGAGCCTCATTAATAGATTTCACCATTTTTTGCCAATATGGTGAACGAACAACGTTGAATGTCAATCCATTGGCATAGACACATCTTGCTATGTCTTGATCAACAATCTCTCTTGCCTCATTCTGAAATGAAGCTTCCAATGGTCCCTTAGAAGTTTTATTTGAAGAGGGCATGGTTTGCTCTTGAGGGATGTCCATAAATGGATGGCTTTTTGTAGGTGGAAAATAAGAAGGCGGTGTAGGGGGTTTCATGGATCGAGATCCTTTCTTCAAAGGATGGCTTGTTTTAAGATTGGTTGCTTTTTGGTCTACTTTTTCTTGCTCAACAATATATTTCAACACTGTCATCTGGAAGGCCTTTGCCATCACCACTTGGAGGTCCTAGAAAAGGTTTGATGCCTAGTTCAGGGATCTTACACAAGTGCCCTTTCACTCGACTGTATGAGCTCGTATATCGAACTTTGCAATGACTACAAATCCAAACATATACTCCACCACCTGGACATTGTTGAACCATTTCTACATACTTCTAGAGGGGAGAGGTTGGGTTTATTTTGAAATGAGATTGGCTTGAGGAGTTAGAAGCGGATGCCATTGTAATACCTAAGGCACAACAGATTGAAATAGTTTTGGTATTGAAATTTGAAACTAAAAGACTTGAAAGAATGAAAACAAAACAAAATAGTTCATTTTAAAAAAAAAATATAAGAAAAAAATAAAAAAACTTTAAAGAAACCTACCTCTTTTGAACAAATCTTGCTCAACGATCTTCTTGGCAACGAACAGACATTTGCAAGTGCTTAGGAATAGCACAACAATCAACTTTGAACAACCAATGATCATCCTTCAAGTCTATTCAAGCTTGTGCAAGCAAAAGAGAAAGTTCAGCAATGGAGGCAAAAAAACTTGTTTTTCATTCACAAATTGTTAAATGAGAGTGTTTTTACCTATTTGATGTGTTTGGAGGAAAAAATTAGGGTTGGAATGAATATTTTATTATTTAGAAGTCAACTTTAAGTCAATTTTTTTTTAAAGAATTGCAAAAAAAACTACTTTTTTTGGTGGCCTGGGCATTCACGCTATCGGATTCAGTCCGGCTTGTTGTACCCCAAATTAAAATTTTTGCTACACTTAGGCATTTTGAAGAAATGAGTCAAGATACTGTTAAATCTGTCAAAAAGGTCAGAATTGGGGTTTGAATGTCTTCCATGGGGGTCAAAAACTTGAAATTTTCAAAATCAGACAATTTGGGCTGGTATAGAACGATCAAAACAACAATCCCCAAATTTCAGTTTTTCATCCCTAAATTTTAGGAAAATTTCTATGTTTAGCAGTTTTCTAAAAATAGAAACTTTTTATGGGTTTCTTAATAAACGGATATTTGTAAAATTTTCTAAAAACATAAAATTTCTAAAAATAGAAAGTTTGGCCGTTAGGGTTAAGACTGATTTTGATTGGCCTAAAATACTTCTTCATCAGGCTGGTGTAGTCAGAATCACAAAAAGATCAGTTTTACCCTATTGCGTTTGTTTTGCTTTTTCAGAAGCTTCTTTTGTTCTGGAGAATCAAGGTTATCAATGGAGGTTAGTCGGCTGCAAGGTGTTAGAATCAAACGTTCAAGCATTAAACAAAAGTTGTCAACAATGAACGTGCACAAAAAACGGAGAAAGGAGAATAGAAGCTAAAAAAGTTGAAAAATGCAAAAATTTGGCTAACTTTGGTGAAACCAGGCGCCTCCAGTCAAGAAGGGCGCCCATACTCCCATGCCTTAGAATTTTTTAGGTATCTGATAGTCGAGGTCAAGACAGGCACGTCAAATGAGGTAAAGTTTGAAAATTGCATAGAAATGACTAAGTTTGCCAGCCATGGGCGCCCCTGAAGGAGAAAGGCGCCTAGCTTTTGAAGGGATCAAAAGTCAAAATTAGGGTTTTTGCTCCCAGGCAATGTTGGTCAGATCTATCTCAGCTCCGCAGAGAGACCGACAACGCAGTCATCTGATCACTCAACGGCTGGCAAAACCAGATCAAACAGGATCCATGAGAAGAGGTGTTAAGATTCTGAAGATGGAAAACGATGAAAATTATTCTAAGTTTGGTGAACATGGGCGCCCCTAGAGAAGAAGGGCGCCTAAGATTTTAAGAGGTTTAATGATGAAATTTGCAGAAGGTGCATCTAACGTAGCTTCGTCAGAATTGATTAAGTTGCCCAACGCAATCATCAACACGTTCGTCAGATCAATCTGGAGGCCGGAAATCAGAATCAAACTAGGGTTGAAAATTGAGGAGAAGTTGAAAACAGTGAAAAAATGGCTAAGTCTGGGTGAGATAGGCGCCTCTAGTCAAGAAGGGCGCCCAACGTCACTTGCCTTAATCAAATTTTTGAAGATTTCAAAATTTTGAATCAAGAGGAAACGTTCACATTCATTGCATAAACTCAAATTAGGGTTTGAAGAATTAGGGTTAAAGAGAACGCTGTTTCACTCAAGGCAAAGCTAATTTAAGGCACCTTTGTGTTTCATTATTCATTATTTTCTTGCAGGTGGTCTTCAAGGAGAAACAAAGCAGCAACTTCAAACCTATATTTTTTCAAGATTCAAGAACCTAAATTTGCTGGTTTTTCAATAAATTTTCAGATCAGCACTCAAGAAGGCTTGCTTTTTCATATTTTTTCATCCGGAATATCAAATCTTTGAAGAAGGAGGCCATTACTTTCAATTTTCAGCGAGCCGGTTTATACTAGTTCTATCTTCTGAATAATTTTTGAATAATTTTCTCAAGGTTGCAGCAGCTGCTTTTTATTTTGCATGTAAGAGAAAACTTCAAATTTTACAATTTCAAATCTTTCGGGTCTATCTCAAATATTCTTCTGGATAAAACCCATATCACAACTTTTTCAATGAAACTTCAAGTGGCTGCTTTTTCAGTGAAACTTCGAGATTTTTAGAATCTAATCAACTGGGTTCATCCAGAATGTGCTTATGAACAATACCCAGATGCCAACTTTTTCTGCTTTTTTTGAAGAAAATTAGGGTTTGCTGCTTTTTCAGTCTTCACTCCAAATTTTCAAAAACGGATGATCTGGGTTTGCTTGTAACGAAATTCTAAACAAAACCCATATCTCAATTTTTTTTTCCAAAAAATTAATCCGTTTGATGAAGAAAATCAGCAAGTTATTTTTAGGGTTTGTGCTAAGCTTGTCCAAGCATAGTCAAGTTTACAGTCAATCTTCAAGTTTTTCAGCATGAAGTACTCTCCCATCGAATTCAAAGCTAGACAAGTGTTGTATCATAATTATCTGAACGGATGATGTTGGACAGTGATTTTCAATGTCATCATGAACATAAAGCGTCATCATCTTAGTTGAAGAATGTGCAGAGGGAGTGGTATGAGCGAAAGGACAAGTGTCACAAAAAGTTGTGCAAAACTCTTTCGTGGGAGAATCAAGAGAAGTGTCAGAAGCATAAAGTTGTAGAGCCTCCAAGTTATCAATTAGTGAGTCATCTTTTGGGGCAGTGATGTTTTTAAGAATATAACTCAAAGAAGCTGAAGGTGTCAAAGATTCTCTAAGTTTGATTGCAAAAGGGGAGATCTTAGAAAAACGGAATATGGCTATAGATAGTATCAACACTTTTGATAGAGAGACAGTTTCACGCTTTTTGGCGGGTGTGAGAGAGATTTAAAGCGGCAATCTTCTAGAAGCTTTCTCCAGCTTTCTTTCCATTCTTATCTCACGCTTTTTTTCTATTCTTGTCTCAATTCTTATCCATTTTTTGAAGAAGAAGGAAAACAAATGTAACGAGTTGGCATTTCCTATTTTACATGCTTTCTTAGGTTTTAGATGTTTTATCTTGTTTTAGGTTTAGAAACAACGCTTGCATGTTGGCAAGTCTTAGTTGTAAAAGCAAAAAGATTTTAGGGTTCCCTACTCCTCTGCTTAGTTATAAATAAGAGCAGTGTTTACTCATTTTAGTTTAGCCATGCTAGTGATAACAAGACATAAGTTCCTTTAGTGCCTTCTCTTTGTTATTCAAGTGTTGTTCAGAACCGTGCTTGTGATAACAGAATCGCCGAGCCTATGCCTTCATGTTTGTTATCGTTTAGTGTCAGTTCACTTTGTGTAAAGAGCAAGTTTGCATGCCTCCTTAGCTGCAAATCCTTGTTTAGTGTATGTGTTATGTGTCAATTATAATCAGGTTGATCGCATGTTGCAAGTATTTTGCTACAACTTGCTGTCCCGAAATTGTAATCTTTGTTCCAGAAGTTTGAGTAAATAAAATCTTGAAGCTTGCTTTGCTGCCCTCGATATAAATATCTCAAATTTTTGTTTATTGTTTTGTGTTAGAAGTGTGAGTAAATAAAATCTTGAAGCTTGCTTTGCTGCTCCTGAAATAAAAGTCTCATATTTCCGTAATACTTTCATGATCTCTTTTTCAGCTTGCTTAAAATGTACGTTGAAGAAAAGTTTGTTTAAGTATCTTTGTCAGAAAATCAAACTCGTCCATTTCTAAACTCTTTTGCTTTGCGTTTACTTGAGAGGGTAGAAACTTTGTAACCGTAGGTTAAGTTGTAGCTGTCTAGTTTCATTAAAGGGAAAACCTCAGCCGCAACATCTAGTGTTCTATAACCTTGTGTTCTCGCAGTTGAACCAAAAAGATAGGCGTAATTAAGTTTAGTTTTCTTTCTTTATGCAACTTAGCAAAAGAGGGAGCTTCCCCTCCTAATTCGAAGAGCAGTTTACTGCACATGGCTATCCATTTCCAGAACGCATTCTAGAGGTGCGATTTGAAACGCCAACACGGGTTCGAGTCGGATTCGATTTTGTTGAATCCACAGAGCACTCATCGTACGTTGGACTTATCTGTAGTTTGAAAGATGAATTTTGGACGAATTTGTATCGCATCGAATCCAAATCACGAATCCGTATCGTACCGTATCATATTTGGGCTCTGCTAGGGACAAATCGATAACTTAGGTCTTTAGTACACCTCATGATATCCATGCACACTAGTCACATCAAAATTCTAATTAATGCAATAGCCATTCCAATATGGATTCCCATAATAATCTTATTAGGAATTTGTTGAAATGTTTGCAAACTGCAATCTCAAGGTTGGTCACCCTTGTACTTCAAGAGCATGGAAGGTGGGCTGCCCTTCCATCCCTCAATCCACTTTGGAGGCTGGTTGTCCTTCTTGATCAAGCCTAGGAGCACTAATAAGCCTCCCAACTCACGAGCACTCCATCTCGAGGTGGCGTGCTTGATAAGAGCATGAAGGGTACCTCCCTTCCACCAAGCCCAGGAGCACACATTTGCCTCTCGACCCACGAGGCTTAACTCCCTATGGGTGGCGTACTTGATGGCGGATTTGTCGGGTCTTCACCTCTTGTGAACTCGAAAGGTTGATCGACATTCCTGTTTTGCAACCACTTCTCTAAATTCAGAATAGATTATTGTAATGTCCCCTCTTGAGAAAACCCTAATTCTTGCCCTAGAAACACATGGTAATGCATTTAGGGTTACAACTTATCAATTAAATGCTTCAAGCTGGATAAATATTGGTTTTAGATCCTGCAATCATGTTAGATAATATTGGAATATAATTCATATAATTAGACATGTATAATAAATGTTTATCCATCCAAGTCATGCAAATATCTAAGTAACATAAATCACATAATATTTATAACTCGCATTGGGAGTTGGATCATAAGAGAGCGTGGATGAGAAGCATGATAGGTTCGCCCGAAGCTATCGCACCAAGCCCAAGAGCGGATATACCATCCCTCTTGGCCCTCAAGAGGTGCACTTAGACATACCACACGGGGTGGTCTACTCGGTGGACAACTTGTATCTACATTTCCTACCCTTGCTACCTTATCCATTCATCTTATGACTGAAACTTCCTTAATTTCATCTCAACCACCAATCCATGTCGAGGTTGGGGAGAAGGGCTTACCATAGGCAGCCCATAGACGCCCCCTCCTAAGCCCAAGAGCGGGTATCATCCCCTTGGCTCCAAGTGGCGCACACAAACATCCATCAAGGAGTGGTGTACCTAGGAAGATGTCTAGTATCTGCTCAACCTATTGGTATCCCCCCCCTCCTTGCTCCTCCCATGGTTGTTTGTTGAGTGTAATGAATACAAATAAGACAATATTGTATCTAATGCCTTACCACAAAGACCTCACCTTGGTACCATGACAATAGTATCTACAGAATGGAAGACATCCATACTTAGAGAATATGCTAAAGACATATATTCAAATGACATAATAGAAGGAAAGGTACAAGATGAGAGGTATTGAGGAGTTGATGATCTCATTCTTTACAAGGATAGGATATAGATCACTCTAGGGTCAAAATTAAAGAAATAAAATTTGAAGGCATAGCAAATTATAAAATTATTTAGGTGCTAAAATAAAAAAGATATGATTTTAAATATTATTTTAGTCTCCACTTTTGGGCACACCAAAACAAAATAACAAAATATTATTTTTTCACTTATTTTTGCCCACTTCAAAACCACAAATGGGCTGCTCCTCGTCAAAGGAAAATAATTAAATGTTTTTGACCCATCAATAAATAGGGGACATTACAACTAGTCTCTGAATAGTGACACTCTGCTTGGGTGCCCTTTGTGATTGGGGCCGTGGTATGAATATTTCCCAAAGGCAATACCATGCTTGCATGGGCGTCAATTTCTTGAAGAATCTAATGGGGGAAATTGAGAATGGAACAGAGGACTAGTCCTTTGTATTCGTCAACACTTCTGCAACGATGGCAGTGGACAGAGGAGGCCAAGCCGAGGATGGGGGACTGGACAATGCTTGACTGTGTGTGGGTGTGATGTTCTCTACCCAAATATATAGCATCTACTATAATTCCCTTGCTGTTCCAATGGTTTCTTATTGATTTTATTGTTATGGTTGGCGTTTGTTTGAAATTCTGGCTCGGTATGATTCATAGGAAACTTACAAAACAAGATTGCATAGAAAATGATATGTTGCAAACCAAAAAATTCTTTCTTGTGAAATGGATGAATAACAAGACAGTTTATTGTAGTTCTAGATTGCATTACAAATCATTATGATTAATCTTAGATGTACAGGAAATGCATAGATGTCAGGAAATGCAGAGAATGATGTAAATTCGTTGCAACATTTGATTAACAGTAACATACCTGTGTTTATGTGTGAATTGATCAGCAAATAATAAAAAATATTAGCGCCAACAAAATAAATAGCTACATAGATACATCCGCCTTCAAGATAGTTGTTGGCAATGAGAATATGCCCGTTTCCTTCATTGTTCGTCTAGCAAATAATAATGCTAGCAATAATCAATAGGGACAACAATATCATTGTCAATGAAAATCCTTGATCCTACGTATACAGATGTTATCAACCAACATATGAAAAGTAAGTAATAGTGCTAGTAAGAAGCGATTACAGTGACGCCAATGATCGTCTCAATCCTCCATAAGTGGCTCCAACAATAATGGTAGTGATTGGGTTATGCATCGACGTATGCTCGTGTTCAAGAGTTTACGGTCAACAAACAATAACAGGAATGAGTCGACAACATGAACACACTCATCCTTGAGATGTGAACTTCTTCCAATGCCTGCAACAAAGAATATGAACCAATATGCAAATGTTTCAATGCTTGATAATTCTCCAATCTTGATTAGTCATAGACGTGTTGACTTTAATTCTTGGATCACACCACACGCTCATGGAGAGCATTCGCATTCTGATGATTAAACATCGAGCCTCAACTTAGTTGGCCATATTATATATAATAACTTCACCATAGATAAACGCCTAAAAGTTTGCAAACGACCATGTTTGGGGTTCCGTCCAACCATGGCGATGGATATTGAGAGTTTCCATTCTTAGAATCTCAATGTGAAATCAACCATATTCAATCTCCGTGATGATTATTCAATTCTCCTGATCATCATTTTATTTGGCCAACTTTCAGTTTGATAAATTGAATTATTAAAAGCTTTATTAAGAATATAATACTTAATAATATAATTAAATAATTAATAAGTCTTAAAGTGCAATTGAAGACTTATTTAAATATTTAATTAATTATTTCCAATTTCGTTTTGGCTTTAGAAGGACGGGGACATCATAGTGGGTCTAGGGTAAATAGCTATACTTAATTCCCATTTAATTCCTAAATGTCTGCAGCCTATGCTTCGAAATAAATCAATAAAGATAACTAATATTACACCAAATTGGCATTAAACAAAGATAAAGTTGTTAAGAATGGTCAACCAACATATGAAAGGTTGTGTATCTTAAGCAAGACAAGGTATATAAGGAAGGTAGATCTAGAAGGAAAGAAAGGGAGGAATTATTAGGACTGATTACAAGTAATAGACAGCAGCACTAACAAATTGACTTATTTAAAATTAAATTAATATTCTCCAAGTGCAATGATGAAGAGTTGAAAATATGAGGTGATGAGGTGTGACTCCCTCAAAGTTGAGATATAAAAAGGGAGAGCATCATTGTGAAGAAATCATGAATGGGGAATAAATCTATCAATCAATTTGGAAATAAAGTATTATTCTCAAAAGGCAGCCATGAAGGGTGGTGACTCATTTATTATGAAGGAAGGTGACTCATTTATTATGAAGTGTTGTAACTCCTTCAAGAAATGGATATAAAGGGTAAATTAGTTCATCGACATTCAATAAGCAATCATCACTCATCTATCAAGGAAGTGGATTGGAAAAAGGAAAAATAAGAAATTGGAATATAAGAGATTTGTTGGAAACAAATATTGTTTTAGGAAGAATATAACTGGGAAGTAAGTTTGAGAATATAAATTAGTAATAACTATATACATATATTATAATTGCATAATGCTATTTTAATACCGATTAATAAATTAGACTCCTTTAGGAATCTATCTTGAATTTAAAAAAGTGTTTTGCAATATAGGGAGGCTGATCAACCTTTCGGGTTCATGAGAGATGAAGTATCGCCCTTTCCTTCATCAAGTACGCCACCCTCAAGATGGAGTACTCGTGGGCTGGGAGGTGTATGAGTGCTCTCGGGCTTGTTAAGGAAGGTAGTCTTCATGCATCTTATCAAGCACGCCACTTTGAGATGGAGTGTTTGTGGGTTGGGAGGTGAATGAGTGCTCTTAGGCTTGGCCGAGGAGGATGGAGCGCCTCCAAGGTGGACTAAGGGATGGAGTGGACTTGAGATCTTGCAATGTTCGTGGCCAAGAGGTGGATGGGCGCTCCTAGGCTTGAGGGACTTATCAAGTACGCCACCCCAAGATGGAGTGCTCGTGGGCTAGGAGGTGTATGAGTGCTCTTGGGCTTGAGGGTCTTCTCAAGTACACCTCCCCAAGATGGTTGGACAAGGATCTACCCATGCTCTTGCAATACAAGGACAACCATCCTTGAGATTGCGGTTTGTAAACATTTCTAGAAAATTCCTAATATGATTGACTATAGGAATATGTCTTGGAATAATCATTAATGATGTTAAGATATTTTGAATTCAATGTTAATGATGCTATGACTATAGATCTAACTATTATGATGTTTTAGCTATGGTGTATTGCTCTTAATATTATACTAGTTTATGTATTAATCTAAATATAACCATAAATTTGATACTTGTAATTACTAATATTAGTTTTTAGTGATTATTATTGTTTTGCAGGCTTAAATTTAGGAATATACCAAAAGGGGACATTACGATAGGTGTTTCGTACTCTATTCCAATTTTGGGACATTTCATACACAAAATCGACGGGTAAATGGAGTGATTTGGATACTTAGCCTTTACCAATAGTCATTCATGCCTTGTTGTCGAAGCTGTCTTAGTTGTTGTCAAAGATGATAGTTGTTGCTGAAATGAATTACTTTGTTGTTGAAGTCGCACCTTGGCTTGCTATTGAAGATGATAGTTGTTGCTGAAGTTACATGCATACTTGCAGTTAAAGATGCAATTGTGCTCTTAGATGTTGTAAAAGCTAATTAGAATATTCTCTCAACTTCTTGATTTATCCAAACATGCTAGTCTATCAAAATACATGCACACACACATACAAAACCCAAGAATCTTCTCAACTTACCTTATTTTGGTTTTGGGCAATGCAAGATTGCTTGTGAACTTGGATGCTTCTGCATTAGATATGCTGGGTAAGTGAAATTTGCCGTGAAATTTGGGTAAGTGAAATTTGCCATGAATATTTTATGAAATCTGAAATTTAGATTCCTTGTTTAGCAACTTTGGATATTGTAACCCACATTGCTTCTCTAGTTGCTTTATTCTTCCATTTTACAAAGTACCTTAGTATATTCTTTTCCTTTAATCTTCTTAATCACATGTGAATCTATAATTGCTTCTAACTCATCTTGTTCTTTCTTTGGCAATTGCTATGCCTATTCCTCCATTGGAAAGTTTGAGATCATACTTTCGTTTCCACTTGCCACTTTGAAAATTGGGGAGATATCCACTCCTTTCGAGAACACTTATCTCATAAAGCATTCACTATAATTTTTCTCAAGACCTTAAAAGTTCCAATTTTTTTAAATTTTAGCTTCTTGTACATTCGTTGGGAAATCTATCCTTTTACAAATGAGCTAAAATCAATCCCCAATTTGAAATTCTTGCTCTCTCTTTTTGAGATCACCTTGCTACTTGTATCTCATTGTACTCTATTCCAAATTTCTCCTTATTTCCTTATACAACTTATGCATGTATTTAACAAAATACTCTACAACACTTTGTCTTCCCAAATTTGTAGTACTTCTCTACTCGTCCACCCCTGTAGGGCTGCATCCATGCACAATTTGAAAAGGACTCTTTGTTGTATTCCCTATTGATTGAGTTGTAAGCAAATTTAGCTTGTGCCAATGTGGTACCCCCATAACTTGGCTTTTGCTCAACTAAACACCTTAACAAATTTTTAAGGCTTCTATTGACAACCTCCATTTGCCCATTTGTTTGTGGATGATAGGTTGAACTAAAATTCAACTTAGTGTCCAACCTATTTCGCAGGGTATTGCCAAAATGGCCCACAAGCTTCGTATCCCTATTTGAGACAATGCTCTTTGGCAAGCTGTGCAAGCTAACTACATTTTTAAAGAACAATGTAACAACGTGTTGTTAGTTTTTAATGATCAGATAATTCAGAACTGAAAGTAATCGGAAAATGCAGCACATAAGACAATAGACACAGCAAGATACCTTGGGAAAACCCTCCAACCTGAGGGAGAAAAACCCAGCCAATATATCTCTTATATATTGATAGAATAAGAGCAGAAATCTGCTTACAACTTAGGCATAACACAATGCCGATTTGATACAATGAATAATAGCACCTCTCTTAGATGCAAGATACAAGTGAATATATTTCTCCTTGAAATTGACTTGCTGCTACAGAATGATGATCTGCTGCTTACGCCTGAACTTCTTCTACAAAATGCGAATATGATAATGAACTTGATTGTCGAATGAATGATCATGATCTCGTATTTGTAGGTACGGGAGATAAAGTCGTGCCTCTTCAAGGAAGGAAGTCGGCCCAATAAGAAAGGACGTGTTTCTTCATATTACAAGCCGACCACCATAAAATTCGAGTCTCTTCATAAAGTCGGACTCATTCATTAATTAGTTATTAATCATTAAATAATATAAATGATTTAAGAGAAGTATCTCTTCATGTAGCAATTCGACTTTAATAAATAGAATAGCCGATAGGCTATATGAATATTTATTATTACAATACGTGGTTGGAAGTGATCATCCAAGTGGAAAAGAGCTTATCACCTCAACATGATAACATATCATCTCATTGTGATATCAACCATCATGGCTACACCCATGTATGGTATATGTGCACAACTGCCCATCACTCAACGTGATGTCGTCATCTCATCATGACATTCACAATAGATACTCCTAGAGGGTGAATAAACACAAGTACAAAGAAATCATCACGGACTCTCTCACATGATGTTGTCATGGAGTCACACACATGACATCCACGCTGGCTATTCCCAGAGGGTGGAAACAAGGGCTTGCACCTCAAATCTCTCTTATAGAGAGAAATGCATTAAAACAAATCATAGAAGATCACTGAAGCTGAGACTTCCTTTGAGCTAGGGCTTTATTCTCCACAATACCAAACTTGTCTCGGAAGTCCACAAACTTTACTCTGGAGAGGGGCTTGGTGAGAATGTTTGCCGTCTGCTCATCAGTGCTAATGTATTTCAACTGAATTGCTTTCCTCAATACCATATCTCTGATACAGTGGTATTTGATCTCAACATGCTTGGTCTTGTCATGAAACATTGGATTGACAGAAAGCTTCACACAAATTTGTTTATCACAGTGAATGATAGTAGGCTCCAATGATTGTCCAAACAATCCTGCAAGGAGCTTCCGAAGCCACATTGCTTCTCGAGATGCCACACATGTTGCAATATACTTTGCCTCTGCGGTGCTTAGTGCCACTGAAGATTGCTTCCTACTACACCAAGAGATCATAGCAGACCCCAAACTGAAACAACATCCAGAGGTGCTCTTCCGATTAGTGACACACCTTGCCCAATCGGAATCAGTATAACCATGCAGCTTTAAGTCCACACGAGAAGAATATCTCAAGCCATATCCAATTGTGCCACACAAGTATCTCAGAATATGCTTTGCTGCAACTAGATGTATTTGCCTTGGTTCACAAATGAACTGACTAAGTGCACTAACTGCATAGCAAATATCTGGTCTAGTATTGACTAGATACATTAATGATCCATTCAACTGCTTGTACATAGTGGGATCCACCAGATCTGAATTAGCTGCACCTTCCCTTAGCTTCTGAAAGTTTGTTTCCATAGGTGTAGACATAGATTTACAATCCATCATACCAAATCTCTTCAAGATGTCAATAGTATACTTCCCTTGACTCAGAATGATCTCATTTGGTTTGTGCCATGCTTTTAGGCCAAGGAAGCAGTGCATTAGACCAAGATCCTTCATTTCAAATTCAGCAGCTAGCTCCTTCTTGCATTTGAAAATTAGGTGTTCTTCTCCAGTAAGAATTAGATCATCAACATATAGAACCAAAATCAATACTTCGCCATCAATTACCTTGAAGTAAAGGTTTGAATCAACATCATTCTTAGAGAAACCCAAACTCATCAGGTATTGATCAATTCTTTCGTACCAAGCATGAGGAGCTTGCTTAAGGCCATACAATGCCTTCTTCAGCCTGCAAACATGAGACTCTTTCCCATGAACCTTAAAGTCACCAGGTTGCTCAATATATACCTCTTCCTCAATTACACCATTTAGAAATGCTGTCTTCACGTCCATCTAGTGTATCTTCCATCCCTTAGATGCTGCAAGAGCAATGATGGTTTTGATGGATGTATAACAAGCAACTGGAGCAAATGTTTCCTCATAATCTATCCCTTCTTTCTAAGGGAATCCTCTAGCCACAAATCTAGCCTTGTACTTCTCAATGCTCCCATCTGCTGCATGCTTGATCTTGAAGAGCCATTTAGAAGATACCACAAATTTGCCTTTAGGTCTAGGTACGATGTCCCAAACATCATTCTTGAGGATAGAGTGATATTCCTCAGACATAGCATCTTTCCATACTTGTTGACTTGTAGCTTCGTCAACACTGGAAGGCTTAGACTCAATCGTTTGACTCATCAAGGCAACATAGTTTGAAAACTTCTGAAGTCTTTTGCTTTCTCTAAATGTTCCTCTAGGAGCTGCAAAGTTTTCTGCCTCTTGCATTGTTCGCCTAGCCCATAGAGGTCTCTTTTTACTAATAACATTGTTGGTAGGCCCATCAGTAGGTTCCAAGGGCTCAACTGGATCATCATCTTCTTTTGGATCAGTAACCTCCCTCTAAATCTCAGGAGTATGGTCAACTTCCATATCTTGAGGAGACCCTTGATCTTCATTGTCTATCTCCATGTGAGTGCGCTTGGATCTCTTGAATGCAACATCCTCTTTGAATGTAACTTACCTGCTAATCTCAATCAACTTTTGACCTGGAATGTAGATCTTGTAGGCTTTAGAAGTCTCACTGTAGCCCACAAATATTTCCTTCTTGCCAGATGGTTCCAATTTAATTCTTTCATCTTTAGGTACATGAATATACATAGAACAACCAAATATTCTCAAATGACTGACTTCAGGCTTTACACCTGTAACAGCTTCTTTTGGAGTCATGTCCTCCAAGATGCGATGAGGGCTTCGATTTAGGACATACACAACTGTCCTAGAAGCTTCGGCCCAAAGAAAGGTTTGCAAATCTTGATCACGGATCATCGCTTTAGCTGCTTCTACAATAGATCTGTTCTTTCTTTTTGCTACACCATTTTGTTGAGGATTATAGGGAACACAAAACTCCCTCTTAATCCTTGCTTCAATACAAAAGTTTCGAAAGCTTCCAGAGATGTATTCTCCTCCGTTCTTAGATCTCAAAACTTTGATCCTTTTCCCGAACAAGTTTTCTACTTGAGCTTTGAATTCCTTGAATCTTTCAAGTACTTCCTTAGATTCTTTAGTCTTTAAGAAATAAATCCAAGTCTTTCTAGAGTAGTCATCAATAAAAATTACATAATACAAGAAACCACTCAAAGAAGTAACAAACATTGGACCACACAAATCAGAATGAACAAGATCTAGAATACTCTTAGATCTACTTTCACTACTATGGAAAGGTCTTTTAGTGTTCTTACCCAATGCGCATCCTCGACAAGTACCTTCATGCTCCTGGCTCAATTTGGGAATGCCGGTGACCATCTTCTCCAAGGTTGGAAGAGCACATAAGTGAATGTGAGCAAATCTTCTATGCCAAAGCTCACATGAACTTGAAGCATCATGCAACAAGGCTTGTAGAGGATGGGTGGAGAGCTTGTAGAGATATTCTTGTCGAACACCAATCACACTGGCTGTCTTGATGTTAGAGTTCTTTGGCCATGCAAGAACTTTTCCTTCAAAAAATGCTACTTGATATCCCTTGTCTTCTAAGGCTGAAATTGAGACAAGGTTCCTCTTGATGCCAGGTACAAATAGAACATCACTCAACTGTAAGGTGATTCCTGAATCTAAGTGAATGGTGGAGGTCCCGACGCCTTTCACAGAGTAACTTACATCATCTCCAATTATTACTTGAACACTTGAATCTCTCATCACCAAATTTGAGAGATGTTCTCTAAACCCAGTGATGTGATGAGAGGCGCCACTATCAATCAACCAGGTGTTGCTATTTGTTGGAACATTGCTTGATAACGTAGAATAGAATAGGAATTCCCTTGAATCCTTTTGAGGGGAGATCTCATCCACATCCGCAAATGAAGCATGTTGCTTAGGCCTGGTTGGGCAATCCTTTGCATAGTGACCAAACTTGTCACATCTAAAACATTGAACACGAGATAGATCCCTCTTCTTCTTGAATGCCGGGGCACCATCTGACCCTTTATCTCTATTTCTCTTGAAGTATCCTTTCTTTCCTCCTTTTCCTTTCTTCTTCGAGGATTGAGCGGAAGGAACATGAATGTCTTCATTTGTAGAGCTGTGACCAAAACTTCTTTCAGCCAACCTTGATTCTTCTTGAATACAATCTGCTCTCAACCGATCAAACTTAGGAAGTTTTGATCTCGCACTGATTCCTTGAATGTATGATTCCCAAGATTTAGGGAGACCATTGAGAGCCAACATAGTCAGATCTTTGCTATCAATAATATGCCCAATGGTAGAGAGCTGATCTCTCAATTCGGTGATCTTCATGAAGTATGAGATGATCTTTTCTCCTTTCGCCATCTTAATATGATGAAGTAGTTGCTTTAATACAAGAGCCCAACTTGTGTTGTTGATTTCATACATCTCCTCTAAGGTCTTGAACATATCTCTTGTTGTTTGCAACTTAGAGATGATTAGCACAATGTGATCTTTCACGGAGTCAACCAACATCTTTTTCGCCTTAGTGTTATTTCTCTTTCATTGAGGCTTCTCATTCCCTTCAGTTGATTCAGGAACATCATTCTTCACGAACTCGGCTAACTCATTTTCTTCCAAAACGAGCATCACTCTAAACTTCCAGGATGCGAAGTTTGATGCACCCTCAAGTCTGTCCTTGACCTTGAGCCCATTCACCATTTTGATGATAAGGTAGATGTAAACTGAAATGTGAACAATAATGGAGGAAATTGCTGCTTGAATGAAATCTGATCTAGATCTTCTTATACCCGCTTTGATACCATGTTAGTTTTTAATGATCAGATAATTTAGAACTGAAAGTAATTAGAAAATGCAGCACATAAGACAATAGACACAACAAGATACCTTGGGAAAACCCTCCAACTTGAGGGAGAAAAACCCAGCCAATATATATCTTATATATTGATAGAATAAGAGCAGAAATCTGCTTACAACTCAGGCACAACACAATGACGATTTGATACAATGAATAATAGCACCTCTCTTAGATGGAAGATACAAGTGAATATATTTCTCCTTGAAATCGACTTGCTGCTACAGAATGATGATCTGCTGCTTACACCTGAACTTCTTCTATAGAATGCGAATATGATAATGAACTTGATTGTCGAATGAATGATCATGATCTTGTATTTGTAGGCAAGAGAGATAAAGTCGCGCATCTTCAAGGAAGGAAGTCGGCCCAATAAGAAAGGAAGTGTTTCTTCATATTGCAAGTCGACCACTATAAAATTCGTGTCTCTTCATAAAGTCGGCCTCATTCATTAATTAGTTATTAATCATTAAATAATATAAATGATATTAAGAGAAGCATCTCTTCATGGAGCAATTCGACTTTAATAAATAGAATAGCCGATAGGCTATATGAATATTTATTATTGCAATATGTGGCTGGAAGTGATCATCCAGACGCTGCAACATCAACCTGTGTGTGGCATCTCTTGACTTCTTGCAAGGTATAAAGTGTGCTATCTTCAAAATCTATCCACAACAACAAAAATAGAGTCATTACCTCATTGAGTTCTTGGTAGCCCAAGAATGAAATCCATGCATGCAGCTCCCCATGGTCTCTCTGGTATAGGCAATGGTTGATATAAACTTGTATTCTAACTCCTGCCTTTGGCATGTTGGCAAAACGTACAACTCTACACGAAAGTCTTCACATTTGCGTTCATCTTGGGTCAATAATAACTCTCGCATAGCTGCAATAATGTTTTATCTACCCCAAAATGTTCAACAAGACCTCCACTATGCTTTTCCCTCATCAAACCCTAAGGTATGCACAAATGTTGCCCTTTTAACAACAAACCCTGATGAATAAAATATTCTTGAAACAAGCTTGGTCCATGTTAGTTGGGTTCTTGCATGCTGCTCAAGCTTCTTTAAAATTTTAGTCAGTCTCATACAACTCTCACTTGGAATCAAATCTAATAACCTCCACTCCCATCTCATTCAATTAAAGATATTCCTACCCCATGCGTCAACTACCCTTTTCAATTTATCACTCCTATGCTTTAAAACAAATAAATAATTGTGAAAAAATTCAACCCACTTTATGTTCTTTTGGCTCAACTTACTGTGGCTGTTTATAAATTGTAGGGCTTGGTGATTTGTGAACAAAATAAATTCCTTAGATAACAAATAATGTCTCCACTTCTTAAGACTACTTAAGTGCTTGAACAATCACATAAAATTCTTGGTCTTAAACTAAATATTTCCTCTTGGCTTCATTTAACTTCTTGCTATAATATGCAAGGGCTTACCTTCTTGACTGAAAACTTTGTCTATTGCTGTCCCACTTGCATCATAATCCACTTGAAACACCTTATTGAAATCTAGAAATGCTAGGTTTGGTTGTTCCATCACCTTCTCTTTCAAAATTGAAAGCTATTCTTTTCTACGACTATCCAATCAAACTCATTCCATTATAGGTGCACAAATACCTCTAAATTTTTTGACAAAATTTCTATAAAAAACTAGCAAACTGTAGAAACTTCTTGCCTCAAATGTCTTCCTTGTCATTGATCATTCCACAATACCATTTACCTTCTTAGGGTCCACTTATAGGCCTTCTTGGGAAATTACAAAGCTCAGGTACACCAACTTTCTTTTTCTAAGACTACCTTTTCAAGTTGGCTAGTAACTTTTTTTCTTTTGTTCTTTGCAAAACTAACCTTAGATGCATCGAGTGTGCCTCTGTACTTTTATTAAATATTAAGATGCCATCTAAACAAACTATCACTAACTTACCAAGAAATGGCTTTAGAACTTCATTCATTAGCCTAGCCTCATGAACATGCTTGATTCATTTGTCAATTCAAATGGCCTGACAAGCCACTTGTATAACCCATCCTTTGTCTTGAATGTGGTTTTCTATTCACGCCCTTCTTTAATTTGGGTTTGGTGATATCCACTCTTCATATCAATCTTTATGAAATACTTGGCCCCACTTAGGCAATCCATTGCAATGATTGCATTGAACTAGTAGTAGTTTTTAAATTTTAATAGTGGACATTGAAAATCAAAACAGACATTGGAACAGGAACTAGAAGTTTCAAAATTTCATAATCATGATTCATAATTACAATCAACAATTTTGAAAGTTCAAACTTCAAAAACAAAATAGTAAATACTAGATAGTAATACTAATGACTCATGACTCATGAGTCAATGGCTAATGGCCTGATGCCTCTAATCATCCCCAAGCTCCGTGTCAAGTCTCCTTGCAAGTTGCAGCTCAAAGCCTTAAACTCAGACTTTCACTTCACTCTTCCTCTTTGAGTTCAGATTGTAGCAATGAATTTGTGAATAAGATTTCGACAATATGTCTCTCTTATAACTTTTTTGAGAGGCCTTGGGGGTTGGGGTCGACTTAGGGTTAGGGTTAACCCTTTGAAGTGACCTTTTTCCTTTTGTTTTAAAAAAAAATCATCAAAATAAATGCTGCCCTGTGGGAGTATTCTGCGAGTTTCCTAAGGTGTCAGGGGATGCTTGGGAGTCTTGGGGACATCCCAGAGTCCCCTTTTGGCGTTTCTTGGGAAAAAACGTCCAAGAAATGCCCCCCTTTTAAGGAAACCTTTGGGAAACGGTGGAGGAAACCTGGATGTGGCGGAGGGACAGTGCGTCCCCCAGGTGTCCACGTGTCTCAGGGATGTCCCCGTCCTGGAGACGCCTGTTTTTTCAGGGGGGATGCATCCCTGTGGAACACTGGAAATTCCAAATTGCACTAATTTTGAAGGATGCTAATTGATGTTTACTCAGATTTGTGAATAAATTTGCCACAACCCTTTTGGGGTTACTTCGTCATGGGATGAGGCATTATATATATTTTAAACTGTTGAGCTACACAACACATGAACTATATTTAAAGAAATTCCTCCATTCACTTTTGATCTGCAGATTGTTGGCATCATGGGACGAAACAACCGATAATATTTTCATTTCTGTGTCCAGTTAGTCAGCTTAGTTTCCTTTGAACTTTCTTTTAGCATCCTGCTTGTGAAATTGCCTGTGCATTTGTTAACATGACTGTGTCCTGCATTTCAGATTTACATTATCACATTATTTCCAAATTTTATTGTTAATATTGTACAGTGAGCATGTTGGCATTGTGGGACGAAACAACCGATAATATTTTCATTTCTGTGTCCAGTTAGTCAGCTTAGTTTCCTCTGAACTTTCTTTTAGCTTCCTGCTCGTGAAATGGCCTGTGCATTTGTGAACGTGTGTGTCCTGCACTTCAGATTTCCATTATCACATTATTTCCAAATTTTATTGTTAATACTGTACAGTGAGCATTTTGGCATTGTGGGATGAAACAACAGATAATATTTTCATTTTTGTGGCCAGTTAGTCGGCTTAGTTTCCTCTGAACTTTCTTTTTGCTTCCTGCTTGTGAATGGCTTGTGCATTCGTGAACATGATTGTATCCTGCATTTCAGCTTTCCATTATCACATAATTTGTAAAATTTTATTATTAATATTGTACAATGAGCATGTGGTGTTTTGAAATTTACTAAAGGGAAAGAGATTGTACTTCCATGAGTTATCTTGGACAAATGGGATCTTATTACAATGGAATCATGTATTCCATTTATGAGCTGAAATTGGGTGTGGAAGAAATGAAGTGGGAAATGAGTGACATTGGGAACATTAATAAAGGGGTTCTTAGCCACTGTCTTTGGGACTCCAATGAGTTTTTATGCCCAGAAAATGAATGTTATGAGTTATCTTTTCAAATTCAATATTAATGTTGAACAAAATTTCCAATAGAATCTTACTTCTGATGAAATATCAATCAAAATTCTGCAATTGGCAAGAATTACACATAAATGGCACTCAAATTGTTGTGAACAAAGTGATTCATAGCAATGCCAAACTGATTACTATAATTAAATGAATTATGTATACCAAACTGGAGATCTTTAGCAGCTTATGCATCCAATGATCCATAAAGAGGGTGGGTATTCCACTGCTTGAGTTATCAACTTGAATTTTACTAGTTCTGATCACCAAATGACTGATATAGCTGTTGATTTCTTTGCAAAACTAGCATAAATCTGTCACCAAACCATCTTTGTTTTTAATTAAGTGTATACACATAAAGGAAGATTATAACAGTAAAAAGAGAGCATAACCAAGCTTGAAAATAGAGCACAACAAAGCTTTTGAATTGGAAAAACCCATTGTGGGAGAAAACTCTAGAGGCCTTCATGGACTCATTTAATATATGAATGGATGTCCAAACGCCTACATAGCAATGTGAAGTCTCTGAAACCACTCAAATTACACTCCAACAAAGCCCATTTGACCCATGCAACCATGCAGAATTACAGCGAATTACAACATGGAAGAAATCCTGCCTCTATACAAACAAGGGGAACTATAGCCCAACAGTCCCCAAATATGCTGGGAGGGAAGTTCAAAAGCTTTAGAAGTCAAAAGGATGGCACTTCAAATACTCTAGTTCCTTCTGTGCCTGCAGGTGCTGTGTTTGTTGTATCTGTGATGGTTGCGGCTGTTGGCAAAATTATCCTTTGCACCCTGTTGTTATCAGTGACAAGTTCAGCTGTGGCCAAACTAGTATGATGTGTTCGACCCTGGTTGACAATGTCATTAATCCTCTTTTCTCATCATTGTTGCTGTCCCCTGGATGTTTGGATCATCCAGGTAACTTCTGTTTCTGTTTTTAACCTTTTTGGGATCCCTGAAACTTTCTGTTTGAGTTTGGCACAGGGGAATCAAATCTTATGTCTTATCTTAGTGCTAGGAAGTCTTAAAAAATGAGGCATTGTGGCTAAGTTAGCCAATTATAAGTTTACTAATTCAATTTTGGATCTGTCAAATATTCAAGAGTGCAACCAAATTATTTAATTTCTAGGTTGTGTGTTAGAGTTAAAAGCGAAGTGGGTTACATAACATTACCATGATTCAAGATGTGTTTCTTATAAGAGTACAATGTATTAATATATTTATATGCTTACAATGTATTAACTATTGTGGTTTGTTTGTACTGCAATATCATTATTCCAATTAAAAGCCATGTCTATTTTGAATGTTTTCTTATGCGTGCATTTGGTTTTGTTCTTTCTTCACCAGGCAATAAAATTGCTGTTATTGAGAACTTGGGAGCAACTGAGGTATGTTATACTTACTCCTTTTTGGTATTAAATGGAAATAATGCATTTTTATGTCATGAATCTATTCATGTCTTATATGAAAATGGGTTCTATATTTAAATTTTTTTTTGTGGATCATGTCATGTGTTCAAGTTTAAATGTCTAAATATTCATTATGGGAACTACATATGCAATCAGTACAATTTTCTTGTATAGACAAAGATTTGATTGCCAGACTTTTCAACAGGAAAACAATTTCACTACCTTTCACTTGCATGCTGACTCATCCTGATCATTCTCCAAGGCCCACCACTGTCTTAGAGTGGTAGAGTCTTGCTGGGAATAAGCTTCCCTAGTGCTGAAGAGCTTGAAGCTTATTTGATGCAGGACACTAGGAAAACTATGTGGTCTGAAAACAGATTTGGTAAAAATTAGACCTGTCAGCAAAAGGTGGAGTAAACACCGATGGCTATTCTAGACATGATTGATTGATGAAGTGCAGAGACTTCTGGTCAATTATGGTGAGAGAATTGATATAGAAATTCGTGGATTTATAGTTATAACCAAAAAGGCTCAAAGTCTAGATAAATAAAGATTGGAACAAGGTCAAGGTTAGAATGGAAATCATTAGTAGACCAGAGGATATTGCTCCATAAATTCGCCTGAAGATGACAAAAATCTATTTGAATGTTTCACTATAGTATTTGTCTGAAGACAACCAAAATCTACCATTGTTAATGAACTCAATAGGAATGCTCATGAAATTCAGCTTGAACGATATGTTTGTTTTCCTGCCCATGACATAACATGCAATGGAAGCTGTCACTTGTTACAATATTGCTGGTCATTTGGCCCAAATCCATTGTCTCTTCTACCATCCTTCTGGTCTTATCTTTTTTCCAAATTGTCTTTCTACATGTGGTATCAAATAGTAAATATATGTTGTTGCTCTATCACAGAATTAGTCCTTCTATCAGAGAAAATATCAACCGTTGAAACATTGAACAGAGTTCTTTGAGACATGTTATGCTAGTCATCACTTATTAGGATGTTTTTCATTTAACTTTTTTTCGTAGATATGTATAACTATAATTAGTTCTTTCATGTAATCAAAATCTTAACAATAATAGTGAAGTGTTCATCTATTTTTTGTTCATTTTTTCATGTATGTCAGTGATTAATTACTAACAGTAGTATTAGAGACATGACACCAAGCTCTGGGAAGATCAGGTGATGAGCGCATAAGAAGACAAGGTTGATTGGTACTAGAAGGTCCAAGATATTGTATTCAGAAATCAGACACCTACAAGGTCTCCTTCAATGGTGGCTGCCCCACATCCTTTCTTGGAGACAGTCTACCCAAGAAGAAGATCCATCTTTTTCTTTCTGCAAAAGAGGCCTATTGGAGAAGGCATTTCAGGAAGAGGAGAGGGACAATGTAGATGAACACATTGCATGCTGCATTTACACAAATGGTCTTCCTTTCAACTTAGTGAGATCACCATATTGGTGGGAAAGGGTGGCTGCAATTAGTTGAACACCCTTTGGTTACATAGGTTTTGGATATGCAAAGGTGTGCACCACCTTATTGTCAAACAGTTTGTTTTGTATAGATATCACTAAAACTAATCAAAGGTACATGGGTTGAAATAGGAGTCTATCATTTTTGATGATTAGAAAGATTGTAAAAATTGACCTTTAATAAATCATTGTAGTATCCTCTAAAGGGGCAATGTTTTTGAAGGCGGTTTCTTGTGAGGGGAAAGTGGAAGATTCAATTTTCATTTCCAAAATTCTCATCTAGTCCATAGAGATGGTAGGTGTCGAGAACATTGTCCAAGTCATAATGGACAATGCCAAAAATTGTAGGGTGTAGGTGCTTTGGTTGAAGAAAGTTATGAGCAAATATTTTGGACACTACATATTGTCCACTCCCTCAACTTGGTGATGCAAAAGATTGACACTCAAACATAGTAGGTGAAAAAATATACATTTAGTGTGACGAGATTTAGATGTTCATGACAAACCATCATACATCATGAGGCATCTTCAAGAATTTTTCCAATTTCGAATTGTTGAATGTAAAGTTATGAAATTTCAATATTGATCATAAATTTAATTTATGATATTTTTTTTTATCAACTTATTTTTTACACTACATTAGGTTTCCTAGATTTGTTTTGCATTGCACACATTTTTTTCAAGACAACTTGTGAACGTGTGTGAGGTGTTGAGTGAAGTGGTTATTAGCACCAATGGAGTGTGTGTGGAGGTAGTCAAATTCATAGAGGGCCCAAAAGGTCAAATAATTGATCTTGGATGATGATTGGTTGGCTCATGTTGACCATGTCTTGAGTTTCACTGAGCTCATCATGAGTATGAATGGGTTTGTTGATATAGATTGGCCATGTTTTGGAGAAATCTATGATGGCATGGACTCCTTGATAGAAAAAATAAAGTTCATAATAGCAAAATACAAGAATGACCTTGAAGAAACATTTTTCCTAAGGGTGAAAAAATCATTCTTGACCATTGGAACAAGATTACCACACCCTTGCATATCCTTGCATGTGCATTATTTCCCAAATATTATAGCATGGAAATACTAATGACCTTGTAAAAGCATTTTTCCTTAGGGTGAAAAACACATTTTTGATCTTTGGAATAATACGATCATGCCATTGCATATCCTTGTATATGCATTATCTCTCAAATATTAGAGCACGAAAATACTTTCTTTGCCTAGGAGAACAATATCGTAGAGACAATGAAGTTGTTGATGGGTACAAGAAAGCATTTCGAAAAATCTTCTTAGATCCAAAAGTGGTGGACAAGTTTAGGACTAAATTTGGTAGGTTCATCATGGAATAAGATCATAGTATTTGCACTCTTCATTCAAAAATGGATGTTAATACACGGTGGTACCTCCATGGGTAAAGTTATATGTTTTGCCAACATCTTTCAATCAAAATTCTATCACATGTAAGCATTTTTAATTTATAAGTTTTAACATTGTTACCATTTTTTTACATCTTAAAGTTATATTTACTTTCTCTCCATTTTCAGTAGGTTGTAAGTTCTTCCGTTAAGTGGAATTGGAGTACATGCTCCTTTACCCACTCGGTTGAGTGCAACCGGCTAGCTGCAAAAAAGAAGAAGATTTGGTCTATGTACATTCCCACTTGTACCTTCTATTACATAAGGAAATTGACTACAAGGAAGGGGTGATGAAGAATTGGGATATGGTCCCTGTTTGTGCCGACTTGGATGCATCTGTTTTTTAGCTTGCTAGAGTTGATATAGATGATGACAAGGCTCCTACATATGGTGTTCATGTAGCTAGTGGGAGTGGCACTGTGGTTGCTTGTGGTTGAAATAAAATTGAATCAAGTGATGGCTTAGATCTAGATGCTTTTGATGGAGAGTAAGATTTTTTTTTTTGGATTGTATTTACTATTTCAAATTTCATAATGATTTGCATATAGATATATCCTATATGACAAAAAATTGAGTGAATTATGAAATGTATTTTCAATTCTGTTAACTTATTTTTAGTAACACGTATTGAATATATTTTAAATTCTATATAGTTACTAGTGTATATTTTATGGATTTTTTTGTATATATATATACACAGCTGTATGTAATGTCCCAGATCCAAATTCTTGCAATTTTCTATATTTTTTGGGTGGTATCAAACAAACAAATTGAAATATTGACCAATGCAGTGACTTAGGAACAACCACAGTCAAATTGGAAGAACAATTTAGCAAACTCAGTTTGTTTAATCTCTCAACAGTTCTGAAACAAATACAAAATACTAAATAGGCGATCTGGAAATGTATATCTCATCAAACTGGTAATTCTTTTGAAAACCAAAAGGAACAATGCTGTTTAGGCAGAACTGAATACAAGTTTAATAATTACAAAGACAGATTTCACTCACAACTGCCTGGAAAGGAGGGTACAGTGCTGTACAAAGGGCAGGTTGACAGAAGCCACGAAATGGGGCTTGTAGGTCACCATTGACTGGCAAAACCCTCCTAAAACATGTGTGCCTTTCCCATATGATGAGCTGCAACAGTTAGGGCATTAAGGAGAAGTGATCAGCTAGTGGAGGTTCTCAAATGAAGTGACCTGCAATGTGGATGATTCTTTGTTGCTGACACACTCCCTGTAGGGTTATTTGCTGCACTCTGCAGTCTAGAATAATGTAAATATTGCCTTAAAAGAAGAGGGCTTGCTACTGCAATATTTGGCACCCAAACCCTAGCCACCAACCTTGCTATCTGTGTGATGATCAGCCTCCAGCAATGGATGCAATCTCTGACTTTGCCCTTGGGAAATGGTGGTGACTTAGGATGAATACTGGATGCACAGGGAATAATATATGAGCAGTTTCTGCGATCTGATTGCTGTAGCTTAAGTCCTTGGGTAAAATCAATAGTTAATACTCCAGCCAGCAGTCAAGGATTAATATGAATTTGCTCTTCAAAATGTTTAGATGATCCCACAATGATGTTTGTAGGCAGTTATCAGGATGAATATCTTCAAATTTGATCCAACAACCTTGAAAACTGACTCACTGAGATGTGAATTTGTTTGCAATACTTCAATAAACAACCTGAGAATTCATTTTTCTCCTTAGGCTCTCTGCTCTCATCCTGATGATGGATCACGGAGTGTGATCCGAAACGTTGATGGAAAAAAACTAGACACAATCAAATCCAGAAGTCTTTGCACTATACAATATGGATTGTGGAAATCTGATATCATTAAGACTCTAATTAGCGAAACTACAATCATTGTGTAGAATTGCCAAGTATGGGGTGAGATTTTTTGTCCAAACCTTAGAATGTGTAGGCAAGGGGTTTCGTCCTTGAATGCATGATCACACGCGAACTGGAAAGGAACATTGTGAATATGAAATCAGATGATCAAATGAAGATTGGTGTCCCCTCGATGTACCTTTTCAAATTGGGCCCTTGGGTCACAAATTTCCTTCCAAGTATATATATATATATATATTTAAAATTAAATTAAATTATTTTTTTATTTTAAGTATTTAAAAATACTTTTATTTAATAGCAGTGTTTAAAAACACCTTTTATTTTAATTATAATAATATTATTAAGTTTTCCTAAAATTGAATATTATTGAGCCAAACTGAAATAATATTATTAATTATTTTAATTTGAAAAGAGGACATGACACTGTACTGGTAGCCAGAAAAGAAAAAGAATTGCTATACTAACAATCCCGAACCCAATCCTCAATCCCATACTGGCAACTTAGCCTATGAACTTTCTAGTCCACGCTTGAGATCTTCCAGCTCCTCATCAAAGATCTCACCAATTATCAACATTTTCTTTGCAGATGATAGGGAGTGAACAACCTACTGTTGTGTAGCAGCCTTGTCAACCTGTGCCCTTAATTTATCAATAAAGTCAGCAAATATGGATTGATTATTTCTCATTAACCTTATGCTGCAAAACCCTTCCTCCTCGAGCACCATTTTTACATATGATAAAGATTTTGCACCCAAAAAGCTGAAAATCTTGTTAGCCTTTCTTCTGACACAGCATTCTTTGAAGCTAATATTCATCTGCTCTGCTGCTCCATTTCCATTTCGTTGGAATCACTTACGCTCTGATACCATGTTGGAATCACTCACTCCAATACCTTGTTGAAGTGAGTAACTAGGATCAATCAGTTTGCAACACCAAATAACCTCCACACACACGAGAGAGAAGCAACAACAAAAGATGCTATTCCACCAAACAAGAATATAATATGTTACAAGATGTTTACAATGCAAGAGAAACCTTGCTTATAAAGGCAAGGTGAAAGATAGGATTAAATGACCCAGGACACAAGAAGTAAATGAAATAAGATAAGATAAGATATCATCAAGACAAGTAGGACTTCTAAAAAGATTCCTAGGACCTAAGTAAACATGTGAGTATGACCTACTAGGTGAACTAGTTAGGTAAAACACCTTATTCACATCAACACATTTCTGCTACTTAAAACAAACTTTTGTTTGCATTCATTTCTTCAAATAAGATAAATAAGTAGTCTAAAATATTTGTCCTCTTGCTTGAATGAAGATCTTACTTGTGCTAACATAGAGATTCTGACATTTTTTTATAATTCAATGTACTTCATTGCAGCTAAAATAATTTTGCACAAACCAAATTAAAACTTATGAAGCTCCAGTGATTGATTTTAAGGAAGTGGAGGAGGAATAAGCCATCGGTGTTCAAAAGTATGGTATCCTTGATTTGCCATTTCTTAGGGTCTACACTCATGCTAGCTACAAAGAGGCGTTTGTCGAATCCAATATTTGCTAATTTATCATCAAACTTACTACTTTCCCTATAACAAATCCTCAAACAATATATTCTGAAACTTATTTTGAAGCAGCTAAAAGTCCTCTCAAACACATTTTAACCTCCAATCGTTAATTTTCCCTTTCAGACAATGGTTAATGATCACTTGAGAGTCCCCTTTGACCTCTAATGATATACGTCCTAACACTCTTGCCATTTTCAAACCTTCCAATAATACCAGTATTTCTGCTTTATTATTTGCTTTTAGACATAAAAGAAAGATACATCTTTGACAAGCTTGCCATTATCATCCTTGAAAACAACACTTGCACTAGTTGTGGCCTTGAATTACCTCTTGCTGCTCCATCAAAATTTTGTTTTATGTTTCCTTTTTGAGAAGGATAACACTTGCTATACATATTGATACAATATTTGTTCTTATTGATTACCCCTACAATGGGATCAAATCATTAGTTAGGTTTCAATGGATTGATCACACTTGATAAAATTTGAAACTGAAACATTTACCTATCGTATGCTCTCACCTTGCTTGCTAGGGATCTTGGTGATTAAAAAACAATGAGTGTTTCTTGAAAACAATTTTTTTTTAAGACTAAGTGTGAAAGAAATCTTCCTTGAGGAAGACTACGCCATAGTTAAACTCAAAATTATTACTACTAAAATTACAATACCTTTTTTTGGTGTTTGCAAATGGATGTTATCTAGATTTTTGTCTGTTTCGCTTGAGTGGGTGGCAGTTGACAAATAATTGTCTAGGGAAACAAGAATCAAGAAAGAGCCGTGTACCCATTCGTACAATTATATAAACATAGTTTCAGCAAAACTACTTATTTTGTATCCTTGGTTCTTTAGTATTTGAATGTCATGGAAATAGGGTATGTAGGCAGTTTGAGAAACAAAGGATATTCCTAGTACTTAAATACAAAGGACATTGTGAAGTTTTAAGTCTAAATTTTTCTGATCTTAACTCCAAACTAAAGGATTACTAAGAAATAAAATTGTAAAAGATTGTCTTTGATACTTAGAAGAATCCTTAGGGTGGATTAGTCTTGTACTTGGTTGGAAGTCCGAAACTTTAGGGAGGGTACAAGATCATTTATTTAATTTAATGCAAACTTACAAAGATCATTGGTACAAAATAATGGGCATAACACAGATCTTTTGTAAGTGATTCAAGACTTAGATTGGTTTTGATGAGTCAAATTCTGTGGTGGGAGCATGTTTGTTTAGATACCTATCCTTATATGTTCGTTTGGCTATTTGAATGCCATTTCATATTGGATGGAAACATGGATTGTATTGATCACCATAGATTGTTAGTCTCATATGGACAAATTAACTCAATGAATAGAAAAGTTTGGATTGATTGTGTAATAGTTGTCTTGTATTGGACAAAAAATCCGAATTGGCTATATTAGTGATTGTCTCGTATTGTGTAGTCAATCTACAATATATATTATTATGTTTCGATAAAATTGGTTATTCGACTATGTATTAATTGATTGTCAGCTTTGGGTAGTTAGAAGTGTTGGTCAGTTGACGGTTGTGTTCTTCTTGGCAATTGTTGGGTCCTTTAAATACATTGTGTATCTTCAAGGAGAGTAGTATGATTTTTCTTGGATCAACTCTGATCCTTGGCTGACCATCTTTGGTCTTTTTTTGTAATTATTTTATGTGCGAATAGAGATGTTGTTTGCTCATGTATATGGTATGTATTGTCATCTCTATTATTAATTCATGTATTTATTTTATTAGATAGAGTAGTAAACATATTGGACAAGATAGCTTTGAATGGTTAATGGCAATTCTTGACTATGTAGATTGACTAGAATATTGATAAATAAGTTATTATAGAAATTGATTTTTTTTTAGGAAAATAATATCTATTTTTGTAAAATTTAGTATAATTGGTTTTGTTTATTAAGATCCAAATGAGGTTGTTACATGTGATATCAGAGTGTTTGGTTTAGACACTAGGCCTTAAGGTTTACTACCAATTGTGCATATTAGAAATTAATAAAATAAATTATTAAAATTCTTGATTTTTTTTTGTAATCTAACAAGTTGTAATTTATGTTTTAGAAAATGAAAACATTCAAACACATAGAGGAAACATATTGATTAGTGGTTTTGTAAGTTCGCATAAATTAAAACAAATGATCTTGCATTCTCCCTTAGGTTTTAAACTATCAACCAAGTACAAGATTAACCCACCCTAGGGATTCTTTTTGAGTATAAGAGACTATTGTTTACAATTGTTATTTCTTAGCAATCCTTTAGTTTGGAGTTAAGATTATAAAAGTCTATACTTAAAACCTCACAATCTCCTTTGTATGAGTATTGGGAATATCTATCATTTATAAGATTGCCTACAAACCTTATATCCATTGGATCAAGATATTAGAGAACCAAGGGTATGAAATATGTAGCTATTTTTGTAACTATATTTATGTGATTATATGAATGGGTACACAACCCTTTTTAGGGTCTTGTTTTTCTAGATAGTTCTTAGTCGGCTTCCACTTGAGTGAAACAAAAGAAAACCTAGATAACATCTATTTGCAAACACCTAAAATTGGTGTTTGACGTGTAGTTTTGGTTTTAATAATTTTCAGTTTAACTATGGCGTGAGTCTTGCTTGAGGAAGATTTCTTTCACACTTAGTCTTAAAAATTTTTGTTTCAAAGAAACACTCATTGTTTTTGATCACCAAGATCTTTAGTTGGTGAGGTGAGAGCACAAAATAGGCAAATGTTCTGGTTTCAAAATTTATCAAGTATGATCAATCCATTGAAACCTAACTAAGGATTTGATGCAGAACAAAGGTGGATTAAGCTTGAGGGGACCTGGACAACCAAGATTCCACCACTGGTTTGCTTCCTAAACTCCCACACATGAGATTTCCATTAGCCACCCTTGCAATCCTTCTAGGTTTCCCTAGTGACATAATTTGGCATAACTCCTAGAAGAAACTGTTTCTCACAAAGATCCTGCCCTTTTTATGTTGATGTTATTAAGCACCATTAGGTTGCTTCTTCCAGCGCACAAACTTCGAGATGATTCAAATTAAATGATAGCCTATCGGCTATTTAATTTATACTTGCTTGATTTAACTTATGAGGGCCGACCCTATTTAAGTTCATGAATATTATTTGTATTGGGCCGACCTCCTTGGCATTTATTGTAATTTATTTATTCTCCTAAGATGGCTGACCTAATTGAGGAGGTACCTCATTTTGTATAAATACAAGGTTGACTTTGTTCATTTCATCATCAAGTTCATCAAGCATAATTCGCATTCCTAGCAGAAGTTCGCACTTGAGCAGCAGCATTTCATCTTGCAGCAGCAGGCCGAATTCAAGGAGAAACATATTCGATTGTATCTTTGCTTCTAGGAGAGGTGCTATTATTCATTATATCAAATTCGGCTATGTGCTTGGCCTGAGTTGTAAGCAGATTTCTGCTCTTATTTATCATTATATAAGAGACATATTTGTTGGGTTTTTCCTCCCTCAAGAGGAGGGTTTTCTTAGGGTATCTTGCTGTGTTTATTGTCTTATGTGTTAAAATTTTCTGAGTGCTTTCAGTTGTTTATCTGATCTTTAAAACACTAATACCATATTCTCCTAAGATGGCTGACCTAATTGAGGAGGTACCTCATTTTGTATAAATACAAGGTTGACTTTGTTCATTTCATCATCAAGTTCATCAAGCATAATTCGCATTCCTAGCAGAAGTTCGCACTTGAGCAGCAGCATTTCATCTTGCAGCAGCAGGCCGAATTCAAGGAGAAACATATTCGATTGTATCTTTGCTTCTAGGAGAGGTGCTATTATTCATTATATCAAATTCGGCTATGTGCTTGGCCTGAGTTGTAAGCAGATTTCTGCTCTTATTTATCATTATATAAGAGACATATTTGTTGGGTTTTTCCTCCCTCAAGAGGAGGGTTTTCTTAGGGTATCTTGCTGTGTTTATTGTCTTATGTGTTAAAATTTTCTGAGTGCTTTCAGTTCATCAAGCATAATTCGCATTCCTAGCAGAAGTTCGCACTTGAGCAGCAGCATTTCATCTTGCAGCAGCAGGCCGAATTCAAGGAGAAACATATTCGATTGTATCTTTGCTTCTAGGAGAGGTGCTATTATTCATTATATCAAATTCGGCTATGTGCTTGGCCTGAGTTGTAAGCAGATTTCTGCTCTTATTTATCATTATATAAGAGACATATTTGTTGGGTTTTTCCTCCCTCAAGAGGAGGGTTTTCTTAGGGTATCTTGCTGTGTTTATTGTCTTATGTGTTAAAATTTTCTGAGTGCTTTCAGTTGTTTATCTGATCTTTAAAACACTAATACCATAGCGTATCTTAACCAAGGCCTAGGTTGTTTTGGAGCAAAGAGCTCAAAACTGGTCTGCTACGCTGAGAAATAGGCCCTTTAGGCCACTTTTACAAATGAAGTATCTCAAATACTTCTCCCAAACCTCCAAACACTTTACCTACACCTTGAACCAGTTTCAAATGAGCACAATCTACAGGCTTTATCAACCATTCACTCCTCCAACCTGCTGTCCTACTTCTTAGCTATGCTTCCTAGCCTAACACATGAAGATGTTAGGCTAGGATCTTGACAAAACCCTCAAGAATATCCATCCCTTGTTCCCTAATCCTATAAAAGACATAAACAACACCTACAATCACCATTCCACCATTCCTAGCTATCTTACATCGGTGGAATGGCTTTGGTTCTACATTTTTCACACTAAACACTTGAAAGGTAGGGTTTTAAGTGGTAGAGAGAAAAAGTTTCCAAACTAACTCAAAACCTAATGAAAAGAGCTCAGATATGATCGAAAAGAAAGCTAAGACCAAAAACAAACTCTTCACATGGGTTTTAAATCATGACAGTACTGTATGGGCCGTACAGAGTAGCAAAAACAAAGAATTTACACTCAAAACTGAGAAAATAGAGCCTTCTCTTCACTTTTTGTCATTCCAAGATTACATTCCTCCATCTTTCTCGGTCCTCTGACATGAAACATGACATGCATCCCTTGAACAACAGTTAGAAACCTCAGATCCAAGAAAGGACTGGCCACCAACCAAACATGCAACTATGACAAGTGACAAAAACAAGTTTTCCAACTTTTCACCAAATCCATGCACAAACGCCTAAAACTGATTACAAGATGAAATTAACATGCCACCTAGGTCTCCTTCGACCTTATTCCAATGATGAAAATGATCATGACTTGAAAATCTAACGCTAACACCTATTATGCAATCTTATGTCTAAACATGACAGAGTGCTCTACACCAGGATTGAACCTTGTTTTTTGATCACCAAGATCCCTAGTGGGTGAAGTGAGAGCATATGAGGGTTGTCAAATCAATAGGTAGGTTTGTTACGTGAGTTTCAAAAAATTACAATAATTCTTTAAATTCATGTAAAATTTGTCTGTAACACTGGAATGCCTTCATAGAAGTAGTTCCATGATCCGACAGATTCTAAATGTCCAATGGTGGGTATACAATTGATCTCTTAAATAATATCAAAAAAAAATTTTTTTGAAATAATAAATGTTAAGTAGGTTTGTTATGTGAGTTTCAAAAAAATACAATAATTCTTTAAATTCATGTAAAATTTGCCTATAACACTAGTATACAATTGATCTCTTAAATAATATCAAGAAAATCAAATTTTGAAATAATACATATTATCAAATTCCACAAGTATAACAATTGATCATATACAAGAGTAAAGAAAGACAATTAGATTTGATACCTATTTCATTATTTTCTCCAAATTCAGACAATCATGCTTAAAAGTTTTAAATTAATATCAATGATAATGCCTAAGATTTTCAACTCTAAATCAATCCTATTTCTTTCTTATCAATAAAGGATCTTAGTTATAAACTTTGAACAAAATGTTCCTATGAGTGATTATCGAATTCACCATCTCAAGATGAAAACCTAAATGATTAAAAAGATAAATCAAATGTTAGATGATAACTACAACTCAAAATAATGATTTTACAATTGTAATGAACTATTGAACCCCTAGAATATTTTATGGTGGCAGGGGGGTGAATCAGTATTCTCTCAAACCATTCAAACATTAAACATCCAATCACTAATTCATATTCAACTGCAGTAAGGAAAGAAAGCATGAAACATCCACAATATCATATGACAAATGAACACTGAGATTTTTATGTGGAAAACCCAAAATGGGAAAAACCACGGTGAGGGTTAGCTCACAATATATTATAACTGGTTATAGTATATTTATAGAAGTGCTCATTGCAGGTGGACTCACTGTCCACAAAGAAAAAGATAGAAGAGAGATGGTGGTTCACAGTCTATTTTGAAATATTACAATTGCATCTAACATATACATGAATACAATTCGATTGAAACACAATAACAATCTTTATCTATTTCTGATTCAACACTCTGCGTCACTCTTCATTCACAAAACTCTGATCTTCAACTTAGCTATCATGTCCCCGAAATAGCAATACCATAAAGACCAATTGTTAAAATACAAATAAAATAATAAATAAAATAAATAGCAATATTAATATTAAATATAAAATAAATGTGTACCATATCAATATAAAAATATGAAATAACAAATATAATAATAATATATAGGCAAATTATTGTTATTGCATTCTAGTATTAAATAACTTAATATAAAAAATAATAATAATAAATAAATATTATAATCATTACACATCAAAGATTGTAATACATTAGAATAAAATAATAATAAGATATTAGCAAATTGGTTTTATTATTATACTTTAATGTTAAAATATGTTGAATAAAACAACAAAATAAAATAATAAAATAAATATATAATTTGAAATATCATAATTATTAGTAATAATATATTATTTTCAAAAATAAATATTATTGTGATAATAGGCCTTTAAAGGCAGCAATTAAATCTAACAAAGGGATATATTTTATGAAAAGTCACCTCTTTCACCAAACAATACATTCCTCCCATGAGTCACCTACCTTGAATGGTATAAATAGAAGGAAGGAAAATTAGGAAGAGGGAGAAACATTGAGAAATACGATCTGCAATTCAGAACAACAGCAACAATGATTATTATGCATTAGAATATAGAGTCATTTAATATATATATATTATTTAATAAGCATACAAGTATATATGCATAGATATAGATAAATTTTATAATGAATAATATGCAATGAATAAAGAATATATATAAATAAGGAAAAAATAACTATATAAACATATATATATGAATACTAATGGATATAAGTAAAAGAATAATTATATATATATACATACATGATTATGCAATAATGATACTTATAAGTAATGATGACTCTTTAATATAAACATAAGTAGATTATGTATATTTATGAATTGTCCTCATCCTATGATCAATCCAGTATAAGGTTGAAGGAAGACAATTAAGGAATAAAGAGTCATGGGAAGACATAGCTAATCAGGTGAGACTACTCACTTAGCTTTAATATTTAGTTGTTCTCAATCTGACATAACAATGTTGCATGAACCTTGTATGCCCAGCCGATTTGTGTATTAAAAATAATTGATATGCTTTATTCATTGGAATGCACACAGTCGCCTCTGATGTGTTGGAACCATTCCTTCTTGAGTATTGAATCTGGAAATAGATTCATTATACTGGTATTTGGCATTGAACTTAGGTGGACTGTGTAGTCCTTGACTGATCAGAGGCCAAATGGTTTATCTTCTATGGATATGGTTCTAATGATGATCAATTTGCATTTATATTTGATTTTTGCAAATATTGGACTTGCAGGATGTATTGAATTGCAAAAGAACATAATGAACATGTAGACATGAATATTGTTTAATTTAGTTTTGTATTCTGATATACCTTCATATTAGGATTCAAGGAATGGTTTGATCATTTTAAGTACTCTTATTGCATAATATGTGTAAATACAAATGAAGTACTAATGATTGCATATTTGGTGACGGCATATCAATTGTCTGAATTGTGATTGTAATCTTGCCAAGAGAGCTGAGTCATGACTTAGGTGGTTTGTCTAAAAACCTCACCCAAATTTCGCCCCACAGGCCCAAAGCAAGGGTTGGGTAGTCTGCCCCACAGGCCCATAACCAGGGTTGGGTCATGGAGGGGTCAGGGTTCCACTTAGGCGTTTTGCCCAATAGGCCTGAGATAAGGGTTGGGCATTGAAAGGTGGTAGACCGTAGGCCCCTTAAGGGTTCCCCTCTCCTAATGGGCTGAGTGACTCCTCTTATGTTTATCAATCTGTATTTATGATTATGTCTGATTTTGGATATCTATATATTAATGCTAATAGGTATGTTGTTAATGTGATGAATACGGATTCTAATCTAGGGTCATTGTATTAAAAGGACATTCATTTGGAAAGAAGAAATCCTAAACCTAATCAACAAGCAAATTCTAGGGTAGACAAACGGATTTTAGGGCAAGTTCGGGTAAGGGACATTACATTAGCATTCACAACTTAACTTCGCACTGCTTTGATCAAATTCGCATCATATCATCACATGTCACTTATCTTACATCAAAACACTAAAAACAATGTAACATATATATCCACATTAAGTTTAACATCAATTACGTCAGCCTAATTAGATGTAACACTCAAAATATACCTTGTTGGCTCCAAAAATTTTCATCCACACAACACACCACAATTGAAAACTCAAAACACCTTAAAATAGGTCGGCATGGACCTATAATATATCCCACGTAAGATAGCAACACTTATTCAACCTTCGCATACCTTCAAACACATTAGGTCGGCTCCGCATAAGACCTAAAAGCAAAGACCATCAATTGTGCATCCACATCTCGACATGTGGACCTCAAAATTCAATGCCAATTGGAATCCACACTTTACTGCCATTTGACAACTTATCCTTGAAAGCGCATTGTCAAAAAATCATCCATGGAGAAGTGCAAAATCTCCCACACAATTGTACTATACAAAAAGTAACCTTGAATTGCTAGGGCGAACTTTGTTACTCATAACTTTCAATCCAATTGCCCAAACATGTTGAGGTCTTGGAATTAGATACATCTAACATCTAACATTTAACAAAATGATGTTGAAGCGCAGAGTGATATCTTCATTTTCGAAGTGGTGTGGACCCAAAAGCTGGCACATAGTAACACTGTATTCACAGAATTGATAGTTAGTCAATTTCCCACACAACTAATATTTTCAAACCAAATCAATTGGCAAGAATGTCTTCCTTAACACTACAAAAACCCGTTAGAACAAATCAAAATGATCCACAACAATGTTGACATCAATGACAACACTGCAACACATCGTTATGAACCTTCCATGCTCATGTTGCCAAATGACATCATCAATGACAAACTTCCTCAAACTTCCAACACGAACAATGAGAGTATTCCTTTTGTTTAACTACTATAATTGATAATGAGACAGTATAAAAAGCAGTACATGATAGAAGGAAAACCTATTTACCTTTGCAAGTTTCTTTATTATTCTATGAATTATTCCTAATCAAACTCTAATGTTTCAAATGTATAAATTTATATGTAAATTTTATCATGCCTATACGAATAGCAAGATTGTCTTTCAATTTAATCCATAGTGAAAAACCTTATCTAGTTGATAGGCATATCCAAGAATGACTAAGATTTTTTAGATAAATTATAACTTTGAATCAATAAGAGTGACAACCATACAATTATAATAATAAAACAATATAAGTAATCCTATTGTCTTCAATTCCATAGACCTGACAGTAAGACAAATTTCAATTCAATGTAAGTAACCAACTATATAGCATAAATTGGTTATTTACCATACGTAAAAGAAAAATATATATCAATGCAATTGAATCACTTAGATTCCCACAAGTACTTCAATAACATATTTCTTATTCCATTTGCAACATGATTTAAAATTCAATGCTTCCCTCTGTCATATCCTTTGATTCCTAGCAATTTCTTAAGATCTATTTACACTCTATGTTTTCCTGTCAAATTTATATGCTTAAATGCATTTTAATGGTAAAATCTTAACCCTTAACCACCTTAGATTTAATACATTTTAATAGAAAATTGAATGCAATAAGTTTTCTAATCTATGTTTGTATTGTTTTTTTTTTTATATAGATAAGTACTACCGAAAATAGGGTGTAGCGCCCAAATACAGGTGTGGATTTTGTAGAACCACAGTAAAATTTCTACAAAGTCACTACCAAGCTCTGGCTAAGGTAATTACTTAAAACGACCTAACTAATATTAACAAGATTGTCTGCGGTGAAGTGTCGAAAGACAACCCAATTGACACCATAATCTTATGGACCCTATGCAGTAAAAGGCCTGGTAAATCACAGCCAGGCATCGCCCTATTTGGATGAGTCGGTCCACACTCTGTTCGCCAATCCATCGGTGACCCTGACTCATAAATCTGGCAAAGGCCCCCAGATTGTTGTTTTTGACCCTTGCTCTGAAAGTCTCCCATGCATCGATCATCCTGTTCTCGTCACATCCTACATCATTCGGTGAAGAGAAGTAAGCTGGGTTAAAATAAAAACTCAGATAGTTGACCAGCCTGTCATCGTTTAGGGCCATAGTAGAACTGGCGACAATTTGAGCATATATTCCAAGGATATACCCATGAAGGATTTCCACTGTACGAGCCGAACTGCCCACGACATTCACTAAAGCACTGATCACTGTTTCGTAGATCTTGCCATTGCACCAGTGATCTTGGTCCCCAATTGATTTCCTCACTAGTTGAACCACCGCGACTCTGCAAGCATGATCTTGGATTGAAAATAGACGTGCACATTGTTCCACCAAACTCTCTTGGGCGCATAAACACCCCATCCCGAATTGGTGAACCATCGTAGCAGAGTCTTGCACATTCGACTACTCTGTTTGGCCGAACACTCTGTGATATACTTGCATTTTCCCGCCTGGGGTACATTCACGGGTTAAAGCAGTGGTCGAGGCAACTCACTCATCTTTCTTAGAAACTGGCAAAAAGATACTTGCAGTATGACGAGGCAGAGATTCCCGCCTCTAACCTGTTATTTCGGATCACATGCTATATCTAATGCTAGAATTTCCTGTAGTCCTGGCCATTGATCTGTACCAAGATGTGAAATGACCGTCTCTTTTTGGATTGTGCCCCAGTTTGCCAGGAAATCTGCCGCTCTATTAGCCTCTCTGTAGGCATGGGATAATGTGTAATCTGTAAGTTTGTTCAAAAGTTCCTTAATGGTTGGAATCCATTCTCCTAACCGCCAATTTTGGGATTTACCAGATGTGGTCGCCTGTATACAGAGCAAGGAATCTCCCTCGATTTCGACCAAATTGAAGCCATGTTGTAGCCAGACACTAATCCCTAGCCAGAGCGCCTCCATTTCTGGCATATTGTTTGAGCATATTCCTAATGATTTCGAAGCCGCCCATACACACTTGCCACTACTGTCTCGAATTATGCAACCTGCCCCCGCTTGACCTGGGTTACCTTTGGCAGCACCATCGAAATTTAGCTTCCACTTAAGCCTTATCGGTTGTAGCCAATGTACTTCATTGCGGTTTTCTTTACCTGTTCCCTTAATGCTGGCTATAGCTATTTTGAGTTCATTCCATGATTGCCTGATTGCTTCATCCCACTTAGAGAACTTTGCCTTGGAGCAAATCGAGATTCTATTATTTGCTGTTTCGATGATTGCACCTTGGATTTTTTCAATTAATTGTGAACGGTTTAATGCTTTATCTTTGAAGATGCGACGGTTCCTTTCCTTCCAAATGTGCCAAATTACCATTGATGGTGCTAGCGTCCATATCCCGTGCCAATATCCCTTCTTATTGCAGCTAGGCCAACTAGAGAGAAACCCTATCAAACTGTTCTGTCTAGGGGTATGAAAATTAAAGGTCCTTTGTAGCCAATTCCAACAGTCTGTTGCAGCTGGACAAGAGAGGAAGAGGTGATCTCCAGTCTCTTCCTCTGTTTTACACATAATGGACCTTGTTGGTTCAGCAAAGCCTATTCTTTGTAGCCTTGAACCAGTCAAACATCGGTGATGCACTGCTACCCACAAGAAAGCCCTTGCCTTTGGTAGTATTTCTTGCTTCCAACAGAGCCTTGCCATCCATGACTTATCACTTGCTTGAGCCGTTAGTAGCTTGCAGCCTATTTTGGCTGAATAATTTCCTGATGTTGACCCGCACCAGATAATGGAGTCCTCCTCATTGCTAAGGTGGATCTTCCTGTTATTGAACTCCTGTGCGATCTATAATGCTAACCCTTGAGGGAGTGGTAAAGAGTTTAAGTTAATCCATGTGCTCTGTCCTTCCAACAGGTCACCACCCATCTGTATGTAGTCTGCAACCTTTGACCCGTATTCATATTGCATTCTTTCCACGTGTTGGCCTAGGTTGAAGAGAGAATCCAAGCTTTTATAGCCATTCCATGAATCTGACCAAAATGAAGCCTTCCTACCGTTACCAATTTTCCAAGATGTATGACAGGTGATTAGAGGCCTGCATTTCAAGATATACTTCCATGCCGTCGAGCCACCTGATAGATTGGCTGCCGTGAGGATCTTGTTGCTCTTCGAGTTGTCCAAGTATTTGTTTTGCATAATCTGGCACCATGGCTTATTTGGCTTTTTAAACATTTTCCAAATAAGTTTTGCCCCCAGAGCAGTGTTCTGCCAACCGGTTTTACGAAGCCCTGCCCCGCCGCAGTCTTTTGGTTTGCATGCCTCATCCCAACCTATTAGAGGGATCTTTCTTTCACATTTTGATCCTTCCCAAAGGAATTTCTTCAAAATTTTCTCTTTATTTGTTTCTGTTTTTCCAGGGACTTCAGGCTTGACATGGCAAAAATTGGAATGGCCAATAAGACGACTTTGGTCATAGTGATCCTTCCTGCTAAAGACATCCATTTGTTGTTCCAGGATAAGGCCCTATTTTGGCACCTTTCCACCACCTCCTTCCAATGTTTTGCTTTGCATGCCCCTTTGGAGATTTGGATTCCAAGAAATTTAGCTGGTAGCTTCCCAGATTTGAAGTCCAATAAGGAAGTTATTGCATTTTGTAAACGGGCACACATGTAAAAGAAAAAAACTTATGATTTTTCCTTAGTCATCTTTTGACCCGATTGGCTTTCATAATCTGTTAATAGACGTTTAATGCATCTCGCCTCCCTTAGGCTCGCTTCCCCAAAAAGGCTAGTGTCATCAGCAAATTGGGAGTGAGTGATAGGTTCTAAGGTTGGAGCCACTTTTACCCTGTGCCATTCTAATCAACTACACCTTTTCTTGATTGCACTGCTTAGAGATTCCGCCATAATAACAAAAAGAAAAGGTGACAAAGGATCGCCTTATCTAAGTCCATTGGACACTTGAAAGAACGCATGAAGTGATCCGTTAACTGAGACAGAGAAGCGAACCGTGGATATACAATGCTGAATTAAAGCGCACCACTGATTGTTGAAGCCTAGTTTCCTCATGACATTTAGTAGGAAATCCCATCGAACTTTATCATATGCTTTACTAACATCTAGTTTGATGATCATACTAGGTTGCGTGCTTGTTTTGAGTGAATGGACAACTTTGGAGATGAGAAGGATGCTATCCGTTATATCTCTGCCTGGGACAAAACCGTTTTGTTCAACTGAGATAATTTTATCCAGGATTACTTTTAATTTGTTAGCCAGAACTTTCGCCACCACTTTATATAATGTATTACATAGAGAGATCGGTTGGTAATCATTGAAAGAGGTGCGTTCGGGCTTCTTTGGAATAATTACCATCTTTGAGTTATTAACATCTTTGACAAACCTCTTGGATTTCCTGAAATCTTCCACTAGTTTCCAAAGATCCTCCCCCATGAAGCTCCAACAATTTTGAAAGAACCTGGCCCTGAAACCGTCTGGTCCAAGAGCTTTGTCCGGATGAAGCTGAAAGAGTGCCATTCACACTTCTTTTGATATTTTACTATAGAGCATCCAGTTATCTGCTTCACTTACACACTCATCTAGATCTTCCAGAAAATTATTGCTGGCAGCACCTTGGCTTTGTCCTCCTAGGAGGCTAGTGAAGAATTCCACTGCCGCCTTGCCAACCGCTGATCCACCACGCACCATAACCCCGCTTGATGACTTAATTTCCTTTATCTTGTTGGTGTCTCTCTTGGCTAGAACAAACGCATGAAAGAATCTGGAATTTGCATCCCCTTCTTTTAGCCAAACCTCTTGGGACTTATCCCTCCAAAAGATCTCCTCTTTTTTTAAAAGATCTTCCAATTTTGCTTTCAATTCTTTTTCCTTGAGATATTCTGCATTTCTCATTCCATCTTTTATTACGATTTCATTGAGCTTTTCCAATTCGGTCTCAATGTTTGCTTTTTCTATGAAGATGTTTTTGAACTTTACCTTATTCCACTCTTTGAGTTTATATTTGATTAACTGGAGCTTCTTGACTATTTTGAAGCTTATGGAGCCATCAACCTTTGCTTCCTTCCACCAACCTTCAAGGAGTGAGAGTAAATTGGAATCCCGCCACCACATATTTTGAAACTTGAAACTTGTTTTTTCAAAATTGTTCCCATTGACAACTGATAACTCCACTGGGAAATGGTTTGATATTGAATTAGGGAGAATGCTAGTTGATACTGACAGCTCAGAATTGAGCCAACCACTGGGGATCAAAAACCTATCTAGCCTTTCTGCTATTGCAGTAAAGTCTTTGCGTCTGTTATGCCATGTGAATATTCCGTTCCCTGTTGGACAATCTGTTAAACCTGTATTGGATACAAAGTTTCTGAAATCCGATATGGATTGTGTGATATTCCTACTTACACCTTTTTTCTCTAAAAGTTCCAGTATGGCGTTGAAGTCTCCCCCAATGATCAGATTATCTTTTGGAAGAGACCCAATATACTCTAGTACTGAATTCCAGAGGGATGCCTTGTCCTCTTTTTTTGTCGGGCCATAGATGTTGATTACTGTGAAGTGACAATTTAGATCCAAATCATAGACCTCCGCCACCATCCAATATGTAGATGTGTAGAGTACTTTGACTGACATTGCCGATTCTTTCCATAGAAAACCTAAACCACCAGCAGCCCCAATTGAGTCTTGAAAAAGACCTTCCCAATATCTACAATACTTAATAAATTTCTGACAATCTTCACCCGCTAATTTTGTCTCTTGTAGCATAATTAAATTGCTTACACTTTTTTGCAGTTGGCGCCTAACTAGGCGTCGCTTGTCAGGGGCCTTCAGGCCCTTGACATTCCATGTAGTGATCCTCATTGTTTCCCAAGGGAGGAGAGTCCCCCCTTGGTACTCAAAAACTTCGTGATATTGGTGTAATTTTTTGTCGCAGCTTCTTCCTCTCTTAGTTGTTTTGCAGATTTCCTACCTCGATTGGAGCCCTTTGTTTCAATCTTGCCCACACCTGGGTGTTTGATCGTAGATTGGGAGATACCCCTTTCCTCTACTATATCTAATTCATCCAAAGATTTTGCATTAGAATCTAGCTCGTCTTCCCCGTAAATTTCGTTATTCTCCTTGGTTTTGATTTGCACTTTCTGCTGTGACCCTGGTGTTAATTTGCAGGCCGTTCTAGTTGTATTTTCCAAGGCCTCAACTGTGATAGGTGATAAAACTGTTAATATTGTCCTGCTATTTTTGTATCTATTGAGACCTTCTTCCCTTTTGATGGTCCTTGAGAGACCTGTTTGCCATTATTGTTGCTTTTACCTTGGAATGCTTTTTCATGATTAGCACTTCCTTCCTTCCTACAGTCCTCTGTGTTGTGGCCCCGAGAGCTGTATACTCCACAAAAGTTCCTTACCTCTTCTACCTCTACCCCTTGCTCGCAGCACTCCCCATTAACCAATAGGTAGATGTTGGGAGGGATAGTATCAATTGCTGCAATTTTTAACCGAGCGTATTTGTAAAGGTCACCATCCATTAATTCCATGTCAATATCAATCAATGCTCCTATGGAGCGACCGATTTTCTCCAGGCAATCATTGGTCCAGTATTCTATTGGTAAATTGTATAGTCTAATCTAGACTGGCCTATCATAGGGTTGTAATTTAGTAGGATCGAAATTCTGATACCATAGTTGCATGTAAAGAGGTTTATTTTCCATGAACCACATGTCGCCCTCTGTAACCCTAGTTTTGGATTGATCGTTTGCAAATACTACAATAAAAAAACCTTTTGGTAGGAATCTTAATAGTACTTCCGTTTGCCAATTTGCTTGGATCCAATTTTTTATTTCTGCCCTGCTTGCGGGCTGGCCGATGAAGCGACATATAAAGGCAAAGTCGTTTAATATATTCTCATCAGTCTTGATCTCTTCTGTGACATTAATTTCTAATAAAACTTTCTTGAGGTTGTCGCCTGAATTTGCCTTCTCCCCTAATTTTCGTGCCCTAGTCGTTACTGGAGGGCGCCGATCCTGACCAAAATCCTTCTTTCCTTTTGATCCCTTGTTTGGTGGATGCGTCTTCCATGCTTTATTTCTTTTCAGCCTTTCCCTTTGAACCCATTTGTTGGATACTTCAGGGGTGTCATGACGAATATGGCCAATCTTATTACCTTCCTTCGGCGATTCCCTACTGCGATAATACAAATGACACTTGTTGATCCATTCCCCATTTGAAAAAACCCATTGGGGGATATGACCTGTCGCTTCAAGCTTGGGTTCCTCCTCGAAGGCTTCGTCTCCCCATCGTTTGCTTATTGCTGGCGATCCATTGGAGCCAGTGTTTTTGTCCCTGTCCGAATTCCTGCTGCCCTTCGCGCTTGCGCAAAACCTGCTTGATTGCTCTGCTCTGCTCATCCTCGCTATCCTATTGGTTGATTATGCTTGTACTATTGATTCTTATTTATGTTTGTATTGTTGGTTTGCAAAACTTAACGTAATTTTTTTTCAAGATATCACAAACTATAACCATTTAAAACATTTAATTTGTTTCACAAGGCAATCTATTGGCTATGCTCAGGTCACCTAGCATTAGCTACCCGACTGGTTGAAGTTCAATCTAAGCTACTCATACATAGGTAAATCAATGAAGTTGGTAGGAGCAGAGATAGATAGAGAACCTATTCTTTCACCAAAAGGCTATTCCACGGATCAATAAAGCCTAGACAATAATCAAAACTAATTTACAGGTAGAAAACATTATTAGTAGAGTGAAGGTAAAGAAGATGAAGAACAAAGAGCTACAGCATTACAAATAAGATCTACACATGGTGGAGATATCTACTATGAATAAATATAATCATCTACAAGTTAAATCAAGACAATGTAGAATAGAGTTTTGTAATGTCCCTTTCCGCATAATGAATGTTCAAGAGTAAAATTTCTAGCCTTTCCATTCACGGAGGTTAGAAAATCAAATGTTTACTAAGGGAATAGGAGAATAATTAAATTTGTGGCCAAAAAGCTATAGTTTCAGTTTAATTATATTTAATTATTTGTATTGATTATGTTGGGCCACTTTAAAGTGAAGACTTCTTTATTACTAGGCGAACTCAATCAAGGTGGTCAATAAATTAAAAAGAAGCCTAAGTCTATTATTATCAAAAAGGACGATTTATTAAGATGGAAATAAGATCTTCCAAGGGTTCGATGGCTTTTTGTGAAGAAAGGATAAAAAGGCTTGAATTGGGTTGAGAGGATTATTCAGAAATTCATTTTGGTTTTATTCTCTCGTTGAGCTGTGAAGAAACTCTTCTCCAGGATGAAACCCTTGGCCTTGAGATGAATGTGGGATGAAAACCCCAGTTCAGGGAATGACTGCAGCATTCACTTTGCAGATTGCAGACAATAAAGCCGTCAGATTTGGTCAAGGAAGTCGCTGAGATGACTAGGAGCAGTATTGTTAAAAATTGCAGCCACAGCAAGACCTTGTGAGGTGCCATTCATGCAATTCGTGGTCTGATGTAGGAAGGCAATTTGCTATAAAAATTGCAGCTAGTGCTGTATTTTCTGATTTTTCATGAATAAAGCTGGTATGTAATTTGAACTTGTTGTATTTGGATTCCATAAAACTATCTGAGTTCTACAGTTTCGTTGGTTAAGTTGTTCTTGTGATTCATAATCTAGAGTAAGGATTACATAGATATTTCACTAGAAGCAGGTTATGACAGCAAGAAGAAGGGCCTGATTTTATCCCAGTTGAAGTAGAGATGGGTGAAAGAAGAGGTGAAAGCCTGCCAAGGGATTTGAATAATCAGCTTGATAATTTCTTGACCAACTTTGCCCAGCAGCAGCAACAAATGCAACAACAATTCTAGGATCGAATGATTACAACTATAGGTCAAATGAGAATGGATCATGCAAGATTGAGAAGATCAAGTAGTGATCATAGCAGAAGTGGTGCTGGACAAGGAAATCAAGGTAGAGCAGCCTCTAATGCTGTTAGGACAGCGACCACAAGGTCTGATCGGCCTCTACGTCCTACATTTGTGCCAAGGCAAACTGAAGAAGCAATTTCGGAGGTGGAGGAAGAGACACACATCACTGATGATGTTATGGTGGCCTACGATGAATACAAAGCTCTTCAACTTGATGTGAAACAATTAATTAATCTGAATTAGTTTATGAACCAGTGGAAAGATAAAGCGAAATTCAGATTGGAAAGGCAGGACAAGGGACTCAAACGACAAACCGGTCAAGGCATTGAACCTAAGGAATACAAGGAAGCGTTGAATAAGGTTCCTTTATCGACCTTTGATGGAAGCAGGAAGATAAGTGCTAGATTATGGGTGCATAAACTTGACACATTCCTGTCCTTGAAACCCATGGAGGAAGATAAGGCTATACAATTTGCTACAATGCATTGGAGGGTGTGGCATATGACTGGTGGCACCATGGGTTGGTATCACAGGATCATGCCTTGATACGTTCATATGAGGAGTTTGTCAGTAAACTAATAGCACGTTTTGATTGGAAGGATGTTGAGGTCAATTACAGGGATTTGGCTCAGCTGAAGCAAGTTGGATATGTTGAGGCCTACATCAATGAGTTCCAAAAAATAGCAATCATGGTTCTTGATTTGATTGAGAGGCGAGTTACTTTGTTGTTTGTCAATGGTTTGAGTGAAAGATTGAGGGGTTTAGTGAAGGCTCATAAGCCCAATACACTACATTATGCCATTGGCCTAGCCCTGGACTTGGAGACTACACCCCCCTTCCAGCTGTAGACAAAGACTTTTGGTGGATTTCTGTCAAAACAAAAGAGTTTCAATGAGCAAAAGAACACCCCTCTGAAACCTGAACAGGAATCCATAAATGAAATGCGCAGGAAAAAGTTATGCTTCACCTGCAAGGAGCTGTGGGAGCTTGGCCACCGTTGCCTTGGGAAAGGCAAGGTTCATTTGATTGAGGTAATCTCAGATGATGAGGAGCAGGGTGGTCATGAGACTAGTGTCGGAGATGACAATGGACAGGAGGAACCGCCTCCACAACTAGAGTTGGATGATTCTGGAGTTAAGGAGACTCCCCAAAGCACCATAGCCTCATTATCTGGAGTCCCTAGACTTCATCCATTCTGTTTGAGAGGTGTCCTTAAGGGACAACGCACGGTTTGCTTGGTGGATAGTGGAGCTACACACAACTTCATTGATGAGGGTGTAGTGGTGAAGTGTGGGCTACAGGTTGAGGAGTTTTCAGGATTCAATGTGATTGTAGTAGATGGGTTTCCGTTGAGTTGCACTAGGATGGTTTTCCAGCTTAGCGTCTAGGTTGGAGATTATACCTTGACTGATAATTTCTACCTATTGGGTCTTGGTAATATCAATGCAGTTTTGGGTTTGCAATGGTTGTAGTCACTTGGGAGGTACATTCAAGACTTTCGCATAATAGAGTTAGAATTTATGGCTGATGATAAAAAGATTGTGTTGAAGGCTATGCCTGATGGTGGTCCTCGAGTAGTGTCAACCAGGATTATGGAGGCTTTTTTCAGACATGGAGAGGTGGATTGGGAAGCACAATGTTTTGTTTCTACCAAGTCTACCTTCGACAACCAGCCACACTACCATGTTGATGTCCAGACAGTGCTAGATAAGCATGGGGTAGTATTTGGAGACCTTCCTCTAGGTCGACCACCTGATCATGGGTTCAAGCACGTCATTGAGCTTGAGGAAGGGGCTAAACTAGTAATAACAATGCCCTACCGACACCCGCACCATTTTAAGGAGGAGATTGAAAAGACAATTAAAGAGCTTCTAAACATGGGATGCATTCGGCCCTATTCTAGTCTGTTTGCCTTGTCGATTGTTGTGGTGAAGAAGAAGGATGGGACTATGCGCATGTGCATAGATTACAGGGTCTTGAATAAGAAGACAATAAAGAATAGATATCCTATTCCCAGGATTGACGAGCCGATTGATGAGTTACATGGGGCTGTGTATTTTTCTAAGGTTGATCTTTTTTCAGGTTATCATTAGATACGAGTCCGAGAAGAAGATATTCATAAAATTGCCTTCCGTTGCCATTACAAACATTTTGAATTCTTTGTCATGCCATTCAGACTCACAAATGCACCAGCCACATTCCAATCGTGCATGAATCACACATTCCGTGAGCAGTTATGAAAATTTGTTTTGGTTTTCTTCGATGACATCTTGATGTACAGTAGGACATGGGATGATCACCTGCATCATTTGGATGTAGTGTTGAGTATCATGGAGGCTCAATCGCTTTACGTGAAGGCTTCCAAGTGTTAGTTCAGAATGACTGAGATACCCTATCTCAGACATGTGATTGGGGCTGATGGTGTGAAAGTACACCATGAGAAGATACGGGTGATTTTGGACTAGCCCCCACTGAAGAATATATCAGAGTTGAGAGGCTTCTTGGGTTTGTGCTCTTACTACAAGAGATTTGTGAGAGGTTTCTCATAGTTGGCGTCATCTTTGACAGACCTTACTAAGAAAGGTGCATTTCTTTGGTTTGAGGAGGCACAAGTAACATTTGACAAGCTCAAGGAGGTCATGAGCTCATGTCCAGTTTTAGCATTGCTAGACTTTACATAGTCATTTGTCTTGGAGTGTGATGCATTGGATCAGGGAGTTGGTGCAGTTCTAATGTAAAATCGACATCCGATTGCATACGAGAGCAGAAAGCTGAGGGACACTGAGAGGTTGTACTCCACATAGGATAAGGAGATGCTAGTGATTATGCATGCGCTAGCTAAGTTCAGGTAGTACTTAGTGGGGACTAAATTCGCGGTCAGGATTGATCACAATAGTCTCAAATATTTTTTGGAACAAAAGGACTTGAACGAGCGGTAGTAGAAGTGGGTGAGCAAGATTCAAGCGTACGACTTCGATGTAGAGTATATTAAGGGGAAGAAGAATATTTTTGTCGATGCTCTTTCCAGAAAACCAACACTTTGCTCTCTCATTGAGATTTCAGCTGATTGGAAATCTCAATTAGAGGTTGAATACACCAAAAATACTTTTGCCTGTGATTTGATTGATGGACGGGTACAGGATGACAAATATTTATTAGTCGATGACACCATTTATTATAAGAACAAAATTTATCTTGTGCCAGGGTTGAAGTTAAAGGCTAGGATTTTGAGGGCCATGCATGATACCCCTGTAACAAGTCATCTAGGTTTCTTCAAAACTTATTGTCAAACTCGTGAGAGGTTTACTTGGAAGGGATTGAAGGATGATGTGTTATAGCATGTCAGAGAGTGCCTGGCTTGTCAGCAGAACAAGTCAAAACACACATTCCTTGTAGGTCTTCTACAACCATTGTCAATACCAGAACAAAAGTGGGAAGGAATATCCATGGACTTTAACATAGGACTTTCACGTGTTCAACAAAGAGATCACATATATGTAGTTGTGGATAGACTAACAAAATATGCCCATTTCTTTGTTGTATCTTCTGATTACACCGCTCTTTAGGTGGCAGAATTATTCTTCAGAGAGGTGTTCAGGTTGGATTGACTCCCCAAAACGATCGTTAGTGATCGTGATAGTAGATTTCTAAGTATGTTTTGGCAGGAGTTGTTCTGATTGGCAGGTACAGAACTAACCCTGAGGACGAGCTACCATCTTCAAACCGATGGTCAGATAGAGATATTAAATAAATGGATTGAGGGCTATCTGCGGAATTATTTTTCGGGGCAGCATTGTGCTTGGATCAGGTGGTTGTATTTAGGGGAGTATTGCTACAATACCACCTACCACATGTCGATTGGTATGCCCCCCTTCAGGGCCTTATATGGGTATGGTGCCTTATCATTTATAGATTTTTCCTTTGATGATAGCAGGGTACCTCGGGCCAAGGAGACAATGCAAAACCATTAGGATATTCTTAGGGCATTGAAGGACAAACTTCAACATGCGCAAAATCAATAGAAAATGTATGCAAACAGGCACCAAGTTGAGAGATCATTTGAGGTTGGGGACTTAGTTTTCTTGCGCTTGCAACCATATCGAAAATCCTCACTGAAGAAAAGTGGTGCATAAAAACTTAAACCACGTTTTTATGGGCCCTATAGGATAGTGAGGAGAATTGGCGAGGTTGCATACGAATTGGAACTTCTTGAGGGCAGTAAAATCCACAATGTCTTCCATGTCTCTTGCCTCAAGAAGGCATTGGGCTAGTAGGTTGTGACATCTCCTGAGCTTCCTCCATTTGATGAAGAAGGGAACTTGGTATTAGTTCTTGAAGGTATTGCTGATTGGAGAGAGAGGAAGCTGAGAAATAAAGTGATTCAAGAATATTTGATCAAATGGAAAGATTTACTAGTTGAGGATGCAACTTGGGAAGGGGAAGAGATTTTGCAGCATCCTAATTTGCGATTGCTATAGGACTAGCAATCCTAGGAAGGGAGGACTATAATATCCCTTTATGCATATTTCTAGCTTTTCCACTCTCGGAGAGTAGAAAATCAAATGTTTACTAAGGGAATAGGAGGATAATTAAATTTGAGGCCAAAAAGCTATGGTTTCAGTTTAATTATTTTTAATTATTCATATTGATTATGATGGGGCCACTTTTAAGTGAAGACTTCTTTATTACTAGGCAAACTCAATCAAGGTGGTCAATAAATTAAAAAGAAGCCTAAGTCTATTATTATCAAAAAGGATGATTTATTAAGATGGAAATAAGATCTTCTAAGGGTTTGATGGCTATTTGTGAAGAAAGGATAAAAAGACTCCAATTGGGTTGAGAGGATTATTCAAAAATTCATTTTGGTTTTATTCTCTCATTGAGCTATGAAGAAACTCTTCTCCAGGATGAAACCCCTAGCCTTGAGATGAATGGGACGAAAACCCCAGTTCAGGGAATGACTGCAACATTCACTTTGCTTAGATTGAAGAAAGCCATCAGATTTGGTCAAGGAAGTCGCTAAGATAACTAGGAGCAGTATTGTTAAAAATCGCAGCCACAACAAGACCTTGTGAGGCGCCATGCATGCAATTCGCGGTCTGATTTACGAAGGCAATTTACTATAAAAATCGCAGCCTGTGCTGTATTTTCTGATTTTTCATGAATAAACTTGGTATTTCATTTGAACTTGTTGTATCTAGATTCCATAAAATTATCTGATTTCTACAGTTTCGTTGGTTAAGTTGTTCTTGTAATTCATTATGAATCGATACTGTTCATGCAATTAGATTAACGGTTTAACCTTACTCTAAAACAAACCATCTGAAACATCTAAACAATACATACTCAAGCAAACACTTAAGCAACTATTTATTAATACAAGCTAAGGATATTTCAGTTAAATCATTAACCCTAAAGAAGATGACTAACATCTACAAGATGTGGAACAAAGTATGGAGCTTGTAGGTTAAAGGAAGTAACATGCATCATATACAAGTTGTGGGAGCAAGAATGAACAACTACAGGTCATGGAAAAAAGATATAAGCTTCTACAGGTCATGGGATGAAGAGAAAAGCAAATGCAGGTTGAAGGAACAAGATCTAAACATTTGCAGTTTGTGGATCAAGTTAGGAATCATTTATAGGTCATGATAAGCATCAGCACATTGTGGAAACAAGAGATAAACACCTTTACATGAATAAATGTAGGTTGAAGGAACAAGATCTAAACATTTGCAGTTTGTCGATCAAGTTAGGAATCATCTATAGGTCATGATAAACATCTCTACACATTGTGGAAACAAGAGATAAACACTTTTACATTATTAAAGTAATATTGTAATATTTAATGGTCATCTTAGTTGTTAGTTTACTTTCAATTAACTTAGTTTGCTTTCAGTTAGTTTTAGCAACTTTCTGTTTTCGCTTTAGTTCACGATTGTTTCTTTTTAGAAACATCATCTTGTAATCTATTATTTAAAGGAGTATTCTTGTCCTTGTTTAGCACATTAATTAATTACCATTTCATGGTATCAGAGCATAGGTTATTTTTTGGCGAATTTTTTGTGCAATAAAATTCATGGTTTTTTCTTAAGAAATTTTTTGGAATTTTTTTAAAGAAGTTTTTGCTCGATTTTTTAATAAAAATTAAGAGTTTTCTTGACTGTTAAAAATCGAAAGGATTTTTTTTCTGAGGAATCAAGGGTGTTTGGCGAATTTTTGCGACAAAATTCATGGGTTTTTTTACCAAGTTTTTTTAAGAAGTTTTTTGTTCGATTTTTTTAATAAAAAGTCGTGGGTTTATTTTTGAGAATCAAGGGTTTCTACTGTTGAAAAATTGCGGATTTCTTTCAAGGAAAAATTTGTGGGTCTGTTTTGCAGAATCATGGATATTACTTGATGAGTATTCGTGGGTTGTTTGCGGAAAAATCGTGGTGTCATTTCTTTGAGAATTCGCACCGACTTTCAGTGTAAAATTGCAACCCGTTTTATTGCAGAATTGCGACCTTGTTGAGGGTTTTTAGGCGTCATTTTTCTCAAACAAATTGTGACGGGTTGTCTTGCAGTTCGTAGGCATTTTAAGGTGTTGTTTTTGAGTTTTCTGGGCATCTCTTTGCTGATTTCGTGGCCTCCCTACAACTCGCGATTGGAAAAATTGTAGATATTTTCTAAATCGTGACTGTTTTGGAAGAAATCGTTCCTGGTTGTTGACGATTCTCTACAAGATTTCATGGGTTTTTTCCCTCGATTTGCGCTAGGGTTTTTTGCTTGAGGCCATGTTTTTTTGGTGATTTTTTTCTACACAACAAATTCGTGTGTTTTTTGCAATGGTTTTTTTTGTATTGTTTTTTTGATGGATTTTTCAAAACTTTGCTGCTGAAGTTGAAGAACATTTTTTTTCTTGATTTTTGGACAAAATCATGGGTTTGTGAGCCTCTATTTTTTTGATGATTTAAAAAAATCATGGGATTTGGGACAGCTGATTGCCTCGGGATTCATGCCAACTGATCACCTAGGGTTTGATTGAAAAATCATATTTTTTGCAGTCCAACTTTTTAAACTCGTTTCTCATGTCTTTGAAAAGCGGGAGGATGGCGTCTTTTACCAACATCATGTTGGAAAGTAGCTAGAGGTTCAACGGTAAAAACTAAAATACTTGGAAGTAGAGGATGCTCACTATTTTCAAGTACCAGTGTCTAGATTTGATTGTTTTGGGTACAAAAGCTCGTCCCACCATTGCTGGAAAAGGACTAGAACAAATATGATGGTAGTAATTGAGAGGCGGTTATGCTTCTCAAGTTATCAGTCACTGATGAGATGCTTCCAGAACTAGCATCTGGGAAGACTATTGTGGAGATTTGGAAACACTTGAAGGATCTTCATGAAACTTCAGACAAGGGTAGAGCGTTCTTCCTTAAAAATATGTTGTTCTCCATTATGATGGATGACAAGATGTCTTTGCAAGATCATCTCATGAAGATCAAAGATGTTCGTGATCAATTGGAGGTGATTGGTCGCAAGATGGAAGAAGAGGATATGGTGGTCATCACGTTGAAAAGCTTACCACGATCCTATGAGCACTTCATTGAAACTCTCAACATTACCTCCACTGATGTTGACTTGAAGTTTGATGACCTGTGTAACAAGCTCTTGCAGCAAGATAGGTGGAAGAAGCAATTTGGGAGTAGCAACGACACTCCCAATGTTGAACAAGCATTTACTGCCAAAGACAATGGCAAAGGCAAGTCCACTCAACAGAAAGGACAAGGGAAATCAGATGATATCTTCAAGAAGTCTATCACATGTCACTATTGTAGTAAGCTTGGCCATAGGAAGAATAATTGCAAGAAGCGGTTAGCTGATTAATAATCCAATGAGGAAGGGTCTCAACAAAAGGCCCATGTTGCAGAGCATACTGAGCAAAAGGAGTTTGCCTTTTATGCATTCATGTCCAAAAGACCAACAAATTATGGGTAGATTTGGTGTAGTTAGTAGAATGACCATTAAGGGAGGGTATTAAATTAATATTGTAATATTTTATGGTCATCTTAGTTGTTATTTAGTTGTTAATTTCCTTTCAGTTAACTTAGTTTGGTTTCAGTTAGTTTTAGCAACTTTCTGTTTTCGCTTTAGCTCACGATTGTTTATTTTTAGAAACATCGTCTTGTAATCTATTATTTAAAGGATTATTCCTCTCCTTGTTTAATACATCAATTAGTTACCATTTATTACATGAATTACAAGAGATAAAATTTGTCTATAGTGCCCTACTATTTATTTGATAAATCCCATTGAAATTTCTGGTTATTTTGGATAGTTTGTTGGTGCATCCAAGAACCCTTGCTGTTAGATTAAAGAAACAAACTTGCAATTCTTACAACAAAAATAAACAATAGCGATTTTCCTTTATAACAAAGTGAAACTGCAAATTTTGGAACAAACACGACAATTAGACCTGGTTTTAGTTGTGATTTCTAGATGAAAATAATGGCCGCAATTTTGCAACAAAAATCTTCTTACAAAAGGTACATCTCGCTATTTTTTTTTCACATAATAATGACCACAATTTTAAAAATAAAAATCAGCTTGTGATTTTCAGGTTGCAAATATTTTCATGTGACCTACTCTGATACCATGTTATGAAACAAAATAGAACACAAAAATATTCTATTAGATTCAATCCACGATTACATTGACGAACACCTCCTTATATAGACTTTGGAGTGAAAATAAAAACAATGCATGACAAATGCATGATAAATAATCTACAAATAATAAACTAATAATAAAAATAAACTAATTTGAATTAAGCCAGTAAAGTGACTTTATTACAAAAGTAGGTCTTAATAATTTGTAGTAGGATGCACTTTTCATATCTACATTTTTTGCATGGTAGTTCACTTGCAAGTCAAAGTGGGGGCAAAATGTAGAGTTGAAAAGTGCATACCTTGCACTTTTCCTTATTTGTTTTGGACTCACTTTGGCACCTTTACAAGAGTTGGCATTCAGATTGTAGCTGAGTAGAACCTTAGTTCTTATTCCTTAGTGGTTGGGACCCAACCTTTCAATCTGTTGTTGTCAGTCCTTGATCAAGACTGCTAGTGTGGGTATGAACCTTGTTAACCAACTTAGGTTAACTTGTGGAGGAAGCCTAACCTCATGAGTTCAGGTGAAGCTTTAAAGAGCATGAAAAGATTAAATCTAAATCATCTTGAAGGTTAGCAATGACAATTGCATACATAATGGTTCCATAAAATATTATTAAATAGGTTAAAAAATGATTCCTTCTGTAAATTCCATACGTGGATGGTGTAACATATATAACTGGTGAAGTTAAATTTGTTCCTCCATTGAGAAATTAGGTGAGAGTTGGAGGAAAGGTGATAAATCACTTCATAAAGAATTGAGATAGAGCAATACCTTAAATTAAGCTGAGGGTTCAACTTCTCACTGACAAGTTAAATACCTAGTAAGACCAATGATCAAATGGTTATTGGATGTATGTATAAAAAGCAAATTAAGAATATTATTGGGTACTGAAGTTCCTTTTTGCAGTGGCGTCTTTGTAAAATTGATGCTTTTTAAACTGTTGTGGGTATTCTATAACATTCTCTTTGTTTCATGCAATTTTTATTCTATTCATTTTCTCACAGCATTGTTAGATGGTTAATATGTTATCGCATGGCATCATTTTCATTGAAGTTTCAGTTTGCCTAATCATATTCACCTCATGTAGGGTTTAGAAAACAAATGAACAGATTTTGAACAGTTTGTTGATGCTGGGGTTATAATAACGCCATGATATTCAAGCATACTCAATCACTAATGCCTTGTTGATTTTGTGAAGTTGGTTGTTAGTTACGTTCTTTCTGTGGTAACAGAGTTTCAATCCTTTTGTTGATGCTTCTTCCAAACATCTGATTGAATATATTGCATTTAGTTTGGATCTTTGCTTGATAAATTTATCACTTTTTTGCTTTTAGAATATCAAGATTTCTGAATTTTTTTGATGTATTTTATCACTTTTAGGACCAATTTGACAGCATAGATATTTCAGACAATGAAATTGTCAAGCTGGAAAATTTTCCATATCTGAAGAGGCTGACAACATTATTAATAAACAACAACCGTATTGCTCGCATCAACCCCAATGTTGGAGGTGATGTATATTTTGTTTCTCGTGAATATTACTTTTGTGTTTATGTCAACAATCATTATAGTGAGCTCAGTTCATAGCACCATTTTATGTCTTTCTTTTGAAAATACAAATGCATATATGTTGATCTAATGTGCAGAGTTTTTGCCGAAACTCCACATGCTGGTTCTTACAAATAACCGCCTCGTGAACTTGGTTGATCTTGATCCGCTTGCAACACTTAAGAATTTGCAGACACTTAGCCTTCTGGATAATATTGTTACGAAGAAACCAAACTATCGCTTTTATGCTATAAACAGGCTGAAGAAGCTGCGACTACTTGACTTCAGAAAAATAAAGCAAAAGGTGAGTTAAAGAAGTAACTTCAGTTTAATGATTTTGCATTGTGACATTCTAATTCCAAGTATCGTCATATCTTATATTCATTTTCTAATTATCAGAGTAGTTGAGTATCTGTATTGATTGTTTAGAATTAATTGCGTTGAGAATTGGATTAATAATTAATGTAACATCCACTCATTTATTCACTTTTAAAATATGGAAGTTAATGAATGAAGTAAACATAATGGTTACTCATAGTAAAAAAGTCAAACATTTGACAATTGTTTTTCTGAACATATATAAAATATTACGACACATATTTTATATAGTAGAGAATCCTTTACAATACTGAACATGATTACAAAACTCGTACTATTTTCATTATAGATATAGGTTCATACATCTTGAAGCCATACTCAAAATCTGCAAGAGATAGAGAAGAAGAGAGAGCATTATCGAGGTGATATCCACCTTACCACAAAGCATTACGCTTCCTCGTGCTACTCCACTGGAGAAGCTCGACCCATCATAAAGGATCTAGCAATATGTGCCAACATGCATGATGGAATCTAAGGCACTACAAAAATCCTTGACAAGCTAGCATTCCTAAATTCTCATGTAACATTTCCCTTGATCACATGCATTATTGAAGAGAATGTAAATCAATTCAAGCAATGCACTTGTGAATGTAATCAATGATAGTCAATGTTTATAACATTGAATGATTCGATCATCTCCCTATGATATCTTGACATTCTACAAGGAGGATAAAAAATACCTAGAAGACAAAGCCCATATTTATATTAGTTCAATAATTTAATTCTAAGGCAATAACATCTACTGAATAGTATGCCAAGCAAGCTACTCCATATCCAACGTATTCCCTAAATTCTCTCACTATTAGGTGATTTAGGAACAAAAGGTCTTACTTCCTTATTTGTTAATTCTCAAGTCTAGAACCTTTCCTTAGAATCCAATGAAAGGCTAATGAATAAATTCGTCCATATTCATAATAATGTACTATTAAATAATGATATTAACCATTACATTTGTATACCTACATCATCTAAATCTATTCATAACTTCCAATCTACAGATTTTAGTGATAGGACAGCATTTAAACAATCATAACTTTCACGTTACTAAGCCAAACTTAAAACTTCAATATGTTTTCGAAAGGTGAGAGAGCAAAGAACAAAACCCAAAAAGCATTTTGCCGAACTCTTAAGCACATGCAAGCAATTTTCTATGCAATACATTCCACTTAAGTTCAATCAGAACAATAGTTCTTTCCTTCACACTATTACTAAGTCTTACTGATACAAAACTCTCACAAGGTTTTACCATCATTCGCCTTCATTATCATGACTACAGAATACTGTATCTATAACAGTCTATAATAGTTTCTTAAGTTATAATTTTATAGATAGTTCTGAGATTGATACATAATTCTCCCATGACACTTATTATAGACCTTTCCCTTTATGTTTTACAGCCCAGATGAGGCCTTTTACACTCCCTCCAAATGTAGGATGTTATTAAACTTGAAGCTACAGCTCAGATTTGGAAATCATCCAGATACAGAACTGAAATTGATTGTTTCTCTTGTAGATCTTTTAGAATTAAAATGAATTCACCCTTTTATTAAATTAGAAAGAAAAACTAGATCCTTGAAAATTATTGCAGTGGATCAACACACCATATGCCCTCATCTGAGAGCTTAAAGTTGGAGAATATGTGTCAATGTGGACATGGAATGTGAACAAAGGGATTCAAAGCAGGTTGCTTCCCGATTGGATGGATGCCTAGAATACAAGCTTAGTTCTTCCTTTATTATGCAATATATATAAATAAAAATGGCCCAATGAGTAATTGGAAATATACAAAACTGAATGCTAGGTTGGGTTGAGTTAACTCCATCCTCTTAGCTGTGATTGGAGATGCAGGGATGTCCTATGCAATGCCAAAAAGACTTCAATGCTGATATGCTAGTGTTGGGAAGTCATGGAAATGGACCTATTGGTATTATTGCATGGCAGTTTCTTGTATTTTTTGTTCATTCTACAATTAGTAAAATAGTAAAATACACAAGATAGTGGGGAATCAAATGGCAAATGCAGTGGAACAGAATAACATCATTGACAGTTTGAAAAATAAACAAGAAACAGTGCAGTAAAAGCCAATTGTAGGAAAAACTACATATGTCTATTGAAAACAAAAAGAGAGGGATTCATGAAAAATAGATAGGAAATACAGCAGCATCAACACGACTTAAACAACCTAACAAAGCTATGAAATACATAGGCAGTGTACTATGAATCCTTAAACCGTTGAGTTGCAATAAAGGAATAGCTGAGGTGAGAGGTTCTCCATGCTAATAGTAAAAGATAAAATCAAATTCTGGGACTATGATATCCCGAGCTTCGTTCATTGGTTATTTTGGCAGTTGGCAAGGCATGCAATCATTATATTTGACTGATATAAGAAAATAAAAAACCTGGTCCTTCACCTTAATGCATACAAATTCTGACTATATTATTCAACAAAATGCAAGTGCATTTCATCAAATATTGCCAGTTTTAGGGATGCTAACACAGACCTGGCAGTTCTTGTGACTTCTGAGCGCCACATTTGCATATAATTGTAGAATAACTGGTTTCTTCCCAATTCCTTTGAGATTTCAAACGAAGGTTTGCACCAGATGTCATGTCATGGCAGACCAGTTGCTGCTGCAGAACATCTCTGTACCCTTAGATACTTGAAAATGGCACGAGTGAAGTTCGTTATTTTGGGATTTTGTGTTCCCGATCGCTAGCCAGATGCATGAATATTGTCAGTTTTAGGGATGCTAACATAGAATTGGCAGTTCTTTTGACTTTTGAGCACCACATTTGCATATGTTTGTAGAATAGCTGGTTTCTTCTCAATTCCTTTGAGATTTGAAACAAATGCTTGCACCAGATGTCATGTCATGGCAGACTAGTTGCTGCTGCAGAATATCTCTGTACCCTTAGATAGTTGAAAATGCCACGAGTAAAGTTCACTATGCTGAGGTTTTGTGTTCTGGATCGCTAGCCAGATGCAGGATAAGAATAAAATATAAAATTGAAAAAAAAATCTGCTTGAAATATCCTATAGATATGATTAAAAATTACATGCATGGTAACAATCAGCCATGTGCTAGTTAGTTCCAATGACACAAGGCATAGCACATGAAAAACAAATTTAATGAGCTAGCATGTAGCATAGTTATGAACAACCATGTCATGAAGCTGTTTGGAACATGTCTCTTTGTGCTTATAGTTGTAATAGGTAGTTTAAATATTAGTTAAATTTTTTTTACAAGAGCAGCTGTGAGGCCTGTAGAGTCTACAGCAGCAGCAAGGAAGCAGTGTCAAAATCACCATAAACTTGATTGTACATAGCCTTGGCAATCATGTTATTTCCAATACTACCAATACCCATATTACAGCTGTAACACCTTTTTCACTGAATTGAGATTTACTTAGTTCTTTTTTTTAAGCAAGGGCATTTTAAATGCTGTCCATTCCCGTTTGACATTTGGCAACTTTAAATGGCACTTTATCCAATGTCTAAATTGAGAGATGCATGGAACGAATATAAATATATGGCATATTTTCAAGATGTGATACAAATATGAATGGATATAGAATTTGAAAAAAAATATACATATACTCAAGTATTTATTATATGAAGGATAGCAATCATAATTTCTATAATTTCTCTATTTATATTTCTATAATATAATATTTTTTTTACTATAATAGTTTTAATGTTAACTATAATGTTATTTATTTATTAACAATTTCATTACCTTATTATAATAATAATTAAATAAAATGTTATTTTGTATTACTATGCCAATTCCCATTTAGTTTGGGCTCATTTTGACGGAATGCCTGAATACAATTACATATCAACTAGCAGCACACTCTTGTGCTAAGTTTGGTTCATGACCTGACTTTGACATGACTCTCTAGATTTTTTAATTATCGTAGATTTATATAAGGAGATTTTATTCTTAGGAAAAAATATATTAAGAATTTATATATACATCATTCACAAAATAATGAAATTATTCAAATATAGGAACTCGCCATTTCCAATATTATTCACACATATGCAACTCAACTCCATGAGTCTTAAGTGCACATGTATGTTAATTCCATCATGACAGGTTACCTTCACTGGCTAGAACCTTCCCTTCAATGATACTCTCTCCAACCTGAGAGAGTGTCAACTGTTCCTGACCACTTATGGAAACAAAACATATAATTAGTCATCAACATCATAATCATTCTTACTTATGCTTCAAAGCACACTTAACATAATCAAACCATCTTGCTTAGTTCTTTGCTAATACACAATTAATATAATAAATTAATAATTAAGCTAGGAAAATTAAACGGAATGCAACAATTTAATATCCATTTTTTGAATAAGTTTGGTAGGATGTTCAATTTTGAACTCATTCCAATAATTTTTTATCAATTGCACTGATATAGATCTCTAAAATTGAGTATTTTAAGCATATCTTACAAATGGCATATGCACATCGCATGCCAAGACTTCAATTTATGTCATGCCACTATGTAAATTTCTATTCAGTTTTGTTATGTAAATTTTTTTCTGCTGGTCTTAGACACATTTATTTCTGTTGCAAGATTGACCCCTGCACCTGGTTTTCTTATGCCATCTCTCTTTATGACATTTCTAATCAGCCTCCTCCTCTCCACTCTAGTTGTTTATTCTCTCTAGGTGATGTTACAAGTGCCCTTTTGAAACTGAGTACCTCGAAAGCTGCTGATTGGTTGTAGGCCTGAGTTCCTCAAATAGGAAGATTCACTTATCTACAAGGTTACCCCAAGTTTCCAGGACGGGGACGGCAGGGGACGGCGGGATGAGTCCCCAAGTTTCTGATTTTTGAGGCCAAAATTAGGGACGGCAGGGGACTGCAGGGGACGGCTATATAAAATATAGGGAAAATTTAAAATATTCATATGAAAACATGGATAAAGCATACATAATATATGTTATAGAACCTTAGCATATAGCATTTGTGTTCAATATTCTTTGTCAATACTCAATACACATTGAAAATTCAGAATTAACATACATGAATCATAATACAACCTACAAGTTATACTTTATAAACTTATATCAAATTACATAAGGTTATTTCCAGCTCACAAATTGTTGCACTCAAGGAGTTTTGGGCATCAAATTGCCTTAATATTCAGCCTATTTCCAATTGTGATGAACTGTTTAAAAAGGTCAAAATCCTAAGTCTTTGTCTCTAAAACCTGTTAGTGAACAGCAAGCAAATAAATTCAAGTTTACACACTTTTGGAATAACTTTTTGTTATTTTTATATATCTCTAATAGAGCATCAAATATTTATCTTGTGAGTGTTCCAAATATTGACGGTTGGGGGACGGCTCAGGCGTCCCCTGGCCGTCCCCAGGACTGGTCAGCCGTCCCTCTTTTGGTCAACCCCGTTCCCTCGTCCCCCCGTCCCCGGGATGTTTCCTGGGATTTCTGCAAAAAGAGGGACGGTCCCCTGCCGTCCCCCACTACTCGGGACGTCCCGGGAATGGGTATGGGGCATTTTTTTGGGGGGGACGCGTCCTCGTGTTTCCCTGCTTATCTCTCCTTTGGCTGAGTTTTCATTGGGTTTTTGACATCAACCCCATCCATTAATTGGGTGTTCACTCAGACCTGAATGATTATTGGCCTACCATGATTGGGCATTCCTTTGCCAAGCTTTATGCCATTGTTCTAGATGTGAAGCTTTCTCATAATTTGTAGGTAGGTAATCAAAAGGTTTTAGGAGAGATTTTAAGACTATTGATCACATCTTCACATTTTGAGTTAATGCAGAGGAGGCTTGCTGGTAGTATTTTAAAGTCCTCTGGTGTTTTGTTAACTTTCAGAAGGCCTTTGACTTTGTTTTGAAACACCTGTTCTTTAGAGGTTATGTGATTGTTGCATTTTGGGCTCCCTTAGTACCACTATTAGGAGATTTATGAGATGGTAGTTGGTTAGTTTTGGACTCCCCATTGTATCTCTGATTTTGGTCATTACATTGATGATCTCAAGGGTTTCTTTCAATTACACACTCATGTTGAAGACATATGTTTGTTACATCATGTCTCGACTATTATACTTATCTTTTACCAATGATGTCCTCTCTCACCTGCCAAGGGTTGGCAAAGACAACTTGTTCTTGCACGATTATGCGAACTTAAGTAGCTTACAATGAATCTTAATAAAACTAAGATTATGGTCTTAAACACTACTAAGGGTCCTCTTTCCAAGTTTTAGTTCCCTACAAAGGGGAGCCAATTGAGATCACAAAGATCACAACATCATATAACTATTTGGTTTTTAAGTTCAATGGATCTTACTTTAGTCTAAGGCTTTCATCTTAGATTCACCTTTGCAAGGGTTATGCTTAAATCGAGAGGGTCAAAACGCTTGTGTTGCAACATATGATTCAATTTAAGCAGATGGTCCCTTAGTGCATTCTTTGAGCTGAGTTTGGTGCATGTCCTCCGTGGTTCGAGTGCCTTTTTAGGCTCGCTTTCCACATTGATAGACTCTTATCCTTGAGTGATTTTGGTTTTGGGCATATGAGTGATGTGAAATAAACAGGATCTAACAATAATTGTTGGGAAATTCAATCTCTATCCAAATATGACTTCAATGGATGAGATTCAAGGCTTGGACTACAATAACATAAAAATCTGAAACTTATGTGCAAATCTGAAATTTAAGTTGCCTTAATATGGAATTACCATGATTAGATCCATCTTCTTTATGATTCCAAAAATCAGCCAACGTACTTGCTTATAAAAACTACCTTATGTGCGCTTGTAACACCAATATATAAAGAATAATATCACTGTAAAATAGAAGTAGTGAGGCACAAATCAGCAACACAAGAGCATCACATAACAAAGGATTTACGTGGAGAAACCCTTGCGGGAAAAAACTCCACCAAGAAGAGAGGCAAGTATGCATTATCTTCAAACTAATGAGATTACAATACAACTACTTCCATTCTCTTCTTTGCCTCCAACATGGCAGCACCTGTGCACCTGTGAACAACCTCCTTATGCCTCACCATGTCCTTGTTCCTGCAATGAAACTCTACATTCAACTATTGCTCATATTTTTTACATCCAAGAGGCTGAATTTATACACTTGTGAAGGCATCTAATGCATTAAACATGGCGCCCAAAGATGACCCTTCATTCCAAACATCCCCAACCCTTGGATTACCTCCTTGGAATGCAAAAGGACACCAGTTTTGGCTCCAATACTTTCCCTCCAAACTTGGGCACCCAGACTTGGGAGATAAGCATTTTATTAAATGCAATAAATTATAGAATACCAAGAGACACATGTTGCCTCATTCCAAGCATCCACTTGGAGAATCCCAACAGTCACTCATTTATCCTTTTCCTTATCTTTTATCACCCCATTCTAGGCATCCACATGTGGGAAAAACAATATTAAATATTTATGTCCAAAAATCACCTTTACCGCTGCTAGCAGAAACCATCACCCCTCGTGAATATATTACAAACAATAGTGAGAATTAATATTACAATTTCTTTTCCCAATACACCCTAAGTGCTTAGAGACACTTTCCAAGGATGTTGGAAACATGACATAGGATTTACAAGGTGGATTGTTGATGTTATAGCAGCTTAGGGCTGCACTTCATTGCACACGCCTCAAGAAGGAAGCATAAATTAAATGAGTAGCCATTCGGCTATTTAATTTATGTCAATAATAAATATCAAACATAAAGGGCCGACCCTAATGATTCGCATATATTACTTGTTGCTTGGGCCGACCTTATTTGTATTTAACATTTATTATGTTTTCTCTAAGAGGGCCGACCTAAGTGAAGAGGTGCCTGATTTTGTATAAGTACAAGGTCTTTCCTTGTCATTTGTATTCAAGTTAAGTTCGCATTTTCTTCAAGCAAGTTCGCACTTAGGCAGCAGATTATTATCTTGTAGCAGCAGACCTATTTCAAGGTGTTTCATATTCGCACTTAGGAGAAGTGCTATTGTATCAAATTCGCCTATGTGCTAGGCCTGAGTTGTAAGCAGATTTCTGCTTTTGTTCCATATAATATAAGAGGATTATTTGTTGGGTTTTTCTCCCTCAAGAGGAGGGTTATTCCCAGGGTATCTTGCTGTGTTCATTGTCTCATGTGTTGCAATATAATAAATACTTTATGTTTATGATCTGATCTAAGAAACACTAACATGGTATCAGAGCGGGTGTGAAAAAGATCGTGATCAGATTTAGTTTGCAACACTCACTTTATTCTTTTTCAATCTATCTCTTATTTTTCAAATTTCAAGATGGTGAATGGTCTAAAAATCGAGGATAGACTCAAAGGAGTTTCGAACTACACATCATGGAGGTTCAAGATCATGCTCACATTAGAAGAGAATGATTTGGCTAAGTTTGTGAAAACAAAAATTCCCGAACCTGAGGAGGAAGAAGAGAAGTTGCAGTGGAGGAAGAAAGATACTAGGGCAAAGAAAGTGTTGGTTGATTCCGTCAAGGATCATGTTGTACTGATTGTCTTCAAGTTGGATACAGCAAGAGAAATGTTTACAACCTTGGAAGAGATGTATGAAATCAACAACACCAGTCGAGCACTTGCACTAAAGCAACAACTGCATCATGTGAAAATGACGAAAGGAGAATCTGTAATCACTTACTTCATGAGGATTTCAGAGATAAGAGATCAGCTCTCCACAATTGGTCACATGATTGATGACAAAGACTTGACTATACTTGCTCTCAATGGCCTTCCGCTTTCATGGGAGTCATTCATTCAAGGAATCAGTGCAAGATCTAAACTTCCCAAGTTTGATCGATTGAGGATTGATTGCATTCAAGAGGAGTCGAGACTAACGGCTAGGGGCATTGGTCAAAGTTCAAAGAATGAAGAAATACATGTTCTTGCCTCTCATTCGTTGAAGAAAGGAAAAGGTTTCAAGAAAGGGTTCTTCAAAAGGAATCGAGAAAATGCAAATGATGGTGCTCCTGCCTTCAAAAGGAAACGTGACATGTCCAAGATTCAATGCTTTCGTTGTGATAAGTATGGTCACTTTGCAAAGGAATGTCTTCTCAGACCTAAGTAGCAGGTTGCCACCGCAAATGTTGAAGAAGTTGCTCCGTAGAAAAACTCCAGTGATTATCTGTTCTATTCAGCCTTGTCAAGCAATGTATCTACCAACGCCAACACTTGGCTAATTGATAGTGGTGCCTCTAGGCACATCATCAGTTTTAGGGGACACCTTTCAAACTTAGTGGAGAGTAACTCTAGTGAACAAGTCCTTATTGGAGACGATGCTAGATACTCTATGAAAGGAGTTGGAAACTCCTCTCTTCACCTGGATTCCGGGATCTCATTGGAGTTGAATGATGTACTGTTCGTTCCAGGGATAAAGAGGAATCTTGTCTCCATTTCAGCATTAGAAGACAAGGGTTATCAATTTGCATTTTCTAAAGGCAAAGTTCTTATATGGGCAAAGAACTCCAACTTCAAAACTGCTCAAGTGATTGGAGTTAGACATGAATGTCACTATAGGCTATGCACTCGTCCCCTTCAAGCACTTGTGCATAACAGTTCCAGCATGTGCGATCTTTGGCATCGAAGATTTGCTCACATTCACTTTCGAGCGTTACCTATCATGGACAAGATGGTCATCGGTCTTCCAAAATTCAACTAGGAACATGAAGGTACATGCAAAGGATGCGCTCTAGGCAAGAATACAAAAGGTACGTTTCATTCTAGTGAAAGTAGATCTAAATGTATTCTTGATCTCATTCATTCTGATTTATGTTGTCCAATGTCTATTGCATCTTCTAGTGGTTTTTTGTATTACATTATTTTTATTGATGATTACTTTAGAAAGACTTTGATTTTTTTCTTAAGATCTAAAGAATCTGAAGAAGTATTAGAAAGATTCAAAGAATTCAAGGCACAAGCTGAAAACCTGTCTGGAAAAAGGATCAAGGTCTTGAGATCCGATAATGGTGGAGAATACACCTCTGACACATTTCGTGATTTTTGTATTGAAGCAGGGATTAAGAGGGAGTTCAGTGTTCCCTATAATCCTCAACAAAATGGTATTGCTGAAAGGAAGAATAGGTCTATTGTGGAAGCAGTAAAAGCTATGATCCATGATCAAGATCTGCAAATCTCTCTTTGGGCTGAGGCATCAAGGACAGCCGTCTATGTTCAGAACAGGAGTCCCCACAAGATCTTGGAGAATAAAACTCCTGAAGAAGCATTCTCAGAGGTGAAACCAGAAGTTAGTCATTTGAGGATCTTTGGTTGTCCAGTGTATATTCATATTCCAAAGGAAAAGAGAACAAAGTTAGAACCTTCTGGGAAGAAGGGAATTCTTGTAGGTTACAGTGAGACATCAAAAGCCTACAGAATCTACGTTCCAGGTCAGAAGTTTATTGAGATTAGTAGAGATGTCACATTTGAGGAAGATGTTGCTTTCAGAAGATCCAAGGGCACTCCTATGGAGATCGATGAAGAAGAACCTCCTCAAGATATGGAAGTAGACCATATTCCAGAGAATCAGAAGGAGGCTCTAGAACCTAAAGAATATGATGATCCAGTTGAACCCTTGGATCCTACTGATGGCCCTTTAGATATTGTGATTGGAAAGAAAAGACCTCTTTGGGCTCAAAGGACAATGCAGGAGGCAGAAAGTTTTGCAGCCCCAAGAGGAGCTTTTAGAGAAAGCAAGAGATCTCATAAGTTCTCCAGCTATGTCGCCTTGATGAGTCAGATCATTGAGTCAGAGCCTTCAAGTGTTGATGAAGCTTCTAGTCAACAAGTATGGAAAGATGCCATGACTGAGGAGTATCAGTCCATACTTAAGAATGATGTTTGGGATATTGTTCCTAGACCCAAGGGCAAATCTGTGGTGTCTTCTAAGTGGCTCTTCAAGATCAAGCATGCAGTTGATGGGAGCATTGAGAAGCACAAGGCAAGATTCGTGGCTAGAGGGTTCTCACAAAAAGAGGGAGTTGACTATGAAGAAACTTTTGCTCCTGTGGCTCGATATACGTCTGTCAGAACCATCATTGCCATCGCTGCATCTAGAGGATGGAAGATTCACCAAATGGATGTAAAGACAGCTTTTCTGAATGGTGTAATAGAAGAAGAGGTTTACATTGAGCAACCTGAAGGATTTGAGGTGCATGAGAAGGAGTCTCATGTTTGCAAGCTGAAGAAGGCCTTGTATGGTCTTAAGCAAATCAGTATCTATTGAAAGAGATTTGAGGTGTAAGCCCTTGATAATGCATTTCTCTATTGAGAGAGATTTGAGGTGCAAGCCCTTGATAATACATTTCTCTATTGAGAGAGATTTGAGGTGCAAGTCCTTGGTAGTGCATTTCTCTTCGAGATTTGATGTGAAAGCCCTTGTTTCCACCCTCTGGGAGAGCCATGGTGGATGCCATGTGTGTGACTCCATGACAACATCACGTGAGTGAATCCGTGATGATTTACTTGTGCTTGTGTATCACCCTCTGGAGGAGCCATGGTGAAAGTCACATTGAGGTGACAACATCACATTAAGTGATGAGCACTTGTTCATACCATCTATGGAGGTAGCCATGATGGTTGATATCACGATGAAGTGATATTCTATTTTGTTTTCATATTGATATGATGTGTCGTGTGCAGGTGGAAGTATCATCCCTAGCTGAGAGGGAGTGTTGATGTTATAGCAGCTTAGGGTTGCACTTCATTGCACACGCCTCAAGAAGGAAGCATAAATTAAATGAGTAGCCATTCGGCTATTTAAGTTATGTCAATAATAAATATCAAACATAAAGGGCCGACCCTAATGATTCGCATATATTACTTGTTGCTTGGGCCGACCTTATTTGTATTTAACATTTATTATGTTTTCTCTAAGAGGGCCGACCTAAGTGAAGAGGTGCCTGATTTTGTATAAGTACAAGGTCTTTCCTTGTCATTTGTAATCAAGTTAAGTTCGCATTTTCTTCAAGCAAGTTCACACTTAGGCAGCAGATTATTATCTTGTAGCAACAGACCTATTTCAAGGTGTTTCATATTCGCACTTAGGAGAAGTGCTATTGTATCAAATTCACCTATGTGCTAGGCCTGAGTTGTAAGCAGATTTCTGCTCTTGTTCCATATAATATAAGAGGATTATTTGCTAGGTTTTTCTCCCTCAAGAGGAGGGTTTTTCCCAAGGTATCTTGCTGTGTTCATTGTCTTATGTATTGCAATATAATAAGTACTTTCTGTTTATGATCTGATCTAAGAAACACTAACAGATGGCACCTTAATCCTAACAATGAGATACCCTCTACTTAGCACCTTGTACTTTAAGAGGATTGCGTCGTTTGGGACCACTAGATGCCAATGACATTGGGGCTTCACTCTTTTCAGTTTGTTTGCATCTGTCTTGATTGTCTCCCTCTTTTCCACTATTCCTTTCATGCTGCTCCTCTCTTTCTTCCCTCAAAGTCGGTAATCATTTGGGTTGATAAGTAGGAGGTTTTGATGAGATAAAGGGGCTCTATAATGAATGGTTCATAAGGCACAACACTTTGCTGAAGGTTTTGCAAATGGGGTTGCAAGCTAAGTGGGCTTAACTTTGGGGAAAACTCTATAGTTAATCGTGCTTGAGCTGGAGTAGTACTGGGATGGGTGACCTCTCGGGAAGGCCCAATGCTTCACCTCCATGAGCATCACCTAGATGCAATGAGTGCTAAGCATACCATTCATTATCATGAGAGATGGGTTCTTGTAAGCCACTACTCATGCAACATGGGTCAATGAGTTTGACTCATAAAACTACACTGTTGAATCCTGATAGCAATATCTGTTTCTTGCCCGCCATCAAGATAACAATGTTTGAATCAACATGATCTCTCAGCTTGCATAGCCATTGCTGCACATCATCAAAACTAGAATTCTTCGAAATGTCATAAACCATCAATGCTCCCAAAGCTTCAAGACAAGTATGGTTCAAACACTCCACAAACTCATTTATATGTACACCACTGCCGTAGCAATTGAGATGATAAACAATGAGTTAATTTTGCCTTCATTCTTAAACACATCTGATCAGATCTTTTCTTAGACCCGCTCTGATACCATGTTAGTTTTATGATCAGAAATGAAAAAAATCAGAAAATGCATTACATAAGACAATGAACACCACAAGATACCCTGGATCAAAACTAGAATTCTTCGAAATGTCATAAACCATCAAGGCTCCCGAAGCTTCAAGACAAGTATGGTTCAAACACTCCACAAACTCATTTATATGTACACCACTGCCGTAGCAATTGAGATGATAAACAATGAGTTAATTTCGCCTTCATTCTTAAACACATCTGATCAGATCTTTTCTTAGACCTGCTCTGATACCATGTTAGTTTTATGATCAGAAATGAAAGAAATTAGAAAATGCATCACATAAGACAATGAACACCACAAGATACCCTGGATCAAAACTAGAATTCTTCGAAATGTCATAAACCATCAAGGCTCCCGAAGCTTCAAGACAAGTATGGTTCAAACACTCCACAAACTCATTTATATGTACACCACTGCCGTAGCAATTGAGATGATAAACAATGAGTTAATTTCGCCTTCATTCTTAAACACATCTGATTAGATCTTTTCTTAGACCCGCTCTGATACCATGTTAGTTTTATGATCAGAAATGAAAGAAATCAGAAAACACATCACATAAGACAATGAACACCACAAGATACCTTGGGAAAACCCTCCTACTTGAGGGAGAAAAACCCAACAAATATATCGCTTATATATTCAGGAATAAGAGCAGAAATCTGCTTACAACTCAGGCATAACACAATGCCGAATTTGATACAATGAATAATAGCACCTCTCCTAGATGCGAAGATACAAACTGAATATGTTTCTCCTTGAAATCGAACTGCTGTATCAAAATGATGATCTGCTGCTCAAGTGCGAACTTCTTCTAGGAGTGCGAATATGAATGAATGAACTTGATGATCAAATGAGGTGATCATCACATTGTATTTATACAAAACAATGTGACTCTTCATGAGGTCGGCCTCATAGCAATAATAAAGAAATAAATATTATTTCTTTAATGAAGTCGGCCCCATTTAATTATTCAATACTATATTATATGCTAAGTGAAGTGCCTCTTCACCAATTGACATCTTATTAAATTAAATAGCTGATAGGCTACTCATTTAATTTAATATAAGGAAATCAGGGCTGGAAGAGAATCTCGACGCTGCTCTAACATCAATAGATATCTACTAGTGGTATATCTAGTTTGCCACCCCTCCTCAACATCTCCATCCCAAGTCATTCATTTCTTGCAAATCGCAAATGGCATCATCTCCTTTTACTATCATCGTGCAACCAAGGGTATGCTCACACTAGCTTTGGATTGAGATGGATCATCACATCTCATGTGAGGACAAGATCTTTCCATTTTCCCCCCTCCATGAGGTAGGAATGGAGTGATGCTTTATTTCTAGATGCCCTTTACACCATGACATGTGAGGGAGATAGCTTTGCTTTTAAGAGAGGCTTGGTTGTCTTGCTACCCGCTTTCAAGTCTTAGATCAGTAGTGCTTGGTCTCTTTTTTGAGGGAGGTTATCAACTTCAAGTGGAGGCTTTATAGGGGACCCCGGGGGACCCTGGGTTGATCACCTCATTCTTTCAGCTTGTCTTTGGTATAGTAGGCATTAGACACCCTTTTGACTCCATAGATTTTTGCACAGTTGATGACAGATTAATGAGTGTGCACTTCCACACGCAATACCTCTGCATGCACTTATGCTAGGTCAACCCACTTCTCACTTCCAGGCGGGGTCTCATTTTTAGATGCACTTCACCAATTTCTTTTCCTTCTTCAATGGTAGCTTAGGTGTTGGATAGTCGTTGAACATCATTGTTAAGGGAGCTTCAAACAAAATTTTGGTGCATCACTTTTTGTGCCCCCTTGGGTCATCCAACCAAGGTCTCTTATCATAGAGCATTCTACAGAGGACATCATGAAAACTTATATTGGTGCCTTAAGCTGTATTTCTGAGTCCCATTGACCTATTTTGCCTACCTGTAAACATGAATATTATTTCTTTCTTTCTGGCTAGTGTATACTTTATCTTTAAAATTTGAAGTGATTTTGTAGAGAATTTCTAATGGTCATGGGCATGGTTCATATATATTAACATTTTAGTGCTCATTGCACCTGCGATTAAGGAAAATCATGGGGCTTGATAAGCCAAATATTAATTGACTTGTCATTTGGTAAACTCAGAAAATAAAATATTCAAAATTTCACAAGAAAAATGGCTTTTTTTCTGTTCTGTGATGGATTCACAATGTAGACATAAGGTTGGTTTCAACTTCACAGGAATTGTGAATAGTCAAACAATGTTAGGAATGTAAACAAAAGACAGAAATTTTGGATAGCTTATAGTTATTTTTTTAAATGCTCTGAAGACTGAAATTGTCAAGTACTTTGTACTGACTTAATAGCTAACGGGCCATGGCACAAAATGAAGTCAGATTAAATTAGTTAGACTCCTGTACTTCTGATCTTCAATTATAGCTTTCAAGCTCACCAGTCGAGATGAGTTATTGCAGCCTCAGATGATATTATAGCCATCTGTCACTCCTCAGCTTTGAATGCTAACCTAAATCTCCTCCAGGCTTTTCTACTTTGCTGGTGATAGGATTTCTACTTTTCATGCTAACATGTTCCTTTTTACAGGCTATATCTCTTTTCAGTTTGTTGGGTAGGAAGAAATGGAGGGCATGTCTATAGTATTTGAATCTCTGAGTATAAATCATAGTACGATCTTACTGAGATTTCATTACACTATTGGTGGATGTGGGAGTGCATGCATTCAGTGGGGTTAGTTAGAGAAATGACAGGGCACATTTGGAATCCAAGACAAATTATTAACTTTTAGTTTGCCATCAAACCTGCAGGCTGGGCAGGAACAAGAATACATGAGAGTTGGTCTGTAGCTACAGGTCAATTGCCATACATGGCAATCTTTTAATCTTATCCCTTTATTTGCTGATGCATCAGCTTGAGTGTCTAAATTTCTTCAAGTATAAGACTTTAGTCCAATCTAGATACATTTTATTTTTTTGTCTAGGATAGAATTAATAACACTGTATTCTACATGGACTATTTGTACTTTACCTTGTTAAGGATGGAGAGGGTTATTGAGCATCATTACTTTTTGATGATCCCAGTCTATAAGTAAATTTGAAAATCACTGTTTCCTGGGTTTCTAATGAATCCACCTGTCACTACTTTTCCCAGTTTTCCTTTGACTGCTCTTCAATGAGTCAGCCTGTCTCATTTTATTATGATTTTATTCTTTTGTATTTGATGAATACATTCAACCTACATTATTAAACAATTTTGCTTTGTTGGTTATATTTCTTCTAGGAAGGAAAATAAGCCACCTCTTCTCTTGTCTTTCATAGGAATACATATTTGCTTGCTGTTTTATATGTAACTTAAAGGAAGCCTGAATGAAGCAAGGTTAGATTTCTCATGAGAGCTTCGTGAGAGAGCTTAATTGCAGCTACAAATGGAATCATTTGCAGGTATTGCACTACTGCCACAAAATGGTTTGAACTTTGACGGTGGTGGAGCATTTGGCATGTGAAGGTGTGGGCCGTTATATTCTGGCGGCCTCTGTTTTAGTCTTTGATGAACCACAAAACTATCAGAAATATTCTCTCCTTTTACTTCATTGGCTGACATTGATGGTCTGTTGAGAGCAGGAGAGGCTGGAAGCCGAAAAGTTCTTTGCATCAAAGGAAGCTGAGGAGGATGCTAAGAGAGAACCAGTAAAAACATTTACTCCTGGTGAGGTTCCCATGGTGACAGAGGCACCAAGTGAACAGCAGGCACCAAAAGCCGTTCCTCCTACACCAGAGCAAATCTTAGCTATCAAGGTGCGTTTCCAGCCATACTATACATTTTAGTAAGTTGTTGCATTTTGTGTGTCTTCATCTATATTTTTGAGCTCCTAAAAGGTATTGAGCATTAAATATTTTTTTCGCATATCAGATGCATCTGTAAAAATTGTCAGTGGGCCATGTTCTGGTTGATGGCATTTTGCTGATTTCAGTGTTGATTTATTATAGTTCTATTTTTGTTTAATGACAACCTTAGTGGAATTTTGAGAGTCCCATGAAAATATTTCTAATGATAAGTCACTTTTTGGCACTCTAGATATATTTTACATGTCTCATTGTTATTGAGGATTCTGTTGATGTTTTAAGTGAATTTCTTATTTTCCTTGGATACAGTTTGTACTATTTAACTTTTGGATGCATGTTTGGTCTTAAGCTTGTAGTAGCTATTACACTACTTTAATAGCTATAGAATTTAAGTTTTAAAAGCATAGTTCGAAACATGCTATAGAGCTCTTATGGTCTTTGAACATAGTATTTATGCTAATATTGATGCAAATCAACTGTAGTATGGGAATGGTCGTCAGACTATAGTATAACTCAAACATGCCATAGAGTTCTTGCTTATGGTGTTTATCGTTTTTGGAATAACAATAGCACATCTACTCAAGAAGAGTCGATGATAGTTGGTCATTAAATAAGATGTTTATCATTTCAAGCTATTGATGGGGTTTGATTGCAGGCTGCAATTGCGAACTCTCAAACACTTGAAGAAGTTGCTAGGCTTGAAAAGGTACTTAATTGACATCCATCTTTTGGATGAAAAAATAATTGATTATTTTCTCATTGAATAGTGTTTTTGGGAGGTTGCTCTTTGTGTGTAGGATTTTTTCCAAAAGATCTGTTTGTAGTTTTCTGCCATCATCTAGTGATGAGTATTGCACATCTCATTCTTCATCTTTTGATATATATGTATATCCATTTTTGATGTGCCGTGTTTCTTTTCTTACATATTTTTTCTACATACAGGCCTTGAAGTCTGGCCAGTTACCTGCAGATTTGAAAATCTCTGATGATGACATGAAAATAGAGCCCAGTAAGACTGAACCTGTTGAAAACACTATGGAGGATCAAACCAAAATTCCTGAGATTCAAAATCAAAACGCTGAGAAGGCAGTTGAGGTCACTGAGAAAACTGATACTGATCATCCAATGGAGACTCCTGAGAATCTTACTGAAAGTGTGGGAAACCCAACGGAGAGCACTGACAACCCAGTAGAGAAAAATGAGGATACTGTAATGGAAGAGGTATTATTGACTATTCATTCCTTGCTTTTTCTGGGCATTAATTTTCATTTCCTTTTGTTGGAAAACAAGTTAAAAGTCTTTGTAGTACATGATGATAATCGTCAAGAGTTACATTTTTTAGAAACTCCGCTTTAGAGAAAATTTCCCTAGATGGGCTGCACTGCATACAAAGAATGCAGTCATTTCCTTAAACTAAGCTACCATGTCTAAGGAGAGTTTCTTCTAGGACAAAATATGGCAGACTTACAACATGCCTTATCTATTTTTAATTTCAAGGCATAGCAATCCACAAGAATAAAATGCTGGTGAGTGGTCTGAAATCCCCCAACCCAATGTGTCCACAGCATCACTTACAACCAGCGGTGGTGAATTTGATCTGTTTGGTATGAGATGTTTTACATTGTAATTCTATCCATTTTTATGGTTTGTGCTTCATGAACTTGTTCTCTGGTTGTTATTATATTCTAGTGGCTAGCTGACCTAGAAGGAAAACTACTTAACCATGATCTCCCTATATTAAGTGTTTATTCTTAGTAAAAGTTTTCATAGGAAGAATGTTATATGCCCCAAGGTTAGTAAGTAACACCTATGTTTAAGGTTTGGTTTTACTTGTAAATTATAAATGCCAAATGGCCTGAATGGATGCAGTAAGTTTGTTATGAGATAATTCCTTTTTCTGCCTATACAGAGTTGCATGGGGATGCATTTAGTGTCCCATTTGTTTGCCATTTAGAGTGTCTGGACTGTACAACTAAAGATTATTCCCCTTAAAATATTTTGCTTGTGTAGCTTGTATGGTCATTTTCAAATGTATGGCCTTCCTTAAACTGTAGTTTGTAAGAAATAACAACAACAAAGGGTTGAAGAATTAAGTGGCAGTGATGCTATCTGATAATAAGTTTGGTGAGAATAGGTTGAAAAAGCCTAAAGATGTTTGAAAGAGACTCCTAAAGATTGGGTTAAGCTCAATTTTGATGGATCTGTGAAATGAAATCCAATGTTAGTTGTAGGGGGAGGGATTTATAGAGATGATGGTGGACAACATCTATAAATATTCTCTGTCCAGTTGGCCTTTATTACATATAAGGCAAAAACAATGGCTCTTATATAGAAGGAATATGGCTGACCAAGGAAAACTTAAGGTGGAAGGGGACTTGACACTACTAATTCAAGCAATCATAAAGGGGCTTTGACAAATAAACAGTATCACTCAGAAAATTAAGATGGAAATTGATAATTTTGAGATCTCATACCAGCATATATAAAGAGCAAGGAATATGGTGGCAGATCTAGAGGCCAGTTGGCTGGTGGAAAGGCTGGGTAAGGTGGTTTATATTCATCCTTTTTCCTCCATGGGAATAAAACTATTATCAGAAGATTGTGCTAAAGCAGGTGAGCTTGTTCGTCATTGTTCATTCATTTTGATTTGCACATTGGCTATTATAAGGCTATAATAGCCAATGCACAACAATGTTCATTCATTTTGATTTGTGCTTTTGTGTGACAAAGAAACTATTAAAATGGGAAGGTCTAATCTGTTGCAGGAACATAACATATTATTTGTTTAAATCTTTTGTTTTTTACTTGCACTTCTTTTGTGACAAAAAATCCGAAAAGGGGAAGATCTGATTTGTTGAGGATCCAAACTTAAAAAACTTTTAATTTTGTTTTAGTGAAGAATTGTAGAATATAAATCTTAGTGTTGGAAACTGGATCAGAAAAAACACCTGATAAAATCTTAAAGCTTAGGAAACAAAAACCCATCATGGAACATTGAATGGAATATAGAATTAAATACATGAGATTTCCAAATTCCATGAAATGAAGTTTGGAAGAGCTTCTGGTAATAACTCTAGAAAGATTTTTGAATGAACAGTTTGATTCACACTCAGTGATCCATCATCAAGATTAGGAAAATATAAAAGTTAAGAATTAACAAAATAACAATGCTAGGAAAAAGTGATATCATAATATATTAACTATTAATAATAATATTGCAAGTCTAAACAAATTATTAGTATTAGTATTAATGATATATTGGGATTAGTCGAAGGTATTGAAATGAGGAGCGTACACACAAAGATGATGGATTAAAGTTGTAAACCATAATTGCATAGCAAGATATCACACAAAAAAGTATATATGATAATTTCTGAATTGATTTTACATTGTTGTGCATTGGCTATTATAGCCTTACAATTCCATACCAAACTAACTTATAGGAATAACTTCCCAAAAACCAACTTTTGTTCTATTTATATAAACTATGAAGTAACCTTATTTATTATTTATTTAATCTAAACTATGATGTAATACTAACTCCAACATTCCCCTTCTCATTACATCAATCTAAACAAAGGGTGAAACACTGCAAGGATTGAACACAACAGCCCTTTTGAAGACTTTGATGAAGCATCTCCACTGATTCTCCTCACTCAACCAGAAAACATCAAATTGAACAAATCAGCAGATCTCTTGATTGTCAACCCTGCAAAATACTTGTGAATTGAGACATACTCCATTATCCACAAGTACACTTCTCCTGTGAATGAGACAAACTCCATTATCCACAATAAAAAACACCAACCAACTGTGAATTGAGACTCACTCAATTATCCACAATAACAAAACCACCAACCAACTGTGAATCAAATCTAACTCAATTATCCACAATAACACACCTCCATTTGTGGATTGAGACTAACTCAATTATCCACAAGTACACACCTGCAAAACTATGGATCAAGACAAACTCAATTAGTCATAGGTAGCACTCGCCGAATTTGTTGATCGAGACATACTCAATTATCTGCAAATCAAAACAAAACTGTCATGCCCCCCCCTTGCTCCATGAAGGGACCCAAGAAGAAATTGGTGTTGCTTCTCATGCAGTGTATCATCTCTGAATGAGAAGCTAACTCAAGATGATAAATGTCCTCCATCCTCCAATAAAAACGTGTTTACATTGTAGTGTTTTGCACATTCAATACATCATTAGGCTCTCCGATCAAGCATGTGAGTTTGAAATATCTAGTAAGTGTAACATGGATGGCTTTTAATTTAAAAAAAACCGCAGATAGTATTGGCGGCCAATTCTTCATTTTCTCTTTAACGACATCTCTCACCATTCTCACTCACATGCCGGACTTCTGCTTTAAACTGCTCGCGAACTACTAAGAATATCTTCAAACCTTTTTTGGGTTATGTTCCCCTCTTCACCAACTTTCCAGAATAGTTTTTTAAATTCCATTAAGAAATGGCAAAGTTATTGCAGTTTTACTGTGACTGCAATCTGCAACTTCTAAAATGCCTCAACAAATCTCCATTCTTCACAGCCACAAGAAAGATAATTGCTCTAATACCATATTGAAATGGCGAGCCTACACACAAAGATGCTTGATTAAACCATAATTGCACAGCAAGATATCACACAAAAATATATATAATAATTTCTGAATTGATTTAACATTGTTGTGCATTGGCTGTTACAGCCTTATAATCCCATACCAAACTAACTTACGGGAATAACTTCCTAACAACCAACTTTTGTTTTATTTATATAAACGATAAACTAACCTTATTTATTATTTATTTAATCTAAACTATATATTGAACTATGATGTAATACAAACTCCAACAAAATGGATTGAGCTCAATTAATGAAAGCATTAGGTTCTCATTGTGGAAATTCAAGTTCAAATTCTTGAAGGGACATCTAAACTGGTGACTCGTGGACTTCTATTGTGGACTCTAACATATACATCTAAGTTGTGATGTAATGTTAATATCTAAGTGACTCTTTGACGTATCATGTTGGGCCGTTGATGGTTAGCTTGAGTGCTATGGTTTTTGTCTCTTAGTGTGTGGTTGGCCACCCAAATTAATAGAGATAATATAAGAATATTAGGAATAAACTATTGATATTAAAAAGGAGGAATAATAATAAAAATAATATTAATAGACCTTAAAATGAAGTATTTAAAGAAAGAGAAGCCTAGCAAACAAAAAAAGTAATGGAATAACTAATATCAACAAAATTAGAGAGGAGAGGATATACAAGAAAGGGAATAAGCAAAGCAAAAGAAAAAGTTGATAGAGATAGTTATAAGGATATTAGAAATAAATTATTGATATTAAAAAAGAGGAATAAGACTTCAAAATGAAGTATTTTAAAGAAGAGAAACCTAGGAAACAAATGGAAAAAGGTAACTAATATCAACAAATCAGAGAGAAGAGAGGAAATACAAGAAAATGAATAAGCCAAATCAAATGAAAAGGCTAGACACAAGAAAAAACAAAATAATAAAATAACCTAATGCTAAAAATAGAAGGATAAAAACACCACAAATGAGGAAATGATGACAAATTAATATATATAAATAAAAGCTAAGATATAATACCTTGATAAAAAGCACAAATAAAAATTACTTAAATTGAAACCAATAAACTAATAAAGGAACATAACAAAAGAAGTACCACAAATAAGAAAATAGCTAAGTAACATGGAAAAGAAAGTAACCTATGGGGCAGCCAATATTCAAATTAAATAGAGGGGGCAATAAGAAAATGTCAATTGCAAAAGGAGATGATGATGAAGGAGTTGAGAACATTTGGAAAGGGGTGGTAGATAGAAAAGGTGAAGGAAAGGGGGGGGGAAGGAAAATAAATAAGAGGTGATGGGAGGGGGAGAAGAGAGAAAAGGGAGATAGTGAAATGGAAGGATGCAAGGGATTTAAGAGAAAAATGGAATGGGGGATTAAGGAGTGGAGGGATTGAGTCTAAGGGAATGTAACAAAGGCTGCCAAGAAAAACTTAAGCTCCAATCATTATCACGATTGAGGTTGATTAGGTGGTTTCCAATTACTATTGTCTCTTGAAGTCTTGTTTTAAAATAATTTTCTTCATTCAAAAAGACTTGAGTAGACTCCAATTGAATGTGGTGTTTGGTGGTAGAAGAGTGTTTTGCAAGGGTGTTTCTTAACTAGCTCATGCTTAATATCGGTACTATGCTCCTTAATGCTAGCACTAATGGAGCAACTAGGTTCACCAATGTAGGGAGTACAACATGAGCAAAATCAATCTTATAGACATCGGAATTGAGGAGGTCTCTAGGATCTTTGCTAGTAGTAGTAAGGCTTCTCATTGTAGTGTAGGGTTTGAAGGCACATTTAAGGCCTTTAATGGTAAGAATTTTGAAAGTTTGTTCGATATGCTTTTGATGTAGGGAGGGTGGCAAATGGGAGTAGTGAAGAGTCATCTTCCTTAGGAAGAAAACTCCTAGAAGATTTGGCTTGCCTAAGTTGCCTCACACTTTATTTGCTCTTGTACTCATTCAATTTAAATACTATGGTTAGGTGGGAAGTTTCTTGATTGATGTGCTTCACATCACAAATTTGAAGGGCCTTAGTGGCTAAAGTCTTCACAGATTTGGCTTTTTGGATAGGGTGGTATTGAGATGACACGTAAAATGAAAGGTTTGTATGGATAGTTTTTCCAAAGACTTGATGAGCCAAGAAACTATCAAGTTTTTGGATAAGAAGGATGTCCAAGAAGGGGAGGTAGTTATTACTTTCAAGTTCTTTGGTGAACTTGATGCACTTTACAATGTTATTTAAGTGAGAATGGAACTTCCAAATATTTAGGGCCATGTTGCTAGCAAATGTTGGTATTGCTAACATAGCATCTTCCACCAATTAGGTTCAAGGGGGAATGAATTGAGGGATTTCTCTTTGAAATGTTCCATGAAAAAGTTGGTCATAATTGGAGATAAAGGAGACCCCATGGCTATCCCATTAGATTGCTCATAGACCACACCTTGGAAGGAAAATATGTAGACCTAAGGCACAACTCCTCTACAAGGGAAGCCATCTCATTGTTAGTCTTGTGTCTAAAAATTTCAATGGAGACATTAATGGGACTTCAGTAAAAAGGGACACAATATTGAAATTGACTAGGGTGTTGTTGTCATTCACCTTTTAATCTTGGATGAACTCACTAAAACAAGAAGATTTCTTGATGAAGAAATTCGATTTTCCCATGAAGGGAGAAATTATCTTTGCAAGATAGGCAATAATCTTTTAGGTAGGCAAGTTTGTCGTGTCAACAATGGGCCTAAGAGGGATGACCAAGCTTGGCAGCATTTAGGTTGCGTTCTCTACAAAATAATGAAGACTCCTTGCATACCAACTGGCGAGATTGAGAGGCCTAGGGTTGGTTGTATATAAGAGCAACAAAATTTATCTTTTGTCCCATCTCCTAATTTCATTTGAGACCATCTGTACTTGCTTGTGAGGATGTGTCTAGTCTAATCCAAAGGTACAAGCACGCTGATGCAAGCAGCTCAAGGTGTATATAAAAAAGATGGGACAAAAATGGGTTTATAATTGTTTTGATCAATTTAATGCTAGACCTCAGGAGAGAGAGTTCAACATGATGAAAGATGTGTTCAGTGTGATGGCTCCATTTATTACTGGTTTAAATTATTTTAATACACACACACGCACACACTTATGAACCTGTACCCAAGGAAAAAATGTTGTACCTGCATATCTGTCCCCGTACTCGTCCCTATACTAGGACCAACAACTTAGATTATAAACTAAAATATTACATGCAAAGATTTTCCTAAGATATCAATTTTAAATGTAGGCTGGTCAGTGGAACAACTATATTGAGTTATATAAGTGCATGTTTTTTAATAGAACAGGTTAGAGAAGTAAGCGTCTAGTTAATAACAAAATTCTAAAGCTCTAGTATTAATTCCTTTGAGGATGAAAACTCATTTAATGGGAGTGAAACATAGGACATCTTAATATAAAAAAAATTATGGGATAAGATTTCCTCCGATGATATTGAAAGATATTCTTGAGAGGTGAGAAGTAGGCATCTAGTTGATAACAAAGATGCTAAAGCTCTAATATTAATTCCTTTGAGGATGAAAACTTATTTAATGGAAGTGAAACAGAGTAGGACACCTTAAGATTAAAAAAATTATGTGCTAAGATTTCCATTGACGATAATGAGAGATTCTTGAGAGGTGGGAGAGGACATCAGTGATAATAAATTGATGAATATTTTTTATATTGATTGGCTATGCCTTCTTAGCTGATCTTCAGATAGGAGAATAACGGAGAAGTTTCCAGACACGAAGGGTATTGTGGTGAAGTTGTGGTATTTGGCATAATTCTAGTCCAAGAGGATTGACGGCAGATTGTTGTAGTACCTCTAGATCTAGATCTATTGGAGGCCAATAGTCAAAGATATTTTTCAATGAATAAAGATGGAATTTGTATCCAGATTATCTATCTAGATAAATAGATAGCTCTGCAGCTGCTGTCAAAGTTTCTTGGTTGATGCAGGGAACCCACTAATAGCATTGCAACTGCTGCCAAATTTTCTTGGTTGATGGTGGTGAACACACTTGTGGACATGATTATCATTTCCATGTGAAAAGAGCACTTTATTATCATGTGGATAGGTGAACATTTGAAAGTTGTCTTTGAGCAGGGTGCTTATGGAACTGAATATTTTCACATTAAGGGTGCTACAATAAGAATGCTTGATTTTAGTTTTACAAATCGTAAGTGTTAAGGTCAGGCTTTATGTTAGTGATCCAACACCACGTGTTTTCTGGTTTATATTATATGCTAGTAAGTTAGGGTTGTTTTCAAGATATCTCCACTTTATAGCCATATGATTAAGTTGTATGTATTCGTATGAGTTCTGAGGAGATATACACTTATGTTTTGAATATCTGAAAAGCAAACTAGGACCCTCAAATATCCCAAACAATATATATGCATATATACTGATTTTTGAAACATAAAATGATGCGTTAGTTTTCTGATTTTTTATTTCTGCACAAACCCTAGTTTGCTGATGTAATTTTCTGAGTTTATTTATGCACGAACAGTAGTATATTTTCATCCAAACAATAGGCAAACTTATAGCAGATCATAACAGTATAAATCCATCAACATAGTTTAACAAAAAAATCATCATTATGAGCCAATATTTCTGATATTCAACCTCTAGTCTGCTGCTATAATTTAAATGCAATTTACAGAAGGAAATTGGCCTCAAACATGCACCACAACATGAAGAAACCCCAATGATGCAATGCAAAAACTATCCTTAGCTGGGCAAAGTTGCTCCAGCCACAAACATGCAACTATATGATGAAGAAACAACACTAAAACCCTACCAAGGGGTGTGCTGGTTTGCTGGACTGCTGTTAGGGTTTTGCCACCCTGGAAATTTGAAGTATAACCGCTAACTTTCACAATTCGCCCCTTCACTTAGATGCCTAAATGCTGATGCAAAATTGAACATGAAAACTATCAACTATCTCCGTTGAAACACATATGAGCCTCACTCATGAAGTCCTCCCTTCAAGAAGCTAGGGTTTTGTCCAACTTCTTAATTCCCAAGGGTTTCCGTCCTTGGAGAATTTGCTAAAGTACAGAGAAAAGTAGCAGATGTGAAATATTCACCAATGATAAATGACTCCAACTGACCTTGTATAAATATAAACCTCCTTACGCCTTCCGATTTGTCTGACCTAGCTCTAGGCGCCAAACTTGAATTTAAAAAATGTTTTTTAATTCATTTTCCCTCCTTTTGGGCATCCAAAATGACTTTGCTTTTTTTGTTTTTTATTATTATTATTTATCATCCTTATTCCTCCAAAAAGGGGCTGCCCAAGCAATATAAAAATATATAAAATATTTTGGCACAAATATTCAAAGATCAAATATTATTTTTTCCTCCTTTTTGAACATTAAATTTTAAAAAATAAAAATAAAATATCTTTAACTGGCTTGCAAAAGGGACATTACAATCCTCCCTTCCCGAAATTGCTTTTCCTCAAGCAATGACAAGCATACCACCACCTAGATCCCATATCATCACCCTCACATATGTATCAAAATTGAAAAGATGAATGTGCCTCATGGAACTATCAACACCCACCAACTCTCCAACTTCGAAGGATTCCCCATGAATGTGCAAGATAAGGGAAGAAGACTTCTTACTATCGTCCTCATGAGTAGGAGCTGCCAACTCAAGACTAAGCAAAACCCAAAGACTGCTGTTCCAAATCAGAAAATCAGAATTATCATCATTCCTTTGTGGTGTCTTCATCCACCTCAAACTTCTCCTTCCTCATTGTTTTATTCTCTCCAATGAGTGTCAGTCTAGTATGAATTCTTCCATGAGAATCATGAACCGTAAAGCTGATCTTTCTAGCTGTCATTACATGATAGTGTGAAGATAAAGGACTGCTGTCATACATCAGAAAATCAATCCTTACTTTAGGCTCGAGTGCTATGTCTTTCCCAAACTCAATCAATTCTCCTAGACCCATCATGTGCACACTAGTAATTTCCTTCTCAAGATTAGAAATTAACCAATCAATGAATTTATTAATCTTGGAGCAAAAGAGGTCAAATCAATCTCTATGGAGTTTTCTCTTCTTATCTCTTCACTATCCTTAGGGTTTTCATGATAAACTTGCCATCCCTTCTCATAGGGGTCAGTCTTAGCATAACCTTTATCTTGCAAATCATCAAACCTTTCCAAGCATTGCAAATTGTCATCACAAGGTTTGATTACTTCCATACTTGAGAAGTGAGTGGGTGTCTCCTGGACATCAACAATCATTGGTGCATCTTCAACACACACTCTTGGTTCTTCTTTGGGTTGCTCTATCATGTCTTCATCATTGTTTGACTATTCTTCCCCTTCCTTCCTTTTCCTCATGTAGTAACCATCAAAAGATTCTGTATCTTTGATAGTCACAGGTTCACCTAAGTACACCTCAAAGATTCTGATAATCTCCTCACTCACGGGTATAGCCATTCTTATCAATCTTACATATTCTTGGTATGTTAGAAGATCTTTATACTTTTGATAGCTTTCATACCATCTAGCAATTTTGGAGACCGCAATTTCATCATCCTCTTCCTCACTTAGTTGCACAATCGAACCCATAGGCTGGCAGGATTGAGGCTCAAATACCACTGAAATATCCCAAATAATATATATGCATATATACTGATTTTTGAAACATAAAATGATGCCTTAGTTTTCTGATTTTTAACTTTTGCGCAAACCCTAGTTTGTTGATGTAATTTTCTGAGTTTATTTATGCATGAACAGCAGTATATTTTCATCCAAACAATAGGCAAACTTATAGTAGATCATAACATCATAAATCCATCTACATAGTTTAACAAAAAATCCATCATTATGAGCCAATATTTCTGATATTCAATCTCTAGTCTGTTGCTATAATTTAAATGCAATTTACAGAAGGAAATGGGCCTCAAACATGCACCACAACATAAAGAAACCCCAATGATGCAATGCAAATACTATCCTTAGTTGGGCAAAGTTGCTCCAGCCACAAACATGCAACTATATGATGAAGAAATAACACTAAAACCCTACCAAGGGGGTTGCTGGCCTGCTGGACTGCTGGACTGCTGTTAGGGTTATGCCACCCTAGAAATCTGAAGTATAACCTCCAACATGCACAATTTGCCCCTTCACTTAGATGCCTAAATGCTGATGCAAAACTGAACATGAAAACTATCAACAATCTCCATTGAAGCACATATGAATCTCTGTCATGAACTCCTCCCTTGAAGAAGTTAGGGTTTCATCCAACTTCACCTTAATTTCCAAGGGTTTCCGCCTTAGAGAATTCGCCAAAGTGCAGAGCAGAATAGCAGATGTGAAATATTTGTTGATGATAAATGAATCCAATTGACCTTGTATATATACAAACCTCCTTATGCCTCCCAATCTGGCCGACCTAGCTCTAGGTGCCAAACTTGCATTTAAAAATTGTTTTTTTATTTCATTTTCCCTCCTTTTGGGCATCCAAAATGACTTTGCTTTTTATTTTTTATTTTTATTGTTTTCACCCTTGTTCCTCCAAAAAGGGGCTGCCCAAGCAATATAAAAATATATAAAATATTTTGGCACAAACATTCAAAGATTAAATATTATTTTTCCCTCCTTTCTGGGTGCCAAAAATATAAAATAATAAAATATTATTTTTTATTTAATTTTCAATAACTGGCTCGCAGAAAGGACATTGCAGACCCTCTTGTGTCTCTGAATAAACAGCAGTACCTCATCTGAATCTTGTAGCAAACTGTATGCTGGCAGATAATATGTTTCTCTTCCTCCTGTAATGAACAAAGCCTACAATGCCACAAGCTGTGGGATCTGGTGGTGTGTTTCAGCTCTCTGTGATTAGATCATGCCACAAGATGGTATAAAGGGATAAAGCTTGATTGATCATAAAAATGAATTTACAGATTTGTCAAGTTGTATGTAATCATTAGATAGCACACTCTGACCAGGAATTTTATGTTTGGTTTGAAATGGTGTTTTTCATTTGCACACATTCACTACTCTATGGCATCTTGTGGTTTATGTAAGATTGATCTTCTGCAAAGACAAGGATTTTGCTAGCAATGAAAGGCAATGATTACAAAAGAATGCCTCTTAAACACAGGAAGGCATATGGATAAGGTTTTCAGGTTTAAATGTAGAAGGGTAATACTATTGAAGATTGTATTCATAATTATCTGATCAACATGCATGAGATATTTCCTTTGATCATATGCATGCAGTTTTCCGGAGTCATGAGCATAAACCCAACCTTCTTATAATCTGTAAACCATTTTCCTAAGTTTAATTGTTGAGTGAAGACTTATGCTACTTGTAGACCAGACAATTAACAAAATTATGAATGGATATATTTTGCAAACAAATTTGAGCATCATAACATATTCCACATTCATGAGAAAAGAAGTCTTAAATTATTTCTTGCAGGTATATAAATATTGTCTGATAGGAAGACCTCAACTCAAACAATTATTTCAAATTGTAAATGAATTTGAGAGGAAGAGAGGTAGGGCTCCCAATAGTCTTGTAGACTGGGTTATTTATTCTGCACGCTCATGAAATATATAGCCATTTTCCTTACAGTTCAACCATAAGACTAATTTGTTATTTGATATGCACGTTAGTACGTAAAATCTCCATACAAGTGCTTAGGAGTGCATCTCAAGGATTGGGAATGGTGTTTTTTAAAATGCATTGATGAAGAGTAAAATCCAATTAAAATGCCTGCCAGATAAAGACACTTACAATGTTTTTCTCAATTATGAAATAAGGAGATAGAGTAAATTCTGGAGATATACTTGAATGGTTCCCTGTTCTCAAAATACAAGGATCAGAGTGAATAAGAGAAATAAATAGAAAAATTGATTATCTAACTAGTCAAAAAATCATAATACTAACTCTGAATAATTCGAAATTTGTGAACAAGTTTGCATGATGTATGACAAATGTGACTTTGGATGATGCTTATCTCAATGTAAAGAACCTTGCTGATCAACCCTGCATGGGCTCTCTTTTAGTTTCCTACTTTTGTGCTAATGATTTTAAGTTGCTAAGCTTCAATTGAATATTCAATTAACTATTTGGGTTACTTAGCTAGCTTCTCAGAAAGTTAATCCTTGTGGATAATTAATACTTAGTTAACTTCACATTTAAATCAATACCTTTTTAGTGGAAAAGGGCAACTAGGGTTTTGATTGCCTTTTGACAAAATTTGGATTTGAATTAAATTCACTGACATATGCTTCTCTGTTTGCTGATGTTTGCTTAGGGTTAAGGACAACCAAAAAATACCATGCATGTGGTGCTATCTGTTCAGGTTTTACTGAGGTGACCACTATTTTAACTCTAATGCAGTGGTTTCTTGAACTGGAGTGGAGCAAGGATTATCGTCATGATTCCTGTTTGGCAGGCTGTCTAAATATTAGCTTCAGATTTTAGTCGGGAGTCTTCCAGATTTTGGAGACATGATTGAGTTTATAATTGCCATTTTCAGTAAAATTGAGTATGCGAGAGATAAGTCTTTTAATATATCCCTCCAAGTGGGGTTGTGTAAATGCCATTTTGGTACATTATGCATTCAATTTCACTCAATACCGAGATTTAACTATTGTGATGTTACTCTAGAGTTGCACATTTTTGCATGAAGATGAAGAACACTTCCTATACCTTGAAAACATTATGTCTTTTTTTAAAAACTTTTCCAAAATAAACTGTTATCCAAGTTCAGCAAGTGGTTTAGTGATGTCCATATGTGGCCTGCTTTTTAAGGCTGTTATGATTTTTCCAATTAAAAGAGCATGATGATTGAATATCTCAATATTGTTTATCATTCATCTTGCTTCCCTCAATTAAATTTTCTGTTTGCTTACCCTACTATGTAGTATGGCATTATTTGAAATAAAAAATGTACATTTTTATGTTGTACTTGGAGTACCATTGTTGAATTAAGGAAATTGACTCTGCAAGAAAGGTTGCATATAATCACAGATGAAAGAAAATACTTTTCTGTACACGTTGGATGCCAAATGAAATGGTTTTTTCTAGGGGGAGAAGTGGCTGCGATTCAACTAGTGCAATTGTACAGGTCTGTCAAGATTCCATTTTAGGCTAGTGATAACGAGATAGTTTTTGTGTGTGATTTATGGCTTATGGTAATATTGAATTGGAATCACTGTCACAAGTTTGATGGAAAAACATGCATCATGTAACTCACGTGTGAAATCTGTACTTGTCTTCTAAATATATATTGATGTGCATTGCTTGAGGCCGTATCTTAGATATAAGCTTATTTTGTTAAAAAAAAAACATTTTGATTCATGCCACTTGGTTTATTGTCAATGAGTTATTAATTTTAGTAAGCATTCATAATGTTCGATCTCACAGCAAAAACAGTCTTGCACATTTGTTTCACAATCAGACGCTTTTACTCTTAACCTAAAAAATAATAAAAATTAAAAGAAGGTGGTTACTAGTGATAAGCTAGATAGTTCTCATTTTGTTTTTATTTATTTATATTTTATTTGTTTGTATGCATAGGCCATCTCTTTTCATGTGGCATGTTCTTCCTATTTCAAAAATATATAAAAGAAACAAACTATGGTTCCTCATTTGCCCTCTTGGTGAATGTGGATTATGGACCCCCTTTGACAGACAATATTTGAAGATGGGGTTGTTGATGGGGGACATGAAACAAACCTAGCTACGAACGAGTTATCAATAATTAGGTGACTTATGATTTCTTAGTTACATAATAGAATTAGGTGACATCCCTATGATCCCACGGACTACAAATGACACGATTAATAAGAGGAGAGATATTTTCGGTAGATATTATCTGATTACAGAAAAAACTATATAAAAGAACTAGGTATAGACTATACCCTTCTCTCACCTCTCGTGATATTTACATCTCTTTCTCCATTGTCTTATCCCATAGTCTGCGTGTGATCACCTTCGTCCCTTATCGTTTGCATATGTTGGTCCTATATTAATTGTGTAAGTGTGAGTTGTTTTGGTAGTATTCAAAAGTAAGGTAATAGGAAGCATTGAGAAGGAGATTTAATGGGGATGGCAGTGTTAGTAAATCTTTCAAGGATGTCCTTGGTGAAGGCTAGTTGGTTTGTGGTGTAGAATTTTTGGTTCATGATGCAAGGTCTGTTCATGCACAAGGCAAAAATGAAGGTGCAAAAGATGAGCATGTAGTTACTCTCTTTGGTTTCTAATAAGGAAATGATGGGGGGTTTTGGGAAAGGAGGAATGCAGGCCTAAATCATTGGTAGGCGTAAATCAATCAATATTTTCTTTGTTTACTTAACATTTGATGCTTTGCCTTGATTTTTTTTGATGATTGATTATTTTTGATTTGGGGAAAATAATTAGCGATTTACATTTTGTTTTGTTGAATGTTCAAAAAATACTCATTTTTTGTCTTGAGAACAATAATATGTAGAAAAGGATTCTTAATAAAGGATTTTGAATTGTTGGCAAGTCACTCATTTGAGCTTTTGCTTAATTTCCTATTTAAATCTTGATGAAGCAGATTTGAAATCTTCACCCAAATGAATAAGAGTCGTGAAATGTGCCTTCACTCTTATGGTGTTTGTTGCTTCAATTGCTGAAACCTTTTTGTTAAGGTTAAATGAATTGGAAGCCACTGGAACTTTTCTTACTCATATGGATACAACAATCTTATTCTCTTTGAAACATGATATTCTTCTAGATTTATCTTTGTTCCTTTACATGGGTTTTCGTAGAAAATTGAGATCAATAGTTTGAACAATTAAAAATTATGGTCATATGAGGTTTGCTTGCCCTTTCTCCTTTGTAAAAAAGAATTGGGAATGAAAAATTTAATGTTAATAATATTGATTTTTTGGAATATTAATATGGATAATGCGAATCTTGGTGATATCTTTAATGATATTAACATGAATAATGTGAATAATACTGAAGACACTTTGCCCCCTTAAATTGTTAAGGAAAGTAGTGAGAAATATATTATTATTCTAGTTGCTCTTGGTTTGGATATACCTTCTATTGGTTTGGATATATCTTCTATTGTTGCTTTGCTTTCTTTGTTTTATGAAGTCAATGGAAATAATAAAATGCTGTTAGATGGGAAGTTAGTGCCTTTAGATAGCTCTTTTAAATAAAAGCCTTCTACCCAAAACATAGGCTATAAAAATAATAAATAGTCTTCTAAAAGATAAAACTGCCTTGGTTGAAGATGGTTTTGAGTTAACTTTTGGTAGTGATTATGGGTGTGATGTTTTTAAGGATGATTGCAAATTTGTGTCTTCCTTAGCTGTATGAAAAGTAATGATATTACCTCTTATTTTGAAAAGTCGAATAAGGGAGGAAGTGTTCCCCCTTCTAGTTAATCTTATACCCTCTCTTTAATCAATTTTGATGAAGATATTAAAGCTGAAATGTTGGGAGGCCTTGAGTTCCATGACATGAAATATCTAGTTACTTTTCTTTGTAAAATTATATATAAAGCATTTTTTTTTGTAATTTTAAGAGCTTAAATTTGTTGTGTGTTACTTGGAAGCGACTTGTAAATTGATTGGGACATAATCTTGTAGGGCATCAATCTCTTTTTGTGAAGTTGTGTATGAATTAAATGTTAATTGTATTTTTTTTGGTATTTGTTCCTTATATGTCCCTAATTGTTATAAATATATAGCAAACTTGTGGACTTGTTTGACTATTAACATGAATGATATTCTTTGGATTATTGGAGGGAATTTTAGTAAAAGAGAAATGAACGCATATGTACTACTAGTACCATAAAATTTACTATCTAAAATGAGCTTGATACAAGTGCATATTAACTTATGTCCATAGAGTGGAACTGGGACAAAAATTTCTTACATTAACCTTAAGAGGAAAGATTGAAATTTCATATCTTAAACATTTTCAGCAACATATGTGTGTGTGTGTACACGTGTATATACATATACACACATACATAAATACACATATATACATACACATATATATACATATACATATACATAAGCATATATATATATATAAGTTGTGGGGAAAGGGCCCACTCCCAATAAAGAAACAAATAAAATAAAGAATAACAACTTTAGACCCACGAATGGGGAGCACATGAAATAGTGAGCTCAAGAATCCTAAGGAGAGCACGTAGAGCATAAAGGACACCAAAGAAAGAATGATACTAAGAAACTCAAGGGCGAAAGAGGCAAAATAGCTTCAAACCCTTCCACAAGACATAAACAACTCAAATAATTTGTTTGGCTAAACCACTTAATTACAAACAATTTCAAAATTAAAAGTACAATCCCGTATGAAATTGTTTTGGCTGAAGCTGGTGTCTTCCCAATAGAAATGGCAGTGTTAATTCGTTTATTAGACTATTTGCAGAGGATAGAGAATATAGAGGAACACCGTTGGCCCAAAATTGTGGTGGAAGAAAAATTATCTAGAAGGAAGAGCACGTGGATGGGAAAATGGGGGATCAACATGCAAGAGTGTCCAAACACAAAAGTTGAAATAAAAAAAGTATGTAAAAGAGAAATTCAAAAATACTATGTGGTCGAAACAACCTGGGCGGAAAAGAGAACACTATGTTTCCCATTTTAACCCTACTTGTGATCATGAGCAAAAATTCTACATGGGGGCTTATATAAAGTGGAAGGCTAAAATTCTAATAGCCCAGTTAAGAACTTGCTCGCACCATTTGAGATGTGAAACGAGAAGGTGGAAAATACCCAAAGAGGTGTGGGAAGATAGGATTTGTTGTTTCTGCTCTTCGGGTTTAGTGGAGACAAAGTGGCACTACATTTTGGAGAATGTAAGGCTTACGAGGACATCCGATACTATTACTCAGATTTATTAAAGTTCAAATTTTTAGCGGCCTTGTTTGAAGAGGAAAAGATAGATCAAACAACAAGTTACCTGATCAAAATTCATAGCAGAAGAAACAAAATCAGCAAAGAGTTGGAAAACAACGGGAAGTAGTTTGCTGGGGTCTGCTGTTGGTCTTTTTTTGTTGTTTTGGCTGAGGTGGTTTTTGGTTTCTTTCTGTGGGTCCCATAGACTGGTTGGTCTCGTGGACATTATTAAAATCAATCAATCAATCAATCAACCCTTCTTCCCGCTTCTTGTGAGAAGGGCATCCATGGTCCATTGGATTTCGTCATCCACAACGTCACGACCTTCTATACAAAGTTTCTCGGCTTCAGATTTGCAACCTTTCTTCTTCTTTTGAATATTTGGCTTTGAAATGCCACATGTAATTTGAGATATAGTACACTTTTTTGTAGGAACAACCACATCATCTTTATCTATGAAGTCAACAGGATCATTGTCAAGGTCCTCCATAAAGGGGTAAGTGCCCTCATAATCAATCACCTGTCCACTCAACAAGCTGGAGACTGGAGAGTACCATGGAAAGTTTCTTTGGGGGAAATTTGAGAAGAGGGTGGCTTCAAAGGGGCGGGAGAAACAATAGGAACCATAAGAATAAGATCAGGCTCCAAATGGGGAGCCATAAACATACCTTGGTTGCGCCAGATAAAATCAACATTTGGAGTGCCATGCTTCCTGATGCATTTTTTGAGGCTAAATTTCCTTGTAGCATATGACCTTGAAGAAGTGCACCCAACAATCTTGTGGCTTAACATGTTGCATCGAAAGCATTTGAAGGGGAGGCCTTCATAGCTTAAGTATTGGGTCCATGTGCCAATAGAGGAATGCATTAACACATAATGATGCACTGGCTTCAAAATGTCAATAATGGCATAGACCCTGGAGTATCTTCTATGGGAGACCAACGAGTTGGAATCCAACTTCACAGAAGAACCAACCTGATCTATCAAATTCTTCATGAGCCTAGGATCCCGCATTACCTAAGGGAGATTATACAATATGATCCAAATAGATTTTTTCTGCTACTGGATCAAACAATGGGGACCAGGGGGAAATGAAAAGGCTTGACTGTCCATAAAACCAGGGGCCATTCTACCTCACATAGTTGCAGTCCTTCACTGAGTTGAAACGAAGAAGAGAAAAGCCAAAATCAAGAATATCAACATCAGGTGTGGCCACGCTGTTCTAGGTAGACTTCATCCAAGCCACAAACAGATCCATAGGAGGGTGTTTGTTCAGACATCGGATAATGAGGGAACGAATGCCAACCTTGACAAAGATCACATCGATGTTAGAATCAGAGATACGAAGGTCAACAAGGTCATCCGCTAAAACCACCTCAGAATCGCCCAAAGTGCAGGTGTGAAAACTGGCCGAATGGGAGATAGGGCTTGAAGTTAAACTTGGGGCAAGAGAGGGATCAACATCTGAGCTCCCAACAAACAGGTTAAGAGCTTTCTTTTTACAGAAATCGTTGCACTCATGGAACAGGTTACTTCAATTCTTGCATCCATCGATCACAAGAGCAAGGGAGGAAAGGGAGCCTAAGGGACATGATTGCAAGAATCGACGGTAGGAGAAGACAACTGCTTGCCACCTGCAAAAACCCTAAGAGGGTCAAAACCTAGACCAGGAGTCCAAGATTTATTTGGAGAAAGAGTAACACCCTTCTTTAATACAAAAATCAAGGTGTTTCGCTTCTGAGAGCGCTTGTTCCTGATCTTCTCTGCGTGCTGCTACCCACCATTGTTGTGTCACCCTCCATTGCTAGTTCTCTCATGCCCATCGCTCGCCTGTGCACCTTCGCACATCCCGCTTCAATATCATCAAAACTTTATATATTGCATATACATACCCACACACACATTTAAACAATTAGAAAGATGGATAAAAGAAGATTGACATAGATATACCTTTGAAAAATCTTATTGAAAAAAACCTATTCTCCAAAGCATCAAACCAATATAGTTCCAACAACAAAAGTCACAATACAATATCATGTTTAGGGCCTTAACATGGAGATTCAACAACCTATTTTTAGGAAGAAAATTTGGTGGCATATGATGGGTCTAGTCATTAGATAGTTTTATGATGTTTTTATGCAAGCTAATAGACATTTTCAAACACTTATCTTATACATATTCTTACACTATACTATCTTTTATGCTTATTCTGCAAACTTGAACCTGATTTAAGATATATGTAAATATGGTTATGATGGTTATTAGATAATTAATGCGTGAATATGTATGAATTGTAATGGATATCCATGCTTAACTATAGTTGTTAGTATTGTGTACATGTTTTATGAACTGACTATTTGCAATCAAGGAGCTAGAGGAGGTAGACTGTAGCCCACAACAACAACAAGGTGCAACCCGCAACCAAAGAAGTTCTCAAACAATACAGTAGGAGAGGTTCCAGAATAAGTGGAGCACAACAATAGCAACATGGAGACAATGAAGATGATTGTGCATTATTATGACATTTAATAAAGATGTAATAAATGAGTATGAAAAGCAATTAATTTGGCATAAATTTTTGAATTTTTTGACAGGTAATTGCTACGGATAGCTTCATCAACAGGTCCCTGAACTATGGTAGCTTTTATTCATGATGCTACAGGTCCGTACTGCATAGTGAAGCGATCTTAAAAAATATTGTTGATTGTGACACATGTGTGGTATGTGCACATGAAGTAGGATAAGGAATTATACTTGAGTGCTCTTAGGAGGTGAGTTATGTAGCTCATCTGCTGAGTCACTGTGAGAACTAATAGTATTTGATGTTGAGTTGTTATCTTATACATCTTCGTACACTATGTTATCTTTTATGCTTATTATGCAAACTTGAACTAGATTTTAAGTATATGGAAATATGGTTATGATGTGATGGTTATTGAATAATTAATGTGTGAATATGTATGAATTGTAATAGATATCTATGCTTAGATATGGTTGTTAGTATTGCGTACATGTTTTATGAACTAACTTTGCACATTTTATAGAATAAGCTAAGTGCAACAATAACAACATGGAGACACTTAATGAATATGATTGTGCATCATTATGACATTTAATAAAGATGTTGAAGGAAAAAAACTCTATTATAATTAGGAATTTAACATGACTAATTCAAACAGTTCACATTCTAGCTTTGTTGCAGTAAAGTCACAGTTCTACTTTGACTCTTCTTCATTTTTCTATTATACATTGCTTAGTCTTTATTACACTCTAATATAAAAGGATTGGCGATTTATGATTTTAGTTTAGAGTCCTTGTTTTAATAAACTCCCTCGTGCCTATGTGTATGGGTCGGTGGTTGAGGCATTAAGAGTTAGTTGCTTGTTCAATAATAGATATAGTTACTAGATATTTTCAGTTAGTTGTTCTTACATAGACAATGTTTATTGTTCAATCATGATTTCACAAATTAAATATTCCAATAGAATCTTATGTGATATTTTGAAGTTGTGCGATGAATGGTTTCAAGTTATTATGATTGCATGAATCTAAGAAGCCAGATTTGAGTTAGATCAGTGGAGGCAGTCACTTGAGCAAGGGCCACTCAAGACAACTGTCTCTCACTTCATTTTCTATATAATTTCTTCTATTATAGTAGTTATTTCATAAATGCATGTTAATTAGATTCCTTGTGTTATTCATGAAAAAATCTTGTTTCGTATTTATGCCCCAGTTTGCTTAAGCTTGCTGTACTTCATAGTGTAGGTTTAGTTAACAATATTAGTTACATTCCAACATTCATTTCTTGACAATAATTTAGTTAGTCTTATATTGTAGGTACTCGTAGCAATAGTGCCAACATTACTTCCTTTACTATTATGCAGTTATATGATTTATCAACAAGTATAAATATCTAAGCTAGGATGATTTAGGTAGTCTTGAGTCTTTGAAAGCACATACAATGCTAGTACCATCACTAGCTTACTAGCCTTAGTCGATAATTCAATGAAGGTCTTCAAAAGGTTCAAGTAGAGTGTTCAACTAGGTTTTCCCTCTGAATTATGTGATTGACACCAAGTTTACTAGATACTAGTAGGGACTACATTTTTGGCGTCGTTGCCGGGGATGGTTCTAGTTTCAAAGATCTGTTTTTGTTATTTCAAAGCTTTCCTAGTTTAAATTTTCTTTTAGTATTAGGACATTTAGGGTTTATTCTTTCAAATACAAGAACATTTCACTAACATTGTGCATAAGACATTGATATATAAAGTCCTACCCATTGTATGCAGAGGTAGAGAGATGCTTTGGGAAATTTCTCCCCTCAAACTCACCATTGGGAATAAGGTGTCTCAACTTTTTTTGTCCCATCATTTAATTAATTTTTATTTGATGTATTTATTTATTTTGTAATTAATTATGGCTAATAAATATGTTGTCACTTTGTGGGACCCACTATTGATGTGGTATCCTACATGGAAAGTGATATGTAAATGTTGTAAGCTAAAATTGTGGAGGTAGGCATCCACTTTGGAGGACCTTCAATTTAGGCTAAATTGACAGATTCTGTCATAAGTTGCTATGTCATGCACTATGACAAACTATGACAGTTGCTATGACAATTTATGACAACCATAAGAGTTTATTATGGAAACTGCTATGACGGGATATGGTAGCTGTACAAGTGGTGTATGACAGTTTCCTTTTTACACTATGACATGCAAGCTACTGTTATGGGGGTGCCTAAGTTTTCATTTGGTAGTTGCATGTGTAGTGGTGTCTTGCATGGCGAGTGGTGGCTATTTTGGTGGAGGCAGGTGCTGATTTTGGAAGTTTGCCAAATTAAATGAGTCTTGACTATGACAACATGTCATAATATATTCTAGTTCACACCTTGGGCGTGTGAAATGGTTTTGGCAAGTTTTTGGCGTTTTGCTTCATGTTGTTGCATTATAAATACTTCTAGAGTTAGTGCATTTTATGGGTTACAGGTTGAAGTTTGATTACATGTCGTTATGCTGCCAAAATTTATACAGATTTTTGTTGTAGTGTGAAGACTCAACATTTCTCTAATATTGTATTGTAGCTTTTCTTATTGTTGATAATACATTTGAGCTACGTGATTTGGAGTGTGGGTTTTTTTTCCGAAAGGGTTTTCCCATGTATACACTATGTTATGGTTTATCTTTGTCTTATCTATTTTATGTAATTGAATGTGCATCTGTTGGTACCTGTAGTAGTTTAAGGTTTTAATAAGATTTTTTTTGCAATACTCTCTTGCTTAAATTAGTGTAGGAAGTTGCTTTTGCGCACTCGGCTTCCTTTCACCCACAAGATAGAGCAGATATTGGTGACCACAATGACCAGAGTGAGGGTATTCCTGAAAAATAACTTTCCCTTTCACCAACATCTATTGCAAATAAAGAGGGGACCTTCCAAACCATGGCTGATGCAATAGTGGATGATCCACCCGAACATGTGACTTTTGAATTTCCAATTACCAACCAAGAAAGGGCCACTATCTTGAAGAATATACCTCCTTCAACGTTGCTAGTCTTTTATGGTTTGGTAACTGAGGCTCTAAACACATTTTGTTCGAGTTTGATGTCTTATGTAGGAGCCATGATTACACAATTGATGCTTATAGGCTCAAGCTATTTCTTGTAACTTTGAAGGATGCTGCCATGAAATGGTTTATGAGATTGGGAAGACATGCTATTCCAGATTGGAACACTATGAAAACAAAATTCTTGGAAAAATACCAAGAGTATTGTGGAGTCGTCGATAAGAAAAAAGATGACATTTTTAGAATGACTTAGAAAGAGGATGAACCATTGGAGGATTATGTAGAAAGGTTCCAATTCTGCTTGAAGAAGAACCCACATAATATACTCTTAGAAGAATCCTTGAAGCTTGTGTTTTTAAGAGGAGTCAATGATGATTTCACGAATGCCCTTAATCTTATTGGGGTAGGGGATGTGTCTCAATTACACTTTGAAGATATATGCAAGGTTTGTAGAAACTATTCAATGACTTTTACCAAAAAGACAAGGGGGGAAAGAACATCTACCATTGGCAAGACATCTAATGGGGTAGAGTTAAGTGACCTACCATCCAACATGAAAGAAGATATTATAAGTTATCTAGCTACTCAGTTGGACACTCTACATGTCAAGAAAAATTAGGAGGCTGAAACAATACTTACTAAATACTGCCCCAATTGCAGACAAAGAAAAGCCAACTACAAGTGTAAAAGGGTGGCAAGTATTACAAAAGACAAAACAAAGAAGCCAAATTTTCAACCATTGGAAGGTGATGATGGATAGCTATTCTACATTGCACAAAGAAGACCATGGAAACCAAGAAAAGGTATGCCACAAGACCCTCTAAATTTCAATACATCATTTCTAACTGGTAATCAACATTTCTCTAGTTGGAACCCTTAGCCTTGGCCAAATACCCAAAACCAGTGGAAACAACCTTAGCAACGGAAAATACCTTAGCAAAAATGGAACTAGTAGCAACCAAATGTATGGCCACAACAAAATTTTCAAGGCTCTAATTACAACCCTCAATGGATAGTGCTACAAAATCAATAGCAAAAGGGCCAGTATTGGCAACACCAAAATATGAATTACCAACAACTTTTGTTGCCTTCTCAGCCACAACAACAAACCATCATGCCCAATCCATCAAACCCAACATCTTAGCCACTAAGAGAACCACAATTACTTGCCCAACTGCACCTAACTCTAATAACAAGCTTGTCTAACAAGCCTATACTACCAAGTCTTTTCAATACCCCACTTATGGGGTAGAGGTGAGTGATATCCACCTCATCTTAGGGAAAACATTACTTGGTTCTTCATTCCATCAAATTACTGAGATAGCAGATGAGGAACCCACAATTGAAGCTTTAGACAATTCAACTCTAGAGTCTGAGTCAAATCAGGTAAACCAAACTATTTCAAGTCCAAAGCCTCATTTCCATGAATGTTTAACCATTCCAAGACATCATACCCAAGCTGAGATAGACCTATTAGGTCATCTTAAGGATGTCAGTATCAAAATTTCCCTCATTCAAGCTATCAAGGATATCAAAATTTATACCAAGACAGTAAGAGACCTTTGTTTTAAAATGCCACAAAGAAAGAGGAAGGACTCTCAAACAGTTCATGTCCTAGGGAACCTTGCTGAAATTATGCTAAAGAATATAACTATCCCTAAATATACAGACCTTGGAAGTCCAGTGGTGGATGTTAAGATAAATGGGACCCTCATCAAGAAAAACTTGATTGACTTAGGGGAAACCATTAATGTCATGACTAAGGAAACAATGCAACTAATTTAGTTAGCTAACCTTAGACCTACACCAATTGTTTTACAGTTGGTAGATAGGTCAATAGTGAAACTTGAGAGGATCATCAAGGACCTAGTCATACCATTAGATTCATGAGAGTATCCTGCAAATACCATAGTCTTTTATCCAAAGGTCAACCTTGTAGGATATCCACTTGTTTTAGGTAGACCATGGTTGGAAACAACTGATGCATTAATAGGTTGTAGGTCTAGGAACATGATAATATCAAATAAAACCATGACCAAGAAATTGGTCATCTATCCACCAACCCAACCTCATGAAAATCTAGAGTAGACTATATGGCCTACAATAGTGGACTTGACCTTTCATTTGTACAATTAGAATCCAAGACATTGGAAATCATTTCAGGTAAAATGTTGAATGTTAACAATGGACTAACTGAAGAACAACAAAATTCCTTGAGCACTGTGCTGCAAGCACACACAACAACCTTTGCATGGTACTACCATGACATGAAGGGGATTGATCCAGACCTGTGCATGCATAGGATCTACATAACTGATGGTTTCAAGCCAACTAAACAACCCAAAAGGAGAATGAACCCTACCTTAAGAGAAATAGGTAAAATTGAGGTACAAAAATTACTTGATGTAGGCTTCATTTACCCTATTTATGATAGTCAATGGGTTTCACCATTAGTTATTGTCCCTAAGAAAGGAAGAAAATGGAGGGTATGTGTGGACTATAGGGAGCTAAACACAACCACTAGGAAAAACAACTTTCCATTACCTTTCATTGACCAAGTACTTGATTCCCTAGTAGGTAAAATGTACTTCTTCTTCCTAGATGAATTTAGTGGCTATAACCAAATAAAAATAGATCTAGAGGACCAGGATAACACTACATTTACATGACCTTGGGGCACATATGCCTATTTTATTCTTCCCTTTGGACTATGCAATGTCACAACCACTTTTCAAAGGGCAGTGCTAAGTATTTTCTCAGATTATGCTCATGACTCCATGGAAATTTACATGGATGAATTCACCACCTATGAAGAAGCACTAAATAATCTAGAGAAGATTTTGAAAAGGTTTCAAGAACAAAATCTATCATTGAGTCATGTGAAATGTTTCATGATGATGATTTAAGGGATTGTTCTAGGGAATTTTATATCAAGTGAAGGAATTCAAGTGGATCCCCATAAAATTGAGATCATTTTTACACTTCCCGTGTCACAGAAACAAAGAGATGTTAGGGTCTTTCCAGGACATGTAGACTACTATAGGAGATTCATTTAGGACTTCAGTACAATTGCAACACCTTTATTTGTTCTGCTTACAAGGGAAATATAATTTGAATGGACTACAAAATGTCAACACTCATTTGAAGCACTTAAGGAAGCCCTTACAAAAGCACCAGTCTTAAGAGGGCCAAATTGGACATTACCTTTCCACATACACACTGATGCTTCTGATTTTTCTATAGGAGGAATATTGGGAAAAAAAGGACGGTAATAGGGAGTATGCTATATCTACTACATTAACAAGAACTTACAAGGAAAAAAACTTAACTACACTATCATAGAGAAAGAGATGTTGGCAATTGTTTATGCCATTAACAAGTTTAGACATTACATCATTGGCCATCTAGTCTTTATCCACTCAGATCACATTGCAATTAGGTACTTGATGAACAAACCTATGGTTGGAGGTAGACTAGTCAAATGACAACTGTTACTACAAGAGTTTGATATAACAATAGTGGATAAGCCTAGGAAGGCTAATGTGGTGGTAGCTTTTCTATTTAGATTGACCACACAACTAGAAGGTGTTGTGAATGGATCTTTTCTAGATGAGTTTTTTTTCTCTCAATGTACACACACCATGGTTTGCTAATATTGCAAATTACTTAGTGGCCATGCAAATACCATCACATTTCTCTCCCAGAGAAAATAAACAACTGGTTCATGAAAGCTTCCATATTCTTGGGTAGCTAGTTATCTTTTCTATACAGGTCTAAATAATATTATGAGGAGATGTATAAGAGAGGATGAGGTCTTTGATATCCTAAAATCTTGCCATGATGAGCTTTGTGGGGGTCATTTTGCAGCCAAAATGACTACACTTAAGATCTTAACAATTGGCTACTATTGGCCAACTCTTCATAAGGATTCAATAAAGTATGGAGCTATGACATATGTTAGAGAATGGGAAAACCAAAAAGGATAGATGAGATGCCTTTGTAGCCACAGATGACATTAAATCCATTTGAAAAATGGGGGCTAAACTTCATTGGCCCAATTTCACCAACATCTAATAACAAAGAGTATATTTTAGTTTACATAGATTATCTAACAAAGTGGGTTGAAGTCAAGGAATTACAATTTGTAAGAGATGGAAATGTAGTTAAGTTCTTGTATGAAGACATCTTTACCAGGTATGGAGCACCTAGAGAAATTGTAACTGATCAAGGTCTTCAGTTCACTTTTGAATTTATTTCTAAATTGGTTAAAGAATATGAAATAAGACATAAATTCAACACCTTATCACCCCCAAGCCAATTGGTAGGTGGAGATTACTAATAGAGAAATTGAGAATATTCTAGCCAAAACAATACAAATTCATAAGAAATATTGGGCAATCAGATTACCTGAAGCAGTGTGGGCCTATAGAACACTGCATGTTTCAACCCTTATGAACTAGTGTATGGAAAAACAATAGTTTTGCCAATAGAGTTTGAATACAAGACTCTTAGGACAATAGTGGAATTATAAATGGACTTGAAAACATCACATAAGGAGAGGCTACACAATCTAAATGAGTTAATTTAAATTAGAATGGAGGCCATACATCACACAAAGATAATTAAAAAACATAGGACTAAATGACATTGTTAATTTATAAAGACTAAAGAATTCAATTTGGATGACATGACTTTATTATATGATTCCAAATAAAAATATTATAAGGGGAAGCTACAATTCAGATTGTTGAGACCCTATGAAATACAATAGGTATTCCCAAATGGAGTAGTGAAATTGCAAACCATATATGCAATTAGATTTTCATTGTTAGTTAATGGACATAGACTAAAGGTATACAAGAAACAAGCATAGAAAAATGACTTTATTCTTTCTCTAATGCATCAATATGGTAAAAACAATGGTTTTGATACTTACATACTACCACAAGATAATAACTCAACAAAAAATACTACTTGTTCTCATAGTGACTCAAAAAATGAGCTATACAACTCACCTCTTGAGATCACTTAGGTACATAATTCCTTATCTTACTTCACATGCACACACTGCACATGTGCCACAATCAATAATATTTTTGAAGGCCGCTTCACTATGTAGTAGGGACCTGTAGCATCATGAATAAAAGCTGCCACAATTCAGTTCGAGGCCTGTTGATGAAGGTACCCACATCCATTACTTGTCAGAGAATTCAAAAGATTACACTTATTTAATTGCATACCATCTACATTCATTCCAATTTTTTTGCACATGCAACCAGAAGCCTATCATATCACTACATGCAGCTTGCTCACTCCATTCCATGTCGCCTATCTTGAATTTCATGCATTTGAACTATCACTTCACATTCCATCTATCATACATACTATATCCTTTCAATCACACGCACCAACCTGTCATTTATTCTCTCACCCATTACAATTAACCAATGCCAAATTAAAATCACATTGCAAACACTCTTCCAAAAGCTTCACACACGAGGAGTTATGTTCATCTCAATCGACAGGTACACATACTAATATTCCATGATTAACATAGATTTCCATTACCTTAATTATGTACTCACATTTAATTTTGCATGCTTCATATTCATTAATCTTATTTCCATAATCCATAATCATACTCTCTGCCTAGTCACATGCATGAAGTGAGGTTAGTTCAAGGTTTTAGTTGGGGGGGATTGTATATATTCCAAAATTTTATTTTCACCATCAAAAGCAAAATACACAAAAAAATACACACCCTTTTTTTCCTTTATACCTTTCTACATATGTAACCTTTTTGTTGTCTGTTCCCTAAATTCCCCAACTCAAAGTCAATTCAAGCTGATCCAAGCTGAAACATAGTTGGGAAAGGCATAGTAGTTGAATTTGCAGTAGAAGAAGTGCATGCAGGTATAACAGACATAGAGGGTTGGTGGGTTGTTGAAATTGAATTTTGAGTTGAATTTCTAGAATTTGAGCAGAGTAAGGATATTCATCATGGGAGGTGATATTGTTAGAAGGGAACCATCTGCACACCAACAAGTATTGGAGGATGGGTTAGTCTTGCCCATTTTTATAAGAGTAGGATGGTTAGACTTCTTTTTGAAGTCAACTCTGGAATATAATGAAGACATGACAAAGTAGTTTGTAGCAACGTTACAACATGATGAAGCCACTATCAAAGGATTGAGAGTGGACGCTTCAGAGGCTACAATTACAGAGGTATCTGGTCTACCAAGGAATGGAGTTGAATTCCCTATCAAAGCAAATGCAGTAGCTACCAAGGACGAATTCAAGGATCCTGGAGAAAACCTTGATTCATCATCATAGGGTACCAAGAGATTATCACTTCCATGGGTATGAGATTTTTGTGCTCCTTACATTATTAAGCATATAACTTGTGATGGTAGAAAATCCCTTCTATATGCTATACATTTTAAGCTTTTGAGTCACCTTCGTCATAATAGATTGGTTAATGTACCTAATTTTCTCTATAATTTGTTAAAAAGAATGGGGTTTGACTATCAAAAGAAGATAAAGGATTCAACTCTATCAAATTACTGTTTGGTTGCCCTAGTGAAGAGAATCCTTAGGGTTCAATACCCACATGTGTCTTGGGAGAGATTTTTGATTTGTGAAGACATTAATAATATTCTTGAGGAACCAACAGTTCTAGAAAACCTAGAGTCACCTACTGCATGTTTAAGGGAAACTCCCCTTGTTTCACCTATTTCTTCACCTACCCGCAACAGGGGAGAACTAGAGGGGAAAAGTGTGCAAAGATCACCATACACAATATCTGATCAACTTGCAGAAAAAGAGGTACATGAAACCCCAACTTATTCTAAAACACAAAAAACAAGAAAGAAGAGAGGTGGTTATTTGTCTACATATTCAAAGGTGCAGAAAAAGAAGCTCACTCAACCAAGGCATTCACACCACCTGAAAAGGAAGGGTTCAATGAGGGGAAGTATTAAGAAACTAGAAGAAAAAAAAGTTATTGTGACAACAAGAACTGACTCAGATCTGAAAGATAATGTATCAAAAAATGTGCATGTTCTCATAAAAAGGAAATGGTATATATCTACCACCTTTGAATCAGATTCAAAGGACATTTTTTTGCAAACAAAACCAAGAAAAGAACCCCAATCAACCCTGACAGTGAGGGTTATGAGTACATAGGGAATAGTGATGAATGGTTTTTGAAAGATAAGGATTTGTTTTTAGAAGAAAGAAATGTTAGAAAAGAATTGCAAGAAGCATTGGAGAGGATCAAACAATTAGAAGAATTGGTAAAAACCTATGAACAAAGGGACAAAGAGAATTGAAAATTTAGGAGTTGGAGGAAAAATTGCATACTTATGGACATAGGTCAAAGTTAGACTTGATTGCACAACTAGCAATAGTTAAAGTAGGAAATAGAGAGCTTGAAATTGAGAACAAAAGACCCCCTTCCACTAAAACTCCAACTTTTCATATAAACATGTCCCTAGGATATTGATTATGGAAACTTACTCAAGAATTTTCTGAACAAAAGGAGAATCGAAAGAAAGAAAAAAAAATAATGATTTTGGAGCATACTAGAATATTGGAGAGTAAAGACATTGAATTGAAAAGTTTAGCAATCAAGGTGGAAGAAGTAGCAAATAAAGCTGCCCAAATTGTTAAATGATGACCTCCAACTATGACACATGCTTTGTTTTTTCAAGAAAAGTTCATGAGTTATCAGTTTAGTAGGTTGATTAGTAATCAACCAGTTGCTATGAGTAGAAAATTTGATTTTCTAAATATTTTTGTTGATGCCACACTAGACGAATATGATTAATTGTGTGAATACTGTTTGCATAATTATGTTTCGCTTGAAGAAACAGAATGGAACCCATTAATATTTGTGGGAGATTTACAATTAAGGGCACTAACATTATATTTTAGGAATAAAACGTATAGGGGTAAAATTATACAAGAGTATCTGGAGAGAGAGAAATCAATTGCTCTTCCAATAAGGAAGGAATCTAAAACCCTTGATGTGATCACAAAAGAATGGTTACAAATTTTGGAGCACAAAGGTGTAGGTAGGAAAATCATGAATTTGAGAATGCAAGATTATAGAAGAATGCAAATATCGATTGTTGGACTCATCCATCATTCTTACCAGTTTGTGCAAGAAAGATGAGATAGTTTAACCCTTGAGTTGCAAAGGAAAGAGCCCCACTCCATTTATAATTGTATGGCCAAGCTTGAAAGAACACATAGGTACATGGACATTGGTAGAGATTAAGGACTTGAATGAGTACCACTCACATTCCAACCACCAATTCTTTTGTACGTAGTACCACACTGGACAAGAGAGAAGAATGAGGAATGTGAGAGAGTAGAGGTTACTAGAATGAACATACTTGCATGCTTAGAGGATTTTATTTTAAACTTGTCAAAGGAGTGGATGTTGGTTATAGATTTCAGGAAAATCACTTCGCACTACAATCTCCAGCCCTAGTTAATTTGCTTGAGGACGCGCAAATGGGTAGTTGGGTGGAATGATGGGTCTAGTAATTAGATAGTTTTCTAATGTATTTATTCAAGCTTATAGAAATTCTTAGACACTTATCTTATACATATTCCTACACTATGCTATCTATTATGCTTATTATGGAAACCTGAACCTAATTTAAAGTATATGGAAATATGGTTATGATGTGATGTCTATTGCAAGATTAATGTGTGAATATGTATGAATTGTAATGGTTATATGTGCTTAGCTATGGTTTTTAGTATGTGTAAATATTTAATGAACTAATTCTTTGTAGCCAAGGAGCTAGAGGAGGTAGATTGTAGCCCGCATCAACTACGAGGTGCAACCCACAACCAAAAGAGTTTCTAGACAACAGAGCAAGGGAGGTTCTAGAATAAGTTGAGCACAACAATAAAAACATGGAGGCACTTAATGAAGATGATTGTGCATCATTATGACATTCAATATATATGTTGAAGTAAAATAACTTTTTTATAGTTAGGAGTCCAATGTGATTGATTCCAACAATCCATGTTCTAGTTTTGTTGTAGCAGAGTCACAGTTCTACTTGGATTCTTCTTCCTTTTTTAGTTATAGATTTCTTAGTATTTATCACACGATAATATATAGGGAGTGGTGATTTATGATTTAAATTTAGGGTCCTTGTTTTAATAGACTCCTATGTGCCTATATGTCTGGCTCGGTGGTTGAGGCATTAGGAATCAGTTGATTGTTCAATGACAAATATAGTTACCCGATATTTTCAGTTAGTTGTTCTTACATGGACAATGATTATTGTTCAATCATGATTTCATGAATAAGATATTCAGGGATAAATTTAAGAAACCCCCCTCGAAGAAGGTGTAAAATCGTGGTGAATCTTGGCTAAGTGCTATTATTTTCTTGGTAAATATTTCCTGTTATTTGAAAAAAATATTAATTTTCTTGGTGAATCTATGCACATTATTAAAAAAAATGTAAAATCCTGGCGAATCTTAATGAATAATTCATAAAAATAATAATCACAATTGCGAATCCTAGCGAATAATCACTAAAAAGATTAATTACAATAGCAAATCTCTCCTTTAAAAATTTGCATAGTTGGTCGGCATAGTTCCCCCATATATATATATATTGTAATATTGAAGTAGGGGCCCGAGGGCAACAACCACTGGCGAGGTCAAGGGGGTAGACCCCCCTTGTGGGGGTTGAGTAGGCAACGCCCCCTCGTGGGGTCTAGGGATAGCGACCCTGATGCGCTCCTGTCACAATACAGGGGTTGAGGGACAAGGCCCCTCACCACCAAGCATAAATTCACTATCAAAAATGCATTGCAGTGCACACACTAATTAAGTATATTTTTTAAAAATCTTACTTTTAAAATAAGACTAAATGAATAGTGAATTTTTTTTATCATTGATTAGCTTTTTAATCAGATGGCTATAGGTTGATTCCATGACCTACACACACGTGCCACACAATTAAAACTAATCGTGTGGCCCAAAACAAATTCCAGGCCTCAACAAGCCTTTTAAAAGGCACATGCATCTAGGTCACGAAATCAACCATTTGATTAAAAAGCTAATCAATGATTTAAAGCAATAAATAAAAGCCCTATTCAAGGCTAAAATATCCCTAAAATTAAATGGTAATTTATTATTAGTGATGATATTGCCCCAAAATTAATGGTAGGAATGTAATATTATTGGAAAATATAATTAATATTTGTAATTACAGTATAAAATATTGGCGAATCAGTTCCAATGACACATCGTTTACATGGAAAATCAATTCGATTTATTAATTTAAAAAATAATGCATAGGCGAATTAATCAAGACAAAATTAATTTTTTGTAAAAAAATGGTGATTCAGTCTCCTTTTTAGCTTGTACTATTCACCATTTCTAGAGGTCCCGATTTCAATTATCCACCAATTGGCAAAAAATCACCACTAAAGTTTTCCCTGAAGATATTCCAACAAAATGTTATGTGATATTTTGAAGTTGTGCAATGAATGGTTTTGAGTTATTATGATTGCAATAATCTACGAAGCTAGATTTGAGTTAGATTAGTGGAGGCAATCACTTGAGCAAGGGCCACTCAAGGTAATTGTCTCTCAATTAATTTTCTATATAATTACTCCTATTATAACAGTTATTTCATAAATGCATGTTAATTAGATTCCTTATGTTATTCATGAACAATTCTTGTTTCACATTTATGCTTTAGTTTGCTTAAGCTTTTTGTAATCCAAAGTGTAGGTTTAGTTAATAGTATTAGTTAGCTTCCAACATTCATTTCTTTTTAGTAATTTAGTCATAGTCTTATACTATAGCTACCCATAGCAATAGTGTCAACATCACTTCCTTTACTATTATGCAATTTTATGATTTCTCAGCATGTATAAACATCTAAGGTAGGATGATTTAGGTAGTCTTGAGTCTTTGAAAGCACATACAGTGCCAATACCATCACAAGCTTACTAACCCTGATCGATAATTCAATGAAGGTCTTCAAAAGGTTCAAGTGAATTGTTCAGCTAGGTTTTCCTTCTGAATTGTGTGATTGACACCAAGTTTATTAGATACTAGTAGGGACTCTACAACATAGCCCTCTAATAATGCCTCATCTCTCTACATCTCAAGAATCCAATACATAGCTAAGGCTAAAACCAAAAACCACCAATGGTTTCTAAAACCATGGGCTAAAATTGCATCCAAATTCCTATGAAAATCTTAACACCCAAATAAATGTGAGTTATCTAAAACATAATTGCAAACTTCTTCCTTCCACTTGAGCATTCTACTTGTGGTTTTATCCACCTTTTTGGTAAAAAAATAATGATAAATAAATATTTCCCTTAATCTTCTCCAATTTCACACTTAACTCTACTTTTCATGTTCTTTCTAATCTAGCAACTCTTACACAACTTATAATTTATCAAAATTACATTTAAAATCCCACAACTAAGTGATAATTATAAATTACCAAATTGCAAACTACAATTGACTTGTGTCACTCCAAGTGGGATCACCCAAATGTGTTGATGCATAATAAATAAAATAACTAAATGATTAACTATGAACATTGGAAATGCAAGGTTGATACATTTTTTTCCAACATTTAAATATGGTTTTGAGCAATGTGGATAAGGTTGGTGGTTACAAATTCAATTGGAAGGAAAATGTTTTCTGGGATGAATTTAAAAGGAAAAATAACCTTGTGGAACCTCTAATGAGCTTTAAGAAGAATAGTAAACGATTATGATCTACTAGTCTAAATTTCAAAAGGATAATAAGAGGGTTTCTTCTAGATTAGATATTTTTATGGTGGATAATTTGTTTTTTCACATCCCTCTTGTCCATAATAACAATATGGTGTAAGTTTTCCCTGTTACCTTATTTGATCACCACCCAATAGAAATTGAGTGTTCCCTATTTCTCATCCTCCTAAGCTTCCATGTATTTTTGATAAATGAAATACTTCTCATTTGAAAGACCCTTCTTGTTCCAAGACTTTGTATAATCTTTGGGTCTTGAATTTTGGCAATTTTTTGAGGGATATTATATTAGTAGATGGGGTAAAACTATTGATTTTTCTATTTATTTTTATTAAATTTTGGTGGGATAAATCCAAAACTAGAGTTGAGAGGGTAGAAGGTTTCAAGAGAATTTGAATTTTATAGAAAATAGAATTTATTGCAATCCTTTTGATGTTATTTTGAAAAGTGAGGGTATGAAATAAAGTAGTTTTGGAGTTTGACTAATTTTATAAGGCCAAAGGTGCCAAACTTAGATATAGACTTATTATTGGAAATCAAGGTATAAATTGCAACAATATGAACTTATAAAAGTGGTTGCAAATATGATATTATATATTCAAGATTACCATAGAAATATTATGTGATTGGCAATTGAAAAATGAAAGAAAAAATGCAATACAACAAGTCATCAAACATAAGTTACACAAGATATAGGTGGAGAAACCCTTGTGGGAAAAAAATCCACACCTAAAGAGATCCAATGTTTGTATTAATTTTCAAGGAAGTACATCAATACAACAATCCTCTTTGTAGTCCAGCAACACTTCATCGCCCTGAAAACTTGCAAATAAACTCTTTCAAACCACCATCTCAAGGCTCCAATATATGGAAGTTTGTGGGAGAGAATACCACAATGGTATTCCAAAACAACAAGAAAAACTACCTGGAAAAACCCACACCCCCCCTTAGTGGATAACACATAAACATGGAATATAAAATTAAATTATCACATGGCTTTCACATGGGTGCCTAACCCATAGCTAATCAAAATTGGTCAAACCCGAGTGCTCGATAACTTACTAATGGCTCTGACGGCTGCATGTAAGAGCATGCACCAACATGCAAACCTGGGCGCCCAATCATGCAAGATCATGCAAAACATACAAATAACATGCAAGGAAATGCACACCAAAGTGATCCCCACTCACAAAGTTGGACACCCAAGAGGAATATCCTCCCAAAATGCTTTGTAATCGCCACTATGAAGGTCCACCTCTTTGAATGCAATTACAATTTTTCATAGGAGAATAAATAATTAATATTTTGTCCCTCATGTCCCCTAGAACACTTTCCAAAGAATGTGGAGAAACACAAATCAACTCAGGATAATAATTATACTGTAAATTATCCTAACATTCTCCCACTTGACATTTGAAATTATAATTACATCCATGAGATACAAATAAAATATAATCAGGTACAGTGATCAAGGCCCATGGCCTTCCCACACCAAAAGAACTTATATGTGGTCACTGGCTTCACGAGAGAATCTGCAACATTATTTGAAATGTCAACCTTCTCAATCAAAACCTTACCATTCTTTAACATTTCTCACACAAAGTGATACTGAACATCAATATTCTTATTACAAGCATGATACATAAGATTTTTGGCTAAACACATGAAACATTGATTATCACATCCAATCCTCACTATCCTGCAATCAAAACCAATGCCATTACCAAGTCTCTATAACTAAACCACTTCCTTAGAGGCATGTGAAGCAACCATATACTCTACTTCAATGGTGGACAATGCAACTGTAGGTTGCCTCTTACTCATCCAACTTACTACACCTCCAAACAAAGTAAAAACATAGCTACTAGTGGACCTTCAAGTATCCAAGTCACCTGCCCAATTTACATCAACAAAACCTTGTATGTCCAATGACTTATTCACATCACCAGTACGATGATAAACCAAATAGTAATTTGAAGTACCACACAAATATCTAAAAACCCTCTTAACAAAATTCCAATGCTCTCTACCAGGGTTAGGCATAAACTTGCTCAAAACTCCCACTTCTTGGGCTATATCTAGTCTAGTGAAAACCATTGCATACATCAAACTACCAATGACAATAGCATAAGGAACATTATACATCTCTTTAATATCATCATCATAATTATGACACATGTCTAAACTCAACTTAGTACCAATAAAAAATGGAATATTTACTAATTTACAGTCATGCATATTAAACCTATGTAAAATGGTATCAACATACTTATGGGTGATCCCACAATAGTGGTTTACAATATTTGGCCAAATTGGACACTGGAATTATTATTTTTAACTAAATCTTCAGATTCAGGCACCTATAGCGGCTAAACCATGAGAAATTTGAAGATGATGCAAACTAGAGTCTCATCACATTTTGTCTATAGATTCTAAAAATATTTGGAATTAGATTGCACTTCTTTTTCCATCTCCTTTGAAAATTGTTTTTTTTTTTCTTCAGAAAACAACATTTTTAAAAAGTGACACACACCGTATAACACATAATTTTTTTTCCATGAAGATAAAATTCTAATTCTTTCGAATTTAGATTTGTAACTCCGATATATAGTGCTTCCACTTGGTAAGATATATTTTTATTGAACATTTTTTCTTTAATCAAGTTTCGAAGTCAAACCAATTACAATTCCAACCTAGCGCGACTGTATAACGCGTAACTTTTTTGGTATATATCAAAATTCATTTTTTTTTTTTGTTGGATCAAGGACTTCAATATCTGGTGCACTCATATTTTTCATTTTTTTTTTTGATAATCTGCTATTTTTCCACATGTGTAGAACATAGACCTTCATTTTCGATGAAAAACCTATATTTAATAAAACTAAAAAAACAAATACATAATAAAACCAAAACATATCAAAATTATATTTGTTGGATAGCTCGTTTCGAGGACTACCTGATTCTAGTTGGGTTTGTGAAGTCTCCACCATTTTCATGTTCAAATCGAGCTTCGAAGTGCAAAAAATTAGGTTTTTTTTGTGAATTTTATCAAACATCAGGGAAATGGGGGGTTCGTGCAAACCTAGGTTCAATCGAACTTGGGTTTGACCGAACCCCCTTCCCAAAAGGGGGTTTCAATCGAATTTTGTCCGTGCATGTAATTGATGGGTTCGCTCGAACCCTGGTTCGAGCGAACCCTTTTTTGGTTCGTTCGAACCCCCAAAATGTAAATTTTTTCCATGGGGTCATTTTTTGTGAGTTTTCCTTCCTCATTGGAATTTTAAACCACTATTGTGGCTTCACCCTTACTCTGACTTAACCAAAGCTTTCTGTGAACCTGATCTCTATTGATCTCCATTCAAAGAATATATTTTGTAGCTCCCAAGTCCTTAATATTAAATGTGCCAAAATACCGAGTCTTAAGCTGCCTAATAATCACCTTACTATTACCCATAAACATGTCATCAACATACAAGAAAATGATTAGTACCTGATCATCAATGATTGTAATTTTTAAACACAATGATCCTCTTCGCTCCTATACAAACCCAACTTCAATGCAAAGGCATCAAAATTCTTGTACCACATCTTGGGTGACTGTTTCAAACCATATAAAGATCTCTTTAACCTGCAAACCAACTATTCTTTTCCTTTCACAACAAAATCGTTAGGCTGTCGCATATAAATATCTTCCTCAAGATTCCCATTCAAGAAAGTAGTTTTAACATCCATTTTCTCTATTTAAAAATCATAAGAAAAAAAAATAGATAATAGGAATTTAATAGAATTTAACTTTGTAGCAAGAGATAAAATTTCACTAAAATCAACTCCCTCTCTTTGGGAGTAGCCCTTGGCTACCAATTTGGCCTTGTACTGCTCTAACCAATCATCTGCTTCAAATTTATTTTTAAATACCTAGTTGCAACTAATGGGCTTCCTTCCTTTGGTAAAAGTCACAAGATCCTAGGTATCACAACTATCCAAAACCATCATCTCGTCTTGCATAGCCTACATCCAAGACTCACTCTCTTCTAAAGAAAGAGCCTCCCTATAGGATCCGGGTTCATCGTCAGTACTCAACAAATCAAATACACACATAAATTGGATGGGCTATACCTATCGACTGGATTCTGTTGTATTTTGGATCTTCTCATGGTAGGAGTAAGGGGTTCTTGCTACTCTTCTTCTTCATGCTCTTCTTGCACATCATCTAAATTCTTTGAGCCCTTTTCTTCCTCTCCATCCTCTAATCCATGTGGTTGTTCTTCCACATTTTCATCTTCTTTCTTTTCAATCTTTGTCTTGAATTGAACTATTTTTGTCTTATCTTTCTCCTTTGGTTGTTCTTCACCCTTGTAAGCTCTAAACTCCTTGAAAATCACATCTCTAGAGAAAACCATTTTACGAGTTAGTGAATTCCAAAATGTATAACCTTTTAAATTCTCACCATAACCAACAAAGATACATTTTTGTGATTTTGGAGCCAACTTAGAATGCTTCTTTTGAGGCACATGAACAAAATACTCACAACCAAAGACCCTTAAATGTGAAACAAAATAATTTCTACCTATCCACACTTCATAAAGAGTTTTATCAACAAGAATTGAACAAGGATATTTGTAAACCAAATAACATGCAATACTTATAGTTTCCGCCCAAAATCATCTATCAAACTTAGCACCACTCAACATGCTCCTAGCTATTTCCATCAAGGTTTGGTTCATTCTTTCTACTACCCCATTTTTTTGAGGTGTATAAGGAGTAGTATTTTTTTGAACAATACCTACATGCTTATATAACTCATGAAATTCCTTAGAACAATATTCACCCCCATTGTTAGATCTCAACACCCTTATCTTATAATTTGTTTGCTTCTCAACTAAGGCTTTAAATTCTTTGAGCTTAGTGAAAACCTCATATTTTGTATGCATAAAATAAATCCAGGTGTATCTTGACACATCATCAATAAAAGTAACATACTAACGAGATTTTCCAAAAGATTCGACATCCACTAGTCCAAAAACATCCGAATGAATGATCTCTAATGATCTCTTAGCTTTATTAGTTACACTAGGAAATGATGATCTATTATGTTTACCAAACATACAATGCTCATAAAAATCATTTTTACTAACACGATAATCAGAAATACCATCAACCAACTTTTTATTCAAAATGGTCTTAAGACCCTTTTCACTTATGTGATCTAATCTATGGTGCCACATAATACATGCATTTTCAATGCCAATTACATTGATAGAGTTACAAAAAGTGGAGGAATTAATCCTAAACAAGGTTCCTATCCAAGATCCCTTAGCAATCACCAAACTCCCTCTTACCAACCTACAACTAAACTTGTCAAATGCCACATGCATTCCAAAATCATTCAACTTGGATACTAAAAGTAAATTTCTCACAAGTCCTAGAATATGTAAAACATGATAAATGGTTTTAACCCTCCCATCACTAAAACACAACTTTACCTTCCCCTTACCAACAATTTTCTTTGTGTTGTTATCACTAAAGAAAAATTATCCCCCATCATAATTTGAATATGAAGTAAACCACTCCCTGTGAGGAGTCATATTGTAGGAGAAACCTGAATCAATAATCCAAGCATCATCACTAATAGTGTTAGCAAAAATAAACAAAGCATCAAAATGACCATGAATTTTTCGTGGAAGCATCCAAACTCTTTTTATTGTTTCTACACTCCTTCACATGCCCTCTCTTACCACAATTCCAACACTTTTCTCTTCTTGGGGGTTTTAGATCGTTATTTAGACTTATCTCTCTTTTTGTCCCCTTTAGGCCCTCCTTTTTCTTTGGACCTTCCTCACACATGAAAGACATCTTGGGAGCCCACATTCATGGAATTTCTCCTCATCTCTTTTGAAATAAGTATAGAAATGAGACTATCCATCTTCAATTATGTACCACTACCACTTATGACAATGATTAGATTTTCCCAAGATTCGGGTAAAGAAAAAAGCATCAAAATACATTTATCTTCCTCTTCTATCTTAACATATACAGATACAAGCTGACTTATAATCATATTAAAAGAATTTAAATTCTTTTCAATAGAATCACCATCCTTCATTTTCAAATAATACAAACATCTTTTGAGATATAACTTATTAGTTAGACTTTTAGTTTGGGAGATTTCGCCTATCCTCCTCCACAACTTGAATGCAATAGATTCTTTTGAAACATTCAAGAGGATGGAATTTGCAAGACACAATTGAATGGTCCCTCATGCCTTGTTGTCCATTTTATTCCAATCTACATGAGATGTTGATTTTGGTTTCTTTTCAATAGAAATTACCAACCACTGATCTCTCTCTTGAAGGAGATCCTCAATCTTCAACTTCCACATCTTGTAGTTAGTGTCATTGAACTTCTCAATATCTAGATGAGAGGTAGAAGCCATGGTTTACAATATTCTTCAAAAATATACAAAACCCAAAATGCACAAGGTCCCATTGCAACCAAAAAACCTTGAACACTCAAAAGAAAGGTGTCCCTCTCTTAACATGACCATTAGCTTTGATACCAAATGTTGGAAATCAAGGTATAACTTGCAACAATATGAACCTATAAAAGTGATTGCAAATTTCAAATTATATATTCAAGATTACCATAGAAAAAATATGTGATTGACAATTACAATAATGAAAGAAAAAATACAATATCACATGTCATCAAACACAAGTGACACAAGATATACGTGGAGAAAACCTTGGAAAAAAAAAACTCCACATCCAAAGAGATCCAATGTTTATATTAATCTTCAAGGAAGTAGATCAATACAACAATCCACTCTGGAATTCAACAACACTTTGTTTCTCTGACAACCTACAAAAAAAATATTACAAACCACCATCTCAAGGCTCCAATATATAGAAGTTTGTGGGAGACAATACCACAAATGGTATCTCAAAACAGTAAGCGAAACCGCCTAGAAAAACCCATGACCCCCTAGTGGACAACCCATAAACATGACATAAAATATACAAATTATCACATGGCCTTCACATGGGTGACTAACCCACAACCAATTAGAATTGGTCAAACTTGAATGCTCCATAACTTATAGATGTCTTTGACGGCTACATAAAAGAGCATGCACCAATATGAAAACCTGGGTGCCCAACCATGCAAGAACATGTAAAACATGCACATAACATGCAAGGACATGCACACCAAAGTGGTCCCTACTCACAAAGTTGGACACCCAAAAGGAATATCCTCTCAAAATGATTTGTAACTACCATCGTAAAGTTCCACCTCTTTAAATGCAATTACAATTTGTCATAGGAAAATAAATAATAAATATTTTTTCCCTCATGTCCCCTAGAACACTTTCCAAAGAACATGAAGACACATAAATCAACTTAGGATAGTAATTATAATGTCACCTATCCTAGCATATTGAAGTTTTTTTTTTTGGAGAGTTCCAAATAGAACTTTTTGCAAAACTAATGATAATAATGTAAGGTATAAAAATACATAAGATTTGTGCAAGAATATTATTCTTTTTTAAATGATTAATATTGATGAGTCCTTCGTACTTGATAAAAAGATTAACAAGAATGAAATTCTAAATGCTATAAAATATTTAAAAAGTGGAAAGTCTTTTGGTGTTGAAGGTTTATCGATTTAATTCTACAAAGCTAATATTGAGTGGGTTGTAGATGATCTATTCACAATATATAAATAATCTATTTAGAAAGGCTCTTTAGATAATGACAGTAATAGAGGTATTATTAACATTTTCTCTAAAGATAGAAACACGATTAATATCAATAATTAGAGGTCAATATCTCTACTCAGTATTTTGTATAAAATATCTCCTAAAGTTTTGACCTTAAGATTAGTGGATATCTTATCAAAATAATTAATTATACTCAAATTTGATTCATAAAAGTTATATATATTTTTGAGAATTTAATTAGCAATTAGAAAGCTCTTGATTGGGATAAAAAAGGTAAATTAGAATGTTGGGATGATCTTGTTAGATTTTGAAAAGGTTTATGATAGAGGAATGATCTTTTGTTATGCTACTCTTAGAAGATTTTGGATTTTCTAGATATTTTTTCAATATGATTAAGGTTATATTTCATGATGCATATGCTCAAATTGATATGAATGATTATTTAACAAAACCTTTTATTATTAAATATACATTAGATACTAATGTCTTTTATCTCCATTTATCATTAGTTTTGAGGCTCTTCATTATTTTTTTGAGAACTTACTTTTTGGAAATATGGTAAAGGGTTCTTTTTACTTATAAATATATAATTTGTTGATGACACTACTTTGTTTGCTAAATTGGATGAGATTTTTTTGGTATTCTAAGTAATACAATTAATGCTTAGTATTTGGATTTTAAAGCTATTTTTTGAAATAAAATCATCTATATTTAGTTTGAATGAGTCTCCTCCTATTTGAATCTCTAATTCTAGATGGTAATGGGGTGACCCTAATAAATAAGTTAGATATTTTGGGATTCCTTTTTCTATGAATATTTCCCTTTAAAATATGTGGAATTAGATGTATTGTAATATTTAGAAGAATATTTTAAAAGAGAATAGAACATTTTTATATTTGGCTGGTAGAATCTAGGTTTTTTGGCTAGTAGAATCCAAATTTGTCAAAAATGTTTTTTTCTTATAGTATTAAATATGTGTCGATTTGGATGTTTGGAAGCTATAAAATTGAAAATATTCATATAATCATAAGGAAATTCCTTCAATTTGACGGTTAAAGTAACAAGAAAAAGCATACAATTAAGTGAGATTAGTGTTTCTTGAGTAAGAAAAATGGTGGTGTGGGTTAATTTTTTTTTAAAATATAGAGTGTGGCTTTGACTAGAAAATAGATTGTTAAAACCTTAGAGGGAAATGAATCTTGAAAAATGCTTATTAGGAATAATATTTTATGCATTTTCCCAAAAAATAGTGGAAATGAATTCATCTTATGAACTTTTATTTAGTAATTTCTCTATCAAACACTTAAGTTCTAATTATTCTACAATGTTTGGAGGGCATAGAAAAGTGTGAGTTCTTTAATCAGTGTTAAATAAGCCATTTATATAAATGAAAAAAAAATATAGCTAAATATCTATTTCATAGAATTTGTATTAAAAAAAAAAACCCCTTTGCCAATTTAGGGGTGTTTTTGTTAATATTTAGCAAAATAAAGGGATTATTGATTTTGTTAATTATTTATTTATTTTGGGTATGTTTGGGATTGAGACTATTTCAAGGCAAATCTTTCTAAGAACCCTCCCAATATTTTGTTTGTTTGTTTAATATTAAAGTTCTTGAGGCTTTGACTTTTAATATTGAAATTCTATAAAAAAATAAAATTGAATGGTGATGTACCATTTTTTAAAATATGAACTCCTCCAAAATTTGTTGTATGTGAGGTGATAGATCATATTAAGAAGTGTTGGAATGCAAATTTTTGATATCAAGTGACGGTCCCACTTAATTAATTGGTGTTGATAGAAGTTTCTAGTGCCTAAAAATTTCTTCTTTGGATGGATTTTATTGATTAAAAATTTGGTTATTGGTTGTTCTATTTATTTGTAACTTATCCTTTGTAAAATATTTAATTTCCTTGAAAGCTTTTATCACATTTTTTATTGTATTTTTGTTAAATATATTTGAAAATTATTTATATGTAATATTTTTGGGTGGTATATTAGGAAGAAATTCACTTGGAAGGAATATCTTTGTAGTTATGTTGATGAATTGAGTCTTAAACCTTTTTTTTGGTTAATAATCCCATCTAAAATTTTGTGGTTTATTTGGAAAAGAAAAGATGATGAATTATTCTAGGACAAGAGAAGGCATCAAATAGAGTCTTCTAATAGACTCAAACTCTTTAACATTGTGTTATAGGTTACAATGATTGTAGTGCTACCTAAGGATGTGTTTATGAAGATTGTTGGTGAAGGATAAACTATTATATATAAATCAAAAATAAAATTTGTATGATTTTGGTCACATGACTACAAAAAAAATGGATGAAAATTTTATCAAAGAATATATAATGTTAGGATAAATCCTACAAAATACTTGGGCATAACATGGTTATTCATGATGCTATTATGGATTTTGATTTTAGTAAAGAGAATTCTAGAAACTAAGAGTAGAAATAGAGTCTTCTAACAAAATTACTCTCTTTAGCATTGTGTTATAGGTTACAATGATTTTAGTGCTATTTAAGGACATCTTTATGAAGATTGTTGATGAAGGATCAACTACTTTGTATATATCTCCCCCTGTTGGAACATTTGAGATTGATGTATTAATTTTCAAGGAAGTACATCAATACACCAATCCTCTTTGTAGTCCAACAACACTTCATCGCTTTGAAAACCTACAAATAAACTCTTTCAAACCACCATCTCAAGGCTTTAATATATGGAAGTTTGTGGGAGAGAATACCACAAATGGTATTCCAAAGCAATAAGAAAAACCTCCTAGAAAAACCCACGCCCCCCTTAGTGGATAAACCATAAACATGGAATATAATATTAAATTATTGCATGACCTTCACATGGGCGCCTAACCCATAGCCAATCAGAATTGGTCAAACCCGAGTGCTCCATAACTTATTGATGGCTATAAAAGTTGCATACAAGAGCATGCAACGACATGCAAACCTGGGCACCCAATCATGCAAGAGCATGCAAAACATACAAATAACATGTAAGTACATGCACACCAAAGTGATCCCCACTTACAAAGTTGGACGCCCAAGATGAATATCCTGCCAAAAGTCTTTGTAATCACCACTGTAAAGGTCCACCTCTTTGAATGAAATTACAACTTGTCATAGGAAAATAAATAATAAATATGTTTTCCCTCATGTCCCCTAGAACACTTTCTAAAGAACATGGAGACACACAAATCAACTTAGGATAACAATTATAATGTCACCTATCCTAACATTCTCCCACTTGACATTAGACATTACAATTACATCCATGCGATACAAATAAAACATAATCAAGTACAATGATGAAGATCTATAGCCTTCTTGTACCAAGAGAACTTATCCATGGTCACTAGCTTCATGAGAGAATCTACAACATTATTCAAAGTGTCAACCTTCTCAATCAAAACCATACCATTCTCTACCATTTCTCACACAAAGTGATAATAAACATCAACATGCTTAGTACAAGCATAATACATAGGATTTTTGGCTAAACATATGGCACTTTGACTATCACATCCAATCCTCACTATCCTGCAATCAAAACCAATACTATTACCGAGTATCTATAACCAAACCACCTCTTTAGAGGCAGGTGAAGCAACCATATACTCTACTTCAATGGTGGAAAATGTAACTATAGGCCGCCTCTTGCTCATCCAACTTACTACACCTTTAAACAAAGTAAAAAAATTGTCACTAGTGGACTTTGGAGTATCCAAGTCACTTGCCCAATCGACATCAACAAAACCCTATATGTCGAATGACTTATCCACATCATTAGTACCATGATAAACCAAACAATAATTTGAAGTACCATGCAAATATCTAAACACACTCTTAACAAAAGTCCAATTATCTCTACCAGGGTTAGGCATAAACTTGCTCAAAACTCCCACTGCTTGGGCTATATTTGGTCTAGTGCAAACCATTGCACACATCAAACTAACAATGATACTAGCATAAGAAATATTATACATATCTTGAATATCATCATTATAATTAGGACACATGTCTAAACTCAACTTCGTACATATTAAAAATGGAATATTTACTGGTTTATAGCCATGCATATTAAACCTCTACAAAATGGTATCAATATACTTACTCTGAATTAACCAAAGCTTTCCGTGAACCTGATCTCTATTGATCTCCATCCGAAGAATATATTTTTGTAGCTCCCAAGACCATATCAAATATGCCAAAATATTGACTCTTAAGCTCCCTAATCATCACCTTGCTGTTACCCATAAACATGTCATCAACATACAAGAAAATAATTAGTACCCGATCATCAATAAACTTAATATTTAAACACAATGATCCTTTTCACTCCTAACAAAACCCAACTTCAATTCAAAGACATCAAAATTTTGGTATCACATCTTAGGTGACTATTTCAAACCATATAAAGATCTCTTTAACCTGTAAACCAACTCTTCTTTTCCTTTCACAACAAAATCGTCCAGTTGTCGCAAATAAATATCTTCCTCAAGATCCCCATGCAAGAAAGCATTTTTAACATCCATTTTCTCTATTTAAAAATCATAAGAAACAACAATAGATAATAGGAATATAATAGAAGTTAAATTAGCAACAAGAGAGAAAATTTCATTGAAATCAACTCCCTCTCTGTGGGAGTAGCCCTTGGCCATGAATCTGGCCTTGTACCTCTCTAATCGACCATTTGCTTCAAATTTATTTTTAAATACCTAGTTGCAACCAATGGGATTCCTTCCTTTGGGAAAACTCACAAGATCTTAGGTATCACAACTATCCAAAGCCACCATCTCCTCCTGCATGTCTTGCATCCAAGACTCACTCTCTTCTAAAGAAAGAGCCTCCTTGTAGGATCTAGGTTCATCATTAGTACTTAACAAAGCAAATACAAAACATAAATTTGATGTGCTATACTTGTTGACTGGATTACATTGTATTTTGGATCTTCCCACGATAGGAGTAAGGGGTTCTTGCTGCTCTTCTTCTTCTACATGCTTAGATTCCTACACATCATTTGAACTCTCTAAGCCCTTTTCTTCCTCTCCAGCCTCTAATCCATCTAGCTGTTCTTCCAAATTTGAATCTTCTTTCTTTTCAATCATTTTCTCAAATTGAACTATTTTTGTCTTATGTTTCTCCTTTGGTTGTTCTTCACCTGAGTAAGCTCTAAACTCCCTAAAAATCACATCTCTAGAGAAAACCATTTTATGGGTTAGTGGATTCCAAATCTTATAACCTTTTACATTCTCACCATAATCAACAAAGATACAATTTTGTGCTTTTGGATCCAACTTAGGATGCTTCTCTTGAAGCACATAAACAAAAGCCTCACAAACAAAGACCCTTAAATGTGAAACAAAATACTTTCTACCTATCCACACTTTATAAGGAGTTTTATCAACAAGAGTCGAACAAGAAGATCTATAAACCAAATAACATGCAATACTTATAGTTTCTTCCCAAAAGAATCTATCAAGCTTAGCATTCTCAACATGCTCCTAGCTCTTTCCATCAAGGTTTGGTTCATTCTTTCTGCTACCCCATTTTGTTGAGGTGTATAAGGAGTGGTATTTTTCCAAACAATACCTACATGCTTATAGAACTCATCAAATTCCCTAGAACAATATTCACCCCCATTGTTAGATCTCAACACCCTTATCTTATAATCTGTTTACTTCTCAACTAAGGCTTTAAATTACTCGAGCTTAGTGAAAACCTCATATTTTTAATGCATAAAATAAATCCAGGCGTATCTTGACACATCATCAATGAAAGTAACATACTAATGAGATTTTCCAAAAGAGTCAACTTCCACTGGTCCAAACACATCTGAATGAATGATCTCTATAATCTCTTGGATTTATTAGTTTCGTTAGGAAATAATGATCTATTATATTTACCAAACATGCAATGCTCATAAAAATCATTTTTATTAACAAAATAATTAGAAATACCATCAATCAACTGTTTATTCAAAATGGTCTTAAGACCGTTTTCGCTTATGTGGCCCAATCTATGGTGCCACAACATACATTCATTTTCAATGGTAGTTACATTGATAGAGTTACAGAAATTAGAGGCATTAAACCTAAACAAGGTTCCTATCCAAGATCCCTTAGCAATCACCAAACTCCCTCTTACCAACCTGCAATCAGACTTGTCAAATGTCACATGCATTGCAAAATATTTCAACTTGGATACTAAAAGTAAATTTCTCACAAGTCCTAAAATATGTAAAACATGATCAAGGGTTTTAACCCTCTCATCACTAAAACACTTTACCATTCCCTTACCAAAATTTTTCTTTGTGTTGTTATCCCCAAAGAAAACTTCTCCCCCATCATAATTTGAATATGAAGTAAACCACTCCTTGTGAGGAGTCATATTGTAGGAGCAACTTGAATCAATAAGCCAAGCATCATCACTAATAGTGTTAGCAAAAATAAACAAAGCATCAAAATCACTATCTTTTGAGGACTTTTCCGTGGAAGTATCCAAAATATTTTTCTTGTTTTTACACTCCTTCACGTGGCCTCTCTTACCACAATTCCAACACTTTGCTCTTCTTAGGGGTTTTAGATCGTCATTTAGACTTGTCTCTCTTTTTGTCCCCTTTAGGCCCTCCTTTTTCTTTGGACCTTCCTCGCACATGCAAGACATCTTGGGAGCCCACATTCATGGAATTTCTCCCCATCTCTTCTAAAAGAAGTATAAAAATGAGACTATCCATCTTCAATTTTGTACCACTACCACTTATCACAACAATTAGATTTTCCCAAGATTTAGGTAAAGAAAAAAGCATCAAAATACATTCCTCTTCCTCTTCTATCTTAACATATATAGATGCAAGATGACTTATAATCATATTAAAAGAATTTAAATGTTCTGCAATAGAATCACCAGCTTTCATTTTGAAATAATACAAACATCTTTTGAGAAATAAATTATTAGTCAGACTTTTAGTTTGGTAGAATTCACTTATCCTCCTCCACAACTTGAATGCAATAGATTATTCTGAAACATTCAAGAGGATGTAATTTGCAAGGCACAACTGAATGGTCCCTCATGCCTTCTATTGAACTTCTCAATATATAGACAAGAGGTAGAAGCCATGGTTACAATCTTCTTCACAAATATGAAAAACCCAAAATGCACAAGCTCCCACTGCAACCAAAAAACCTTGAGTACTCAAAAGAAAGACATCCCTCTCTTAACAAAACCATTAGCTCTGATACCAAATGTTGGAAATCAAGGTATAACTTGCAGCAATATGAACTTATAAAAGTGGTTGCAAATTTCAAATTATATATTCAAGATTACCATAGAAAGATTATGTGATTGACAATTGCAACAATGAAAGAAAAGCTATAATAACACAAGTCATCAAACACAAGTGACACAAGATATACATGGAGAAACCCTTGTGAAAAAAAATCCACATCCAAAGATATCCAATGTTTGTATTAATCTTCAAGGAAGTACACCAATACAAAAATCCACTCTATAATTCAACAACACTTCATTGCTCTGACAACCTACAAAAAAAATCTTACAAACCATCATCTCAAGGCTCCAATATATAGAAGTTTGTGGGAGAGAATACCACAAATGGTATCCCAAAACAACAAGTGAAACCACCTAGAAAAACCCATGACCCCCTAGTGGACAACCCATAAACATGGCATAAAATATTAAATTATCACATGGCCTTCACATGGGCATTTAACCCACAACAAATTAGAATTGGTCAAACTTGAGTGCTCCATAACTCATAGATGGCTCCGACGGCTACATACAAGAGCATGCACCAACATGCAAACCTGGGAGCCCAACCATGAAAGAGCATGTAAAAAATGCACATAACATGCAAGGACATGCACACCAAAGTGGTCCCTACTCACAAAGTTGGACGCCCAAGAGGAATATCCCCCCAAAATGCTTTGTAACCGCCACCGTAAAGGTCCACCTCTTTAATTACAATTACAATTTGTCATAGGAAAATAAATAATAATTTTTTTTTCCCTCATGTCCCCTAGAATACTTTCTAAAGAACACAGAGACACATAAATAAACTTAGGATAGCAATTATAATGTCACCTATCCTAACATATTGAAGAAATGATATTTTTTTAGAGTTCCAAACAAATATTTTTGTAACTAATGATAATAATTTAAGGTATAAAAATACATAAGATTTATATTTTGTCCCTTATGTCTCACTGCCAAAATACAAGGGCTCACTACCCAGATCAAGGGCTCACTTACTTAGGACTCACTTTCTAGAAAAAGGAGGCTCATTGCCTACAAAAGATACAAAGAAATAGAAAATGATCCACCACTAGAAAATACACACACTTCGTAACTTGTTCAGAATACAATGAAGTACTGTTGCCTCAATTTACTCTTCCACACTCTTCTTTTCACACTTGTTTGCACACTCTTCTCTTGCTTGAATCGAATGATGGATGGATATGAAATTTGCTACAACTCAACTTGCTTTTATACCATCTTCAACCTTAGAAACATTCTCCAAGGTCGGCTTATACAATTTCATTTTACAAATTCAACCTAGGTCGACTACTCAACATTATCGCGGTGGATAAGAATGTGAGAGGACCAATTACATATTTAATTTATGACCCAGACAACATCTTGGATCACGCACACATTTCCTCAAGTCGATGCAAAAATCAAATGTAACGTGTAAACACTAGGTCGGCCAAACCTAATGAAAACACAAATGAAATTTGAAGTACATGCATCATCAACAAGATAAACACACATAGATTGCTCAACACACTTTACCAGTATTTTTACCATCTCTGAGAACAACTCAGATACACCCGCAACAACTTCAACAAACTTCATTTGCAAAGAACACTTGACCAGTTCAACTAGGACAACCAGCAAAACACAGAGACTCTGGAGAAGGTTTTCTAGAGCTCCAAACCACAAGAAACTTTGTCAGAACACATAAACCATAAAAAATAGTAATCTTCCAGATCCGCAAGATCTGAAGTCAAACACAAGAGGACTGCGGAGGCAAAACATTTCTCCTAGTCAACAACTTGATAACTTTGACAAACCAATTCATACACCAGTGAACACAACTTTTACTTTCCATCAAACCAGAAGCCGAAACTCAGAATATAGAATCCACTTAAGCTCATGAACACACCATCAGATCTGCAAGGTCATTTGATCAATATAGAGAGGATGCAAACCACATTATTGGAGCACGCTCAGAGTACAACTTCAACACAACTTTCCTTATTTCTCAAATTTTCTCAAAAGCACTTGGCAAATAACTTACCAACCTATAAAATGTTGACATCAATGATAACATTAATGACAACACCACCAAACACATTCATACTTGCAACAACCTATCCTAACATATTGAAGAATTTTTTTTTTTTGGAGAGTTCCAAACAAATCTTTTTGCAACTAATGATAATAATGTAAGGTATCAAAATACATAAGATTTGTGCAAAAATATTATTCTTGTTTAAAGGATTAATATTGATGAGTCCTTCGTACTTGATAAAAAGATTAACAAGAATGAAATTCTAAATGGTTTAAAATATTTAAAAAGTGGAAAGTCTTTTGGTGTTGAAGGTTTATTGATTTAATTTTACAAAGCTACTATTGAGTGGGTTATAGATGATCTATTAACAATATATAAATATTCTATCTAGAAAGACTCTCTAGGTAATGACAATAATAGAGGTATTATTAAGATTTTGTCTAAAGATAGAAACACGATTAATATCAATAATTGGAGACCAATAAATCTACTCAGTATCTTGTATAAAATATCTCCTAAAGTTTTGGCCTTAAGATTAGTGGATATCTTATCAAGATAATTAGTTATACTCAAATTTGATTCATAAAAGTTATATATATTCTAGAGAATTTAATTACCAATTAGAAAGCTCTTGATTGGGATACAAAAGATAAATTAGAATGTTGGGATGATCTTGCTAGATTTTGAAAAGGTTTATGATGGAGTGGAATGGTCTTTTGTTATGCTACTCCTAGAAGATTTTGGATTTTCTAGATATTTTTTCAATATGATCAAAGTTATATTTCATGATGCATATGCTCAAATTGATATGAATGATTATTTAACAAAACCATTTATTATTAAATATACATTAGATAGTGATGTCTTTTATCTCCTACTCCATTTGTCATTAGTTTTGATTCTCTTCATTATTTTTTTGATAACTTCCTTTTTGGAAATATGGTTAAGGGTTCTTTTTACGAAATAATGAGACACTTATAAATATACAATTTGTTGATGACACTACTTCATTTGCTAAATTGGATGAGATTTTTTTTGGTAATCTAAGTAATATAATTAATGCTTAGTATTTGGATTTTAAAGCTATTTTTTGAAATAAAATCATCTATATTTAGTTGAAATGAGTCTCTTATTTGGATCACTAATTCTAGATGGTAATGGGGTGTCCCTAATAAATAAGTTATATATTTTAGGATTCCTTTTTCTATGAATATTTCCCTTTAAAATATGTGGAATTAGATGTATTGTAATATTTAGAAGAAGATTTTAAAAGAGAATAGTTCATATTTTTATATTTGGCTGGTAGAATCTATTTTTTTGGCTAGTAGAATCCAAGTCTGTCAAAACTGTTTTCTTCTTATAGTATTAAATATGTGTCTATTTGGATGTTTGGAAGGCTATAAAATTGAAAATATTCATATAATCATAAGGAACTTACTTCAATTTGATGGTAAAAGTAACAAGAAAAGGCATACAATTAAGTGAGATTGGTGTTTCTTGAGTAAGAAAAATGGTGTTGTGGGTTAATTAGCCAATAGGCTATATATATATTGTGAATGTAGTTTGAGCCGAAACCTGTCTCACATTGATTACCGCTCCTATTAAACCATTTTTTGAAATTATTTGCTACTCAAAAACTACGTGAATCAATTTTGCACTCGTCATTTTTCCCTTTTCCGATTTTCATTTATCTCGCAAAGACAAATAATGATGCAAGCAAACAATATTGTGCCTCCCATAAAGGAAAATAACCACGCGACGGGGGAGTGTGTAGAAAGTTACAACGATTTTTCACGGCACGACATGTGTAGAAATTTAACATTAACACAACCATTACTCATTTTATTCAATGTCTCTTATGTAATTCATATTTATTGCTTCGTACTCCAAGTTTCACATATACAGGTGTTAACTTAATTTGTATTTTTTGTACAGCGAATAAAGAAATGAAATGAAATGAAATATTTTAATGACGTCCACGAGGCCAAAGAAGCCTATGGGACCCAAGAACAACACATGAGCCCCCAACAAAAAGGCCCTAGTCAGTTTGTAAACACCGGTTGAGATCAGTCCTTTTGCAACGTATTTTGATGATGAAGTTTGCAATTTTGTCTAACCTTGACTCTTCAAACAAGGTATTCAGATTATCAACCTGCACAGTGTCCCCATAGCTGTCTTGGATGTCTTTATATGCTAATCATTCCATGATGAAGTGCTACTCCGTCTCCACCATACCCTTGTTACAAAAATGACATATTCTATTTTCCCACTCCTCTTTAGGAACAACCCACCTGCTCGTTTCACACCTAAGATGATGTGAACTAGTTCATAATTGAGCTATCAACATTTTTGCTTTCCATTTGATATTCGCTCCTATGTAGGCCTTTTCTTCATGGGATTGAATTCTTTGATATAATAATCTTTTTTACGCCCTGTTTTTTTCAACCATATTGCATATTTGAATTTTACTCTCACATATTTTTTTATTTCTTCATTTGTGTTTGGGCATTCATGCATATCCACATCCCACTTTTTCATCCATTTGATATTTTGTTTCATCCAGCTGTTCTTTCTTCTAGTTAGCTCTTCCTTCACAATTAACTTAGGCCAACAGTGACTCCATAATTTGGACCTTCTTTAGATAGCCTAATAACCGGGTCATCGCCGAAGCCTCCAAGGGGAAAGTACCGGTCTCGGCCAATAAAATCTCACAAGGCATTGCAGTCTCGAGCTTGAGGCTGCTTATAATTAGATGTTTTTGTATTCTTTCCACCTGTCTCCATTTTTGATCTGACATGCTGCTGCCCCAAATTTCACACCCATAGAGAATCACTGGAGTGACAAGAAGACCAAAAAGAGTTCTTTTAGTTTTCCAATCCCACAATTCTGCATTTCTGCATCTATTTTGCAAAGAGTATAGTACTTTCCAACCTCCTTGTATTCTTTTTTCTCTACATGTTTCCCAGCTGAGTTTGTTGTGGAAATCAAGGCCAAGATACTTGTACTCATTTACAATTTCCAGCGGCTTGCCATCGAAGAGGAATTCAATTTTCTATTTTTTATTCGCAGTGAGAAGATCATTATTTTGGTTTTGCTAGTGTTCACTTGCATCCCGACCTCTTGAAAAAATGTTTCAAGAGCTTTCAAATGTTTTCTCAAATCAGACACAATTTTAGCAATTAATATGAGATCATCAACATATAAGAGTAATTTTATTACAAAGTTGGCCAAATGAATGCCTTCCCCACCAACCTTGTCTATCCATTCTTCCAGTTTATCGATGTAAAGCCCAAACAACGTTGGGGAAAGCAGGCAACCCTGCTTGACACCAATGTCGCTGCCAAAGCATTCCAACTTACCATCATTGGTTTTGATTTGAGCTCTAACCAACTCGTAGAGCCTATGAACAGCTGCTCTAAGCTCATGTGGAACTCCCAAATCCTCCATTCTCTTCCATAGCTTGCCTCATGGAACCGTGTCAAAGGATTTTTTAAAGTCAACAAAGCAACAATAGGCTTCATTGCCTTGAATATCCCAATTTTTTTCAATCGAGAATCTAAGGGTAACTCCATGATCAATAGTGGAATGTTTGGGCCTAAAACCAACTTGCCCTTCAACTCTTTTTCCCTCTTTTTCAGCCCAACTGCTAATCCTACACTCAATCATGCTTCCAAAAAGTTTTCACATAAGAGGATTAATCATAATAGTGCGATAGTTTGATGGGTTATCTATGTCACCACTTTTGTACAATGGGATAACAACACTAGTGGTCCAACCTTCCGAGAAGCCTTCTTGAATAACCCTATTGTAGATGCCCCTAATACACGGTGCAAGGACCTCAATACCCCACTTTAAATGCTCTGCTTGTAGCCCATCAATATCATGTGCCTTCCCTCCTGCCAACCTTCTAATGCCTTGACTGATATCTTCCATAGTGAAAAGTTCGGTGGCAGTAGTGATTATAGGAGGCCTATGTTTATCTTGCTCACGTTCATAAATTAGTTTTGCATATTCAATCCATTGTGAGCTCGTAATATTATTTTCCATTTGTTTTCTCTTTTGATGTAGCTCCTTCCAAATTTTTTTGGGATTGTTCTTTCCAAGGATAATTAGCTCCATTCTTCTTGTACTTACATACTTATGTAATTTTCTTTTTTATTTCGTATCACCCTTTCATATTTTTTCTTGTTTTCCATTGTCATTCCACCCTCACGGAGCTTCCTTTTTGCTAACTTGCACTCTTCATCCATGGGTTTGCTGGGAAAGTATTTGTATTTCCTCTCTTGGGTCTAGACCTCTTACACTCACCCAAGGCTTTGTGCACTAGAGGAATCAATGCGTTCTTGTTTATAGGGTGCTTCTTTATGAAAGCTGATTTGTTTTCAGATTCTTGAACAAGATTTTTGAGGGCAGCCTTGAAGATTTCCTGATTTTCTTGAGTCATGAGAATTCTACCCTGTGGGGGTGCTTTCTTCTTGCTGATAAGGTCTTGCTCCCCTTGTTGCTTGATTATGTGAATGCCAAGTTTTACATTTATTGGATTATGATCCAATTTCAACTCTATTGGGCATTTACCAATCACTAGCTCCATTATCCTATTTGCATAGTTACGAGATAATATGACATGATCCACCACACTTTTCCCATTATAAGTCTTGCAAGTGATGTTGCCCGAGCTCGGCCATGATCTCATACCATTGCATATTACCAAGTTGAATAAGCCGCATATTCCCAACAATTCAGCCCCATAATGAGTGACATTACATTTATTATCTTGAGAGGTTCGTTCCCAAAGCCGATGGTTCTCTTCTTCTAGCCATAACGGATCATCTTTCTCTTTATCCTTACTTTTTAGGTTAAGAGCTTGGATGTTAGTTGTCCTCGCATTAAAATCACCTATTAATATAACTTCCCCCATTGTATTAAACACTGAAATGTCTTTTTTTAAAGAGGCAAAGGGGTCTTCATGATCTAGACTCCTTTTCTTATATGATTTGGAGCTTTTTGGGGCAAAGTAGAAAGCAACCAATCTAATTGTAGTTTGATTTTCTGTTATTTTTAGCCATATGTATTGTTTGTTCGAATCTTCTTTCTCTAGTTTTATATTTTTATCCCATGATTCTTTAATTAAGACTGCAACACCACCATGTCCTTTGCCATTTTCTGTTCTCTCATTCCAAATTGAGGCTTTTTTATATCCTTCAAAATCTGGAATTTTACACCCATCATAATCATGAGTCTCAGTAAGAATGATAATTTCTTTTCCTACTGCTATGGGCCCTAAACCAGGTCCTCTTCTCCATGGATAACCTTTGCAATTCCAACTTACTATAGATAAAAAATCCTGGGGGGCCCCGAGTTCCTATTTTTGGTGTGTAATTCTGTCACTAACTTGGGCCTTTCCATTTTGCATCCAAGCCCATTTACCTTCATTTCTTGCTATTTTTACTTTTTTCCCACTCTTTTCATCTTTCTTCTTGCTGTGTTATGGCTAGGTCCTCATCAAGGTAGATTTGGGTACCTTTGAGGAACTTCTTGTTCCCTAGTAGCAATTTTTTGTCCTCAAGTTTCCCCAAAGTAACTCTTACGTGCCTATTCTTACCACCTTCCACCCATTTTCCAATCTTGTTTGCTTGTTGAATAACCCCTAACCATTGAAGTTCGTCCTTAAAGAAATCCCTTGTCAACTCTTTTGTAGTTTCTTTCTCACCATAGTCTTTTAACCCTTTAACAATGACATTCAAGGTCCTATCATTTCTGCCCTTTTCCTCTCTTATCTGCCTCTTGACTTGCTTTTCTATAATGTCTCTTTGTGTATCCAATGGACCTCTTACTACATGAGCCCAAGATTTGGCCTCTTCTAATTGAACCCTTAGCTGCCCATCTTTTAACTTCATGTTGTCCATTATTGATTGTATTTCCTTTAACTGTGAATTATTGTTTTCAACTACCACTTTTGGCTTGCTTATGCTTGTTGCGTCTATTTGAGCTAAAACTTGTCTTATCGATAATATTTCTTGCTCCCCTTGTGCCATGGATATTTGCAGTTTGTTTATCTGTTCTTTCAACAAATTGTTCTCCTTTGTTAACTGCCAATTGGCTTCTATGAACTCTTTCACTTTGGTGTCTTAATAGAAACCTCTTGTCTACAAGGATTGGAGTCTCTTCTTCATGTCCATTAGTTCATTGACGTATAAATCAGAGGACCACATGAGCGGTGTTGTGGCGGGGCTGTAGGTATCAAAATTAACTTCCTCTCCCAACACCTTGCCTACATAAATGTTTTCATCACCGCTTTGCTTCTTGCCTAAGACTATGTGAACTGCAGAACTCACATTTCCCTTTTCTTTAGATTGCACTGATTGCTCTTGCTGAATTTTTGTTGTGACCATTGTATTCTTAGGTTCTATCCTCGATAGAATTGCTGCAAGTTTGCCCCTCTTTGCCAACTTCACTTTTCGAGTTTGCCTACGCCTTAGAATCCCCTTGTACTGCTTTGCGTTTACATAGACACACCTTTCCCCCATGTTTAAAAGGTTATTTTGTGGGAAGCCTAACAGGCATGCTCCCACATGTTACTTGTTGCACCAACAAACGTTGAAGATTCCATCAGAAGGTGCGCTGAGACGTTAAAAGGAATTAAAAAATTCCCCTGAACTAACATGCCATTTATAGGCCACTGTGTACCTTTTTGTCTTTTTCCAATTATTTCAATACTATCTGATTTGGATTCTTTTGAGCCATTTCCTTCATACTGGGTTGAAGAAGTGTTAGTGTCAGTTACAACATTTTCTTTAATTGCATCTCCCAGAATTAACACATCCTCCACATTCCCATCACACCCTTTCAGATATTGCCAGTGGATTTGTTTCTCCAACTTCATTTTTCCTAATGCTTCAACCTTATCTGACCTACTGAAAATAGTAACACTATTTGCTTTGCTTGCCCCCCCTCGAACCAACTAGACCCTCAACCCATTGGTCATGCCCTAGCATTAGGACACACCTGGATTGAAGATACGGTTTGCTGAAGATTCGGTTTGAGAGCTTTGATTACTTGGTTTGCTTATAGTTTAATTGCATTGTTGAAAGATGAGCAGATTTTTTAAAGAAAATGCCAGGTAGAAAAGAAATAGAGACAAAAGAAAAATGTGGGGCACACCTGTTCCTGATGCTAAGAAACTTGTTGCTGGAGAAAGGCACAAAGCCAAGAAACCTGCTGTTGGCCGGATCCACCACGCACAACTGCCAGATTCTGCAGCTGCGCATGCGAACTCCACAAACCCAACTGCTGCGAAGAACCTGAAATCCCCGTGAGCAAGAATCGAAAATCTTTCGGTGCCCCCAAACTAACTGTGGTCCTGTGATCTTCTTTTTGCCTTATTCCGCTGGCTTGTGGGGTCCCTTAGAATTTTCTGTGCACACTTTTCCCGACCAACATGATCTCCACGCTGCCTTGGTAACCCTATCTTTGTCCTGGTATCTCCACACTGCCCTAGTTCTCCACGCAGCTGTAACGACCAACGGATATAACGACGTAAGAAAAGAGAAGAGCAGGTAATGGCTGCGTTTTACATGTGTATATACAAAATTAGGTTTATGCATAAATAATTATAAATGCTTGCTTTTTATATGAAGGGAAATATTGTAATTAATAAAAATTCGAAATCACTATAGTTACTATTAATTTTTTTTTCAATGTAATTAAATTTTTATTATTCTTTTATAATTATTATTACATTAAATTGTATTATTATATTATTATATTATATATTTATTATTGCATTTATTATTATTATATATATCTATAAAGTAATTTTAAATTTGTACTATTATTTCATAATAATATTTATTTATTATTATAGTTATTATTATAATTTTTTTTAATATATTTGTATTATTCTTTTATAATAATTATTACATTAAATTCTATTATTATATTTAGTCAATAGGTTATATATATATTGTGAATGCAGTTTGATCTGAAACCTATCTCACACCAATAATGACTCCCATTAAATCATTTTTTGAGATTGTTTGCTATTGGAAGCTACGTGTATCAATTCTTGTACCAACAATGTGTCATCATATCTAGTCGATTTTTATTGCCCACTCCCTGAGAGTCACAAACATTATCAATTCCTCCACCAACAATGTGTTGTCATATCTAATCGATTTTGATTGCCCACTCCTGTGACAATTGTGAACATTACAAACCCATGCATTATTGGCCATCCCTACTCTTTATGAACTAGACATGAATAAGGAATGATCGGTTCTATTGCAGAGGTTTTACTCTTTCCTGAGTTTACGATATGGTGTAATCATATACCACTAGATTGTCAAATTGTTTCCACTGAAACTGAATATCTAATCTAAGCTTTGCTACAATCATTCATATCTACTGTTCGCTTGTTTTTATATGTGTGGGGTGACAAAGTCCTAGTGATTTTGTTGATGTGAATCGTCTGAGTGATTCACCCAATAAATACATATATTTATTTATGTTCTGAAGATTTTTGTTGAAAAGTATTGACCATAATATGGTTCCTTCCTTTTGAATTAGGAGACATCCCAACATATGTCTATATTTTAGAATGACATATAATATATATGTCAAATTTTGGAATAGAAAATTTCGTGCAAAAAAAACTTTTGCTTGCTAATTCTTGCAAGACATAGGTATTTATAGGTATTTCATTTTTATTTCCAAAATTGAAAGGAACGAAATATTAGACTTATCAATATATTTTTTTAAAAAAAGGACAACGCTTTTTTCTTATTCAAAAGTTTGATGAATCTAAGTGGATGGGGACCTGAAAAGGATAATTCAAATTTCTTAAATTTGCTCTGTTTTACGGAAAAACAGGCAAATATGAAGGAAGGTAAATTGCCCTGTAGTCCTACTTTTTTGAATTATATTACTTACATAAAAAATTGGTTAGATTGAATCAAATCCTGTCACTACCTGTATTTGTACCTATACATATTTGGGAGCACCAGTAAACGATTACTGATAATTGGTAACAGCTCTTATTTACCTTAATTCGTTTTGTAAAATGAATAGCTCCAAATTATCTTATCCTAAGAATTGCCCATGACCCTGGAATGAGCAGAATTATTTGGATAGTAAGCCAAATAGAATCCAATCTTTATTTATGAAAATTGGAATCTTTTCTCTTTTTTTAGAAATCATTAAAAACCCTTATTTTCGTTTCTGAAAAAATGGGGAACTAACACATTTGAAATGTTTTATTTTCGGGCAAGCAAGAATACCCCTGTCTTATTCTTGCTAACAAAGATCTATCTTCCTACGATACCCTTTTTTATCTCTCAAGAATAAAAGAGAGATTGCAGATCTATCATGTCGACAAAAAGAATCATTATAGATTTGGTTAATTATGTAGATCTAGATAGATCTACATAATCCCTAGTAAATCTATTCTAGTCTATTCTCTTTTCCTTTTTTTGCTTTTCTTTGGGGGCTTTTTCAATGTCTTTCTTTGCTATTACTGTATGATCTTATAACGTTAGTAGTTTCTAATAAGCAAAGTTGTTCTTACTTAAAAAGAAAAAGCTTATAAAAGAATAAAGAATGGCTCAATAACAATGACAATTTTGTCTTCTGTCATTAAAATATTTTTCTCCTGAATAACAATAACAACAATCTTTTCTCAAATATCTAAATACAATAAAATAACAAAAGTAGTCTATATAGATAGATTTACATAGATGGCAAAGTAGTATTTATAGATTCTATAGATGACAAAGTAGTATATATAGATTATATACATGAATTAATAGAATCTATATATATATATCTATTAAATAGATAATTACATATACTTTTCTATCAACGTAACCCTTGCACCCTTTCTAGTGCAAGTGCTAGTTTTTACAAAATTATAGGGTGTGGTTTTGGTTAGAAAATAGATTGTTAAAGCCTTAGAGGGAAATGAATCTTGGAAAGTACTTATTAGGAATAATATTTTATGCATTTTCCAAAAAAATTCAAGCATTGGAAAGGAATTCATCCTTATGAACTTTTATTTAGTAATTTCTCTATCAAACACTCAAGTTCTAATTATTCTACAATGTTTGGAGGGCATGGCAAAGTGTGAAGTCTTTAATCATTGTTAAATAAGCCATTTATATTAATGAAAACAAATATAGCTAAATATCTATTTCATAGAATTTATATTAAAAAAAAAACCCCTTCTCCAATTTAGGGGCGTTCTCTTAATATTTAGCAAAATAAAGGGATTATTGATTTTGTTAATTATTTGTTTATTTTGGGTATGTTTGAGATTGGGACTATTTCAAGGCAAAGCTTTCTCTCCCTAATTCTCAAAGAAGAACCCTCTAAGTATTTTTTTTGTTTGTTCAATATTAAAGTTCTCGTGGTTTTGACTTTTAATATTGAAATTCTATAAAAATATAAAATGGAATGGTGATACCATTTTTTTAAATATCAACTCCTCCAAAATTTGTTATGTGTTGACCAACTCCCAAGAGGTGATAGATCATATTAAGAAGTGTTGGAATGTAAATTTTTGATATCAAGTGGCGGTCCCACTTAATTAATTGGTGTCAACTGATAGAAGTTTCTTGAGCCTAAAAGTTTCTTCTTTAGATAATTTTTATTGATTGAAAATTCGGTTATTGGTTGTACTATTTATTTTTAGCTTATCCTTTGTAAAATATTTAATTTCCTTGAAAGATTTTATCACATTTTTTATTGTATTTTTGCTAAATATATTTGAAAATTATCTATATGTAATATTTTTGGGTGGTATATTAGGAAGAAATTCACTTGGAAGGAATATATTGGTATTTATGTTGATGATTTAAGTCTTAAACTCATTTTTTTTGGTTTATAATCCCATCTAAAATTTTGTGGTTTATTTGGAAAAGAAAAGATGATGAATTATTCTAGGACAAGAGAAGACATCAAATAGAGTCTTCTAATAGACTCACACTCTTTAACATTGCGTTATAGGTTACAATGATTGCAGTGCTACCTAAGGATGTGTTTATGAAGATTGTTGGTGAAGGATCAACTACTATGTATAAATCATAAATAATTTTTTTATGATTTTGGTCACATGACTAAAAAAAAATGGATGAAAAGATTATCAAAGAATACATATAATTTTAGGATAAATCCTACAAAATACTTGGGCATAACATGGTTATTGATGATGCTATTATGGATTTTGATTTTGGTAAAGAGAATTCTAGAAACTAAGAGTGGAAATAGAGTCTTCTAATAGACTTACACTCTTTAGCATTGTGTTATAGGTTACAATGATTGTAGTGCTACCTAAGGACATGTTTATGAAGATTGTTGATGAAGGATCAACTACTTTGTATAAATCAGAAATAAAATTTGTATGATTCTACTCACATGACTAAAAAAATGGATGAAAAGTTTGTCAAAGAATGTATAGAATTTTAGGAGCAATCCTGCAAAATACTTGAATATAACATGGTTATTGATGATGCTATTGTGGATTTTGATTTTAGAAAAGAGAATTTTAGAAACTAAGAGTAGAGAGACTATATCTCCCCCTATTGGAACATTTGAGATTAATGTATTCAAGGAGAGTATCAATAGGAAATGTTGTTGGGAATAAGATTGATCATTAGTTTGCTATCTTTTTTTTTTGGAAGTTGTGCTTATCTAATACTTGGATTTAATAGGTGATTGGTCAAGTATAATGATGTATTATTGTTGCAATGATGTCAATTGTGAATAACTCTCTAAAATATTTTGTAGATGTTGATCCTAATTGAATATGATCAAAATTTTTGTTATATTTTACTCATGACATATATTATAACCGAACTTTTACTTTTAATAATAGATCATAAATATAACACAAAAACTTTTTACAAACATGTTAATTTTTTTTTATATATTACATTATTATAAAAATATATTTTTTAATAGAAAAATAACTAATATATAAAAACAGTGAAATAATATTTACATCAAATGAAAGAAAAAATCTCAAATTTAAATTTAACAAAAAAAAAAAAAAAAACTTAAAAAAAACTTTACTTATCATTTGATCTTAAATACATTATTTTCTAATATGTCGACTGGATTTCATTAATCAATCTTATTAGAATATCAGATCATAATTGAAAAACTAACGTTAAAGGAGCGAATCAGATCTAGGAAAGGACACTTCTAGGTGAAGAGGCTTCACCAAGTGTCACCCTCATAAGATAAATAAGGAACATTTTTCATATCCAATCAACAAAGCCTGATTATAATCTATGCTGAACCAACAACAAATAAAAAATATACCCACATTTATAAATAAATATGACCAGCAGTAACAGTGAAGGAGGTAAATCTACATAGCTTTGGCAATGTCAGTTTTAGTTAACAAAGTTGGTATCACCAGAGCTTGAATCCAATCATTTCAATATAAAGTTCTCACCGAGAATTCTAAAATAAGTCTTTTCTTTTGGAATTTTGGAATTTTATTTTATTTTCACTCTGAAATCTTTATTAGAAAAACTAAATTGGAAGTTCCAATATGGCACTTAAATTTTTTTCTTTGATCTATTGTAGCATCTTCCAAGCGCAAGCATTCAGGTTTTGATTCAAGTACTTCTCAGGCTTTAATTAGTTCTACTGCTAGCGCTTCTACTGCCAGTGGAAGCAAAATGAGGAAAGTAGAGAGCCACCATGGTCATGGTCTCACCACTTCCATACCCACTTCACAATCCAAATCATCCAACACTGCAGAAGCCGAAATTGAAACTGAAAGTGAAAAAATTGTAATGAAAGAATATAAAAACAAAGAAATCCAGTGGGAAGATAGCGAAGAAGAATTCGAAGCTGAAGAAGATGAAGATGAGAGTACAAAACTACTAAATGTCATCATTGAAAATAATCTTTACGGTGTTAAGATCTGGTAATTAGTTTTTTTTATGCTTGCTACCTTGGGTTTAAGCTCTTAAATGAAAAATATAGAATTTTCTTAGAAACTTTTTGGATTGATTGAGTCAAATATTTTGGATCATATTCTATGATCATGGATCATATTATTGAATGATGAATCATGGAATATGATTCAAAATTTTGGTGAAAAATGTTTACGCATTTCAATTCAAAAACTTCTGTATAATTTTTTGAAAATTTGTGAATTTGATTGGTTAAAACATTTGGAATACTCTGCAATCTGTTGTAAGAATCATTGGGACGATGAATCATGAAATATGATTCCAAACTAGATGAAAAATATTTAGACAATCAAATCCAATTACTTTTAAAAAATTGTAAAAATTTAATGTCTCTAACGAAAAACATCATCAGAAATGACAGGCTTCATTGCTAAAGAAAATATAATTCTGATATCTTTGTTTTCCTATTTTCAACTGTTATGATCAAACAATAAAGCAGTTGCCCAGATGGAGCAGAGTTTTACTGGGAAAAGGATGAACTAAAAGATGTCATCGAAGAAAAGCCGGAGTTTTGGTTATCTTCCAGTCACGTAGATACTATTATACAGTACGGGCCCAGTTAATCTGTTACCAAAACAATATCATCCTTTAAGCCGAACAGATTTTAGATCTACTTAAACAAAAGAGATTAGTTTATAAAAAAAAATTGTTGGGTTTTTCTTTTATCTAAGATTTTACAGTTCATAAATAATGAAAAGAGACTCCATAGCTTCAGCGATTCATGATATTCATGAAAAGGGCATTGAACAAAATCGAATAGAAGAGAAATCTAACTATTTGTTCTATCGATGTTGGAGACCATTTGATTTTTCACAATTTTTATTATTCAGCACAGTTATTTTACTTAATATTATTATGTAATGATTCAAATTAATCCAGCAGAAATTGACCTGCAGTTTTCATCTGAGAGATTTTCACAAGCAATACCCATCGCATTTACTATTGCAGAGACTTAACATATGCTCTTCTTCTAAGATGGGCCAGAAATTGGGTATAGATCTTGATAAATCCGACCAAGAAACTGCTGCCAATGCTGTTAAGAGACTGTTGGAACGTCCTGGGATGCTCAAGAACGTTCAATATAATCTCATTCCTTTTCATTTCAAGTAATGTACAATTCATTCCTGGCTTAAAATATAAATTTGGTGGCCCAGTTAAGTCCTTTTTTATGGACTTTAGTGATTTTTAAAGGTGCTGCTGTTAATATTATCTTTTATATTAAAACCTTATGACCTCTTTTTTTAAATAACTGTTAGAATTTCTCTTAGATCTGAGGATTTAGTAGATAGTATCTCTTGGACAATTGTTCAAAGATGAAGACAGGTCTTCCCAAATCTTTTTCAATTGTATACTTATTAAAGGTGTGAAATTGAATAGAGAAGGGTCCAGCGTTGTTTAGACTGGATCTTTAGATAATGTTTTGTGGTTCGTAATTTGATTTTTTGGGTTTGTTGTAGCTTGTCAGTTTAGATGCAGTTCTTTTGTTTTGGTCCCATCTGTACTCTTGTTGTGTTGAATTTGATCTGTTCTATTTTTTGTAACGGATTTATGATGCCATCAAAACCAATTTTAATCATGTGTGGTTGAATAGAGAAGGGTCCAGTGTTGTTTAGATTGGATTCTTAGGTAATGTTTTGTGGTCCGTTATTTGATTTTTTGGGTTTGTTCTAGTTTGTCAGTTTAAATGCAGTCGTTTTGTTTTGGTCCCATCTTTACTCTTGTTGTGTTGGATTTGATCTGTTCTATCTTTTGTAACGGATTTATAATACCATCAAAACCAACTTTAATCAAAAAAATCTAAAAGAATTTTATATTAAGCATCAGAATTATAAATGTGTTTGGAAACTCTATCAAGAATTATTAATTAATAGGCATTGAATTTTTTATAATTATTTTTATATTTCTTTGTTTGTGCAGAAGACACTGGCACTTATTTATCATTTGTGGTCTAGATGGACAGACGACTTCTTCCCATCCACAGATTTTGTATCTCAATTCTTTGGCAATGTGCAGAATAAATGAACAAATGCAGCATGCAATAACACAGTAAGTATTTATATAAGTATGATATACTACATTTAATGTCTAATGTTTTTAGCTTATGTTCCCAATGTAACTAATATATTACATTTATCTTATTTCAGAGTTGTTGAAGATAAGACTGGAAGTAGGGCTACTTGGTCTGATTTAAAGGAATGGCCTGCCATCACAATCTTCATTTTCATTTACAGATTTTTATTTTTTGTCTTTCATGATTTTGTGCTAAATATTTCAATGCATGAATACAGGTTCCTCAGCAGAGAAATACATATGACTGTGGGTTTTTCGTAGTGGAATTTGTATATGAATTTTTAGATAACTTGGTGAGCCCGAATCAAATAGATTTTGCAGTTGCGGTGAGTTTGAATTATACTATTCTTTCAAAGTTGCAAATTTGATTAGTTAGAATTTGACATAATAGAATTTATTTCAATTTATGATTTAATTTAGTTAGTTCTATTAATGTTGAGAGGTATTTTATAATGTTGGGTATTTAAAATTGTTTTAAAATTCACAATTATTTACATATTAAAATATTAATATTTAAGAATAAATATAATATTTTTAAAATAAATATACACAAAATCTATGTCTTTTTATCTTAAATTGATATCTCTGAACATTTATAAATAGATGTATTTAAGATATTTATACAAGTTTTATTTATTAATAATTTTTTGAATTGTTTGAAAAAAAATTGAACATAATTTAATTTAAGATGCTCGAGTTTGATGATATAAGTTTTGGAGCAACTTCACGTCAAGAATTTCATCAATTTATGTATTATTACCTTTTTAGATTCAAAGATGAAAATCAAGCTGTTGAAATTAAACCAAGTAAGCTATAAGATTTTTTTTTTTTATAACAATCTAGTGAACATGCCAATGAAGTTTGATAGGGTTGTTGGACCATTTTTTAGGACATTAGACACAATATTGTTTGAGTTGAGATATTCCACTGTTGTTTGACACAGTAAGCTTTGAAGAATATTGGCATGCCAATCAAAGTGGCGACCATGAAGATTGAAGACAGCTAAAATGAAAAGTAATGATAACTTAGACTTGTTTAAACAGCACGATGTGGTATTTGTGGTTATTTGAAAAACAAAGTAAGAAGAGTTTATTTTTTTTTTCTCTCTGCAACTATATGCATTGCGTATAATCTCCTAATGAATTTAGATTGTAATTACAGTACAATATTTATTTAAAATTAATAAATATCAGTTTAAATATAATTTTAATTGTTAGAAAATGTTGTGAAAGTATATTTTAGATCTGGTGAGGTGTTAAATGTTCTTGATACATATAAAAATTAGATTAATTTGATTGTTTAGTTTTAGTTTATCTAATCTAAAATTGATGTCATACATTTTCATAAAGTTAACATTTAATATATAATTAGTAATATTTTGAAATATTTCATATCTTTATGTAAAAAAGATTGGACTCTAGTGTTTTTATATGATTTGATTGAGCAAAGATTTAAATCTACCAAATGTATAAATGACTACTAAATTTGGATCTAGAACGATTTTAGGGTCAAATTAGATGGATTTCTTATATCTAGAATTTAAGCACATTTTTTGCAAGAGTCCTATGGACCAATATGTGTGGATAAGCCCAAGAGATATCATGTCACTATCACAATGACCCACTAATCGTATTTGGTGAAGTGTTAAATATTCTTGATAGATACAAAGTTGTCATTAATTTAATTTTCTATTTTCAAGTCATTTTAATTTATTTATTTATAGAATTTTTTGTATTTATCAAGAATATACAATTGAAACATAGGCGGATTGTATACAACATAAATTTTTCTGTATGTATCAAAATTCATTTTTTTTAATAGATCAAGGACATGAATACCCAACCTGAACATATTTTTAAATTTTTTATTTTGATAATCTTCTATTTTTCCACATGTGCAGAACAAAGAGTTTGATTTTCGGTGAAAAACCTATATTTAATAAAACTAAAAAAACACGTACATAATAAAACAAAAAAATATTAAAATTATATTCATTGGATAGATCGTTTTGAGGACTACCACGATCATTTGAAATAAATTTTAAATGAATTCATTTGATCCCCCAAAAGGTAAATTAAAAGTTATTTTTTATCAACATTTTGATAGGTGTAAAGGAGACTCCGTTGTAGGTATGGTTTAAAACTAGCAGGGTTCTATCCAAGGGGGTTTGATCTAAGGTGGTTTTATCAAGCCCTCTTCAATTGAAATCCTTAAAATAGAAATTTTTAAGACTTAAATCGTTATATTTTCTAAAAATATGCGATTTCAGCAAAAATCAGAATCTCCTAGAAATTGTAAACCAACTTTGTGGGATCACTCCATGTTACCTACATGGCACATGGAGCTCAAATTAAACTAATTTGGATAAAAATAATATTTAGAGACCTATGATAGTTAGTGATGATTGTCAGTAGCGGCATCGCTCGACTAAAAGTTGTTACATTAACTTAAATTCATGAGCATATCAACATGTAGTTCATTTAGTTTGATATATGATATTGACTCAAACATAGATTTTTTATTATATCATCAAGATAAACTTGGCTCAATTTTGACACAAGAAACATTTAAGAGGAAACAAATTTATTGCTTGAGTATTTAGTTGTTTAGGTAGTCATTATCATGAATCTAATAATTTTTCTTCTTCTTTATATCCTCACTTGGAGGCCATGATTTCCTATATCACCTATAGTTCAAGATCTAGTAGCTCTAATAAGAGAAAATTAATTAATTTTTTGTGGACACATGGAGTTTAATTTAAATTCATTCAAAAATTGATTATTGAGTGGTAATTAAGTGATAAACGACAGAATATAGCTAATTTTTTCTTGAAGCTAAATCTCACAAAGACACATGGAATCTAAGAGTACTTCACATCTTAGCGTTTAATTAGCTCTCTTTTTTTAGGGATGATTAGTTGGTAGCTACAAATATAATAGTACCAAATCCTGTAAATTTGTAAGGGAGGCTTAGATCTCTTTTCTAACCCTTAAACCTCTTGTTAGAGTTGAATGAGGAGTATGTGGTGAGTGCGTTGAGGATGGAAACCTCCATTTCTAGTTGTTTCTTGTGACTTAAAAATATTTTAGATTGTCTCATGTTGTTAATAATTGTAACTTTTCCATAGTGATTTAAGTTTTTCACCATTAGGCTCACAAATTTCTATATCAATAGGAATTTTATCATTTGAAGGTGTAGACATGTAAAATTGACCTAACACCTATCACACACCTTAAATAAAATTTTCACATCATTGACATCATTATCACCAAACATCACTATATTTCACATCAAAAACATCGAAAACCCTAATTTCCTCTATTAATTGAATAATAAGACATTATTTAATTAATTCACTTTTTCATCATTTTTGACTAATTAAATAAATTCCATTTATTTAATAAAGTCCTAAAACCCCATTTCTTCTGTTAATTGAATAAAATGACATTATTTAATTAATTCATGTTTTCATCATTTCGACCAATCAAATAAATTATATTTATTTTAGAAAGTCCTAATCTCACTTTATTTTGTCCTAATTAGTTAAATAATATTAATTATTTTATTACGTCACTAAATCATGTTATTCCTCTAAGTCGATTGAATTGTTAAATTATAATAATTTAATTAAGTCACTTTTCCCTTTAAATTTGAATAATTTAAACCAAACTATTCAAAACATTATCAAAAATCAAATCAAACTAATGCAAATTTGTTTGAAAAGTCAAATTTGATTTGCACGTTCAACTCCAAAAAAAATTAATTAATTAAATCAATTAATCAATTATCCTCACCCACTTTTTGATTGAGCAAATTATGATTGTTGACTAAGCCGTCTAATTTGTTGACTAAGCCATCTAATTTCCTAACTAAGCAATCTAAATCTTGACTGATCAATCTAAATCCTGATTGATCAATCTAAATCCTAAATGATCAATCTAAATCCCGACTGATCAATCTAAATCCTGACTAACCAATCTATTCTTCAATCACATAAATTATGCAATCTAATTTGCACAATCTATTCATGTATAAATCTTCTCAACACCTTTCAACCATCAATCTTGATGCAACATTATTTTAATCTTGATTGTCCATTTCAAATAACGTTTTCTATATAAAAAACATCTTTCCTCATGTAAAAAAGGATTGAAGAGTCAACATCATTTGCACAATGAAGTACTGTCAACATTCACAACCACCATTGATAAAGCTTCAACACATTTCTTCGATCAACCAACACACAACACTTCATTCATCAAGATTTTGAACACAAACTATGGAGGCTTCACAATGATACGAGCAACCACATCCTTGGGAATCCACTCCGATATGAGATGGGTAACAGTTTCACTATTGAATTCAATTGCTTATGTATGTCATTTTCGTGTTCTTGAATTCAGTATTCTAAATTGTTCATTTCATTTAAGTGTAGGAATAGATCTTAGATTAGTGTTCTTGATCATAGATCGGATTCTATTTCAAGTACATTTATCTATACTTATGTCTATGATTTTCCCCCTCACACATAAGGGGTTGTAAGCTATTATGTTCTTGTGTCTTGTTCCCAATTTTTTTAACTAGTGTATTCTATGTTGTGTCTTGGTTTAAATCTAGTGTAGGTCCTATTGTTTTAAAATTTTGGTATTTAATTTCAGTAAATTATGATATATCAATATATTGAGAGCTTTATTTTATATCTTGAGAAATTAAAATATTTGGCATTTGGTACTTTTATCTTGTGCATTTAAATTTTTTAGATATATTTGTATTAATGGTTGAGTAATATCTTGATGATCATACTAAATTGGGTCTTTGATTGTACAATAGTAGATTAAGTCAAGACTACTTGAACTAAATAGTAGTGCATCCACTTTGTCAAATATTACTTAAAAGTATAAATTTTAAACAGTCCATGACAATCAAGTGAGTTGTTTCTGGATTAAATTGTGTCTTTCGAATCATACTCCATGATCCATCATCAGGATGATATGCAAGCATACGAGACAGAGAGTGAAAGAAAAAGGTAGTAGACTTGGAAGTATAAATAGGTGTAGAGCTTGAGAGAGCCAAAAATTCCATCTTAGAGTGAGAATATAACTTAGTTTTAGGATAAAAAATCCCATCTTTCTCTATCCATCAAATCTTTCATAATTTCTTTAAAATCAAGTAGAGTAAGATTATTTTGATTTATTCATTTTAATTTATTGATCTTGCATATTTTAAATAAAGCATGTTGAATTAGTGTATCCTAATTAATTAAATACTTGAACGATATTATTCTCATTTTTTTTTCTTGTTCTTCAATTTTATCTTGTGTGATTTTTTATTTAGTTCCATTAGCCTCTTATCGAAAATATTTTATCAACCTCAATGTTATAATTGCATAGCTAATACCTAGTGAAACTAAACCTTAGGTAGATATTTGATCTCCTTCCAAGAAAGGGGACATCTTGTGACACCTCTTGTTAGCCCATGTCAACACATAAGATAACATACTATACATATGTACTATTAGTGATATCAAGTCAAGGGGGTAAATTCAGAGAGATGGTTCCCAAAAAGGGGGTTTAAGTGGCCTCTTTTGTTTTAAAAAAAATAAAAAAAAATTCTGAAATCAAGAAATATTGACCTTGAACGTGAAATTGAGGATAGTTACACTCAAAATTTTGAGATGGAACAAAAAAAAGGATTGAAGTGCTCAGAGTCTACTTTCTAAAATACTAATTTATTTTGAAAATGGTTGAGATAAAGGGGTTCAAAAGAGGGACGCACACAAATTGGTGTTGTTTTTTTTAGAAAAAACATAACATAGCAACTTTTGTACGACCCTCGTATGGTGAACTCTTTTTTAGTATTTTTAAAATCGCAACTATTAGAAGTTAGCTAATAGTATGTAGTTGATGCAAATTTTTTTTAATAAATTTTTAATGAATATTTGATTTTTTACTAATTTTCGAAGTGGACACTTCTTGAAGAACATAATTTTGGCCATGCTCCCCTACAAATTTTGGAAACTAATTGATTTTTTTTTTAAATTGGTAGAATTAAGTCCAATTTCTAAAAATGTAATTTATTTGAAATTTCGATGAACGGTTAATTTATAAGGAAAAAAAACACCAAACTTTGTTTTTTGCCAAAAAAGAGATACAAACAAAATAAATTATGGATGAAAGGCTTAAAATTGTTAGAAAGTGAAAAAAATTACATCGTTGGATAGCTAAGAGAGAACCTAACATTACCCAGATGTTCGATTTGTTTGATATTGAACCACATGCAATCCTGACGGCAAGGAACCTGATTATGTGAAATATTGTAGAATTTGTAAAAACATGTCTCTAGTCATTGGGAATTCTGTCCAAGCCTTTGGGTTGGTATTCCAAGGAAAATATCAATCCCAAGGCTTGGGAATTCCCAAAGCAAGATATAATGTGTGCATTATAACACGCTCACGTTATATCTCAGTTTTGACATGGTTTTTTGTGTTTGTGGGAAACATGTCTAGCAAGACATAACATGAGTGTAGTATAATGCACTCATGTTATGTCTTGCTTTATGTTAAATGCTACTCTATTGAATGTATGTTTATATATTTTTATGTTTGTATGTACATGTATGCTTGTATGTCATGTATGTATGTATGCCTGTATGTATCAATGCATGTATGTTGTATGTATGCCTATATGTATATAAGAGTGTATGTACATATGTATTCTGCTTGTATGTATGTATTTATGTATGTATTTAGAGGGAGGGAGAATTTTAAGAGAGATAGATCTAGAGTTGTATAGGTAGGGTGGAGAGAGAGAGAGAGAGAGAGAGAGAGAGAGAGAGAGAGAGAGAGAGAGAGAGCTAGTGGGAGGGATGAGAGTGGATGGTGGGGATAGAGAGAGAGAGAGAGAGAGAGAGAGAGAGAGAGAGAGAGAGAGAGAGAGAGAGAGAGAGAGAGAAGGGGGGTGGGAAAGAGAGAATTGAGAGAGAGGGAGAGAGAGAGAGAGAAAGAGAAAGAGAGAGTTATGTAGGTAGGGTGCAAAAGGGAGAGACTTGAGAGATAGGTAGTGAGAGGGAGTGTGAGAGAGAGGGAGTGGAAGAGAGAGGGAGTGTGTGAGAGATCTGAGAGAGGGAGAGGGTGTGGGAGGGAGTGACCTAAGAGAGGGAGAGAAAGAGGTGGGTGGAGTGAGAGGGAATTATCTAGGTAGGGTGGGAGGGATTGACGGAGAGAGGGGAGAGAGAGAGAGTTACCTAGGTAGGTTGCTAGAGGGAGAGACCTGAGAGAGAGGGGGTGGGAGGGAGAGACTTGAGAGAGAGGGAGAGAGAGGGAGTTGGAGAGAGTGGGAGGGAAATAGAGAGAGATAGATAGAGGGAGTGAGAGGGTGGTAGGGATTGATTGAATGAGAGGTACACAGAAAGAGGGAGAGGGTAGATAGAGACAATTAGAGAGAGTAGGAGAGAGGAAGGGAGGGAGAGGTGAGATGTATAGATAGAGAGAAAGCGATAGGGGTCGAGGGTATAGGGTTGAGGGATTAGGGTGGAGGACCTATAGGGTTGATGGTTTCTAGGGTATTAGGGTTTAAGGGTTGAGGGTTGAGGGGTTAGGGTTGAGGGTAGAGGGTTTAGGGTATAGGTTTGAGGGTATATGGTTGAAGGATTAGGTTGAGGGTCCAATGTAAAGGGTAGAGGATATAGGGGTTGAGGGTTTAGGGTTTAAGGATTGAGGGTTGAGGGTTGAGAATTGAGGGTTGAGGGTTTAATGTATAGGGTAAAGGGTAGAGGATAAAGGGTTTAAGGGTTTAGGGTTGAGTGTTTAAGGGTTTATAAGGTAGAGGGTAGAGGGTAGAGGGTTTAAGGTTGAGGATAGAGGATTGAGGGTATAGGGTTGGGGGATTAGGGATGAGGGTCCAATGTATATGGTAG